>JAQFVV010012564.1:1598244-1929491 GCA_028023455.1 Epiperipatus broadwayi | reverse complement strand
TAAGTCTGATATATATATATATATATATATATATATATATATATATATATATATATATATATATATATATATATATTGTACCCTCACTTCCCGATATATATAATATAACTTAAATATGACTAGCTCAATTAAATCGTTATGCTCGGCTAAAATATGTATAACTATCATTAATATATTTTTATAATACTATATCTTATCAGATTCATTATAACTTACCAAAATTAATATAGTTCAATATCATGTACTAATTAAATAAGTGTTTATTAAAATCATGAGACTATGAAGTGAAGTTACAAGTGGTAATTGAATTTACATTGAGCTAATATCTTCCCAAGACACTATCTCAATGGCATAAGAATACTATTACCTCTTTATTATCTCATTACTACATCTACAGCACTCTTATGTCTTTTATAAAAATTAACTAACTTCAATAATAATAATAAATAAATCTCAATCTTTTATTAAGGAAATATAATTAAATAATCTCAGGTTCTTTTAATTATTTTAAAGTAATAATATTTCTTGCAGATAGGCATGATAAGGGATTTAATATCAAACCTAACTACACCTAACTTATCATAATAATAATAACTAACAATAATAATTTCGAGTGTATAAATTAATCTTATCTATTTTATTATACTATTAATCATTAAGAAAATAAGTGAATTATCTACATGTCTTTCATTTTCATATAGTATCTTAATTTAAAAATTATACTAAAATCTTATAATTTAATAATATGTGGCAATAAATAATATTATACTCTTATATTATGCATTATAATTACTTTATGACCATTATAATATTATATGTTAATGTCAATCAATTTCTATAAATTATATTAAGAAAATACTGTGTTTCTTTTAAAAAATAATAATAATAAATTCATACTGTGCAAATATTATGTTTATTCAAATTATCTGTTGTCAAATGCTGTGGTGTAAATAATGAATTCGACACACTTTTAAAACAACTTAAACAAATTTATTTACATCAACTTTAATAAACAACTTATATACATTATGTACATTACAAGTGGAAACCAAAGAAAATAAAAATAATAAAAATAATAATACAAGATTTTTACACTGTTACTATTTCCATAAACATAAATAGATAATCCATACATTTCTTAAATGTTTTATCAGTAACATTTAATTAAGTTTATAAACCTAAATCTTAATAGATATCATTTGTCATTAGTTAGTACAAAAGAAGACTTTTATGTAAAATATCACTTATGTAGCATATGTAAAATAAACAAACTTTAACAATTAAAAAATGCTACTTCACTTAAGTATTATTGCTATTTCTATTATAATGTATTAGTATGTATTACATTTACTATTAGCATTAATCAAATATCAACTAATGTATAGACTGATATAACTTTATAATATAATGACATTTATTGATTATATAATTATTTACTTCATTCTGATGTAATTCCATACTGTATGTCTTACCAAAATATGCAATACATATATGTTCTTTTCTTAAAATAATATTTAAAATTATTCAACAATTTCAAATTTTATAAAGTATTATATTAAAATAAAATTCTATGATTCTTTTCTATTTAAACTACTACTCTTCTCTATTCCTATTACTTCCTAATAAAATTCTATCTACAAATATCATTTTAACCTTATTTAACTTCAGTAATAGCTTACCAATTTTTTTAAAAAAATATACGACTATCCAAACTCTCTTATACCTCATCATCTATATACGATAAACCCTTCAATCAAAATATAAATTTTTATATAAAATTAATTTAACTTATCTAATAAAAAAAAAATAAAATATAGATATTTTTACCTCTTACTAACTTGAAAGGTAATATAAATAATTCATACTAATATAATAAATCAAATTCCTAATATTGTAACAGAAACATTAAAACTTATTCACGAAAGAATCATATAATTATTTATGGATTTCTCTTATTATGTTATAATAAATTTATATCATAAATTTAAAGTATGCATATTAAAATAAAACCGTTATTACTAATATTATGTGTGTATATTCTTTAAATATTTATACATTCATTCAACAATCAAATAATATTTGGTTGATCTAAAGAAAACAAAGCAAAATACATCAAATTATTACTATTATATAATTTTTACCATAAATGATATTCCAATTTATAATCCGCCACACGATGTCCTCCAGAATTACAGTTTTACAAAATAATTTCACATTTATACTCAACAATTATTCTTTAAAATATTACGTGTTGTATAATTATATAAAAATAAACTTTATGAAATTAAGTGTTATATTAATATTTAGTTACTTTTTAAAAAAAAATGTACCTCTCTTATCTTTAATAGATCAATAAATAATTAAATATCTATGTTAGTTAAGAAAAACAAAAGATGTTACATAAATCCAACGTTGTCTTCTTTCCATCCATAATTGTTCTTTTTTTCCTAGGCACAAACTTTTACCAACATCACTTCTTTTTCCGGTACATCACGTGTTTAAACAGTTTTTACGAAATAAATGAAAATGTTTTTTTTTTTTTAAAAAAATAAAATAAAATAAGTTCCACCATAAGAAACAAAATAATAATTAAAATAGTTTATAGGATCCGGATTCATTTCTTTAAAGAAAAATTATTTTAAAAAAAAGTTATTACTTTCCTCGTATTAATCAATAGTTTATAATGTTCTTATTTAATTATTCTGAATTGACTTGGATATCCACGTATACTTATTTGCGCATTCTTTAACGAATATTTAGGTAACATTAATTTCTAAATTCTTCTGTACGACCAGCGTCCAGACTTTACTATATAATATTTTATTTACAGGTATTTTTTTACCAATTAAATTTCCGATTTATTTGCCTTTTAAAACTATCGAAATCTAGTCTTTTAAACCACAAAGACTTAACAAGGCAAGTACTTCTGCAATTATTATTAATTACCATATCTTTACCAAGATATATACTTAAATTTGTATTTTAAAAATACTTTCTTCATAAAGAAGTATTTATCTTTCTTTAAAATATTTGTTTATAAAAAATTAATTATAATCAACTTTTAAATTCATATAATATCCAATATATGACTTTTATCCAACTAGTAATTCTCCTAGTTAATCCAGCATTTTTTATACTTTTAGTATAAAGTCTCCAATACATTTTATCCTTATACGATGCTTTCATGATTATTTGATAGTAAATTGAGCTTCGATAGAGACGATCAATAGGGAATTATAAATAAATTAGCACTGCATATTTAACGGTAAAACTTTTATAAATTATTTAAAACTACTCTCTTATAATTTTAAAACGATTACGAGAGCGTCTATAATTTTACTTAGCTATATCTAATAGCACACTTCACTTAAAAGAAATCATAATCCCCCCTGAACAATTGAACCTTAGTTTTATACCAGAATAAATTCGCCACTTGATTCGTAAATTAAACAATCACCTTGCTAGCCTATTTACATATTTTACCAACAATACAGAATTAAAAATAAATAATGACTTATTTAATATTTATTATTTATTACATTATTAAATTCTTAAATTGATCTTTATCATTTATTTAAATCCATTAGACATTTTTTTAAAATATATTTTTTTACTTTATTTCACTTTTAACTTTTATAAGACTATTTTTAAACAAACTAAGTCTATTTTTATACGTTACGTTTTTTTTTTTAAACAGTATTTTAAAAATCAGATTTAATATTTCACATTAATTATCTTTATTTTTATCTCGTGATAGCCAATATAATATTTATAAATTTTATAATAGAATTTTAGAACAGTTTTGCAACTTTACTAAAAAAAAACTTACAAGCATGTGTGTACATATGTCTATCTATCATCTGTTTTACAACACAGATACAAACGCTTGTAATTATCTAAAAATAAACTAACAATTTAATTTTAAAAATAAATGTTTTTAAAATAAATAATATATTATAGCAACTTTAAAATAATAATTCGATATTATTAAAATCAAATATTAATCTTCTATTATATACTATTAACAATTAAAATATTTACATTCACTTATTAAATATTAATCTTTATCAACAATAAATATATGCATTTAATTTTAACTTGTCTTTTTTAAACTTTTAGCTTTAAACATTTATTTACAAAACTTATTAATGCAGTATTAATCATGGCCAGTTTTCCCAACCATATAATATTATCACTTTTTATTGAAACGTCTCTCTCAAACATTAGCACAATTTCACATATCAAATATTCATAGATTACTTTAATTAAACTTTTTGAAAGATTATCATAATAAAATCAACATCATATAGCTAAATATATCTTAAATTTAAAATTTTTAATAAACTGATACAACAATTCATGGCGACCCATACAAAAGGGCACAATATATATATATATATAATAAAAGTGTGTTTGCATTAAAACAATCTCATTTTCATACTTATGAAAATCTCAGTCTGACCAGATTCTATATACAACTGAATGACAGAAAACAGTAGAGTAATAATGAAAAAAAAAGTAATGAGAGAAAGTATATAGACATAAGACAAAAAAGGATTGGCTGTGTAGAAAACAGGATTTAGTTTATGAATAACAATATTTCACAAGCTAGAGTTACATACTTTTGGTCAGTAATTTTTTGTATACCATTTGGAGTTCACTTTCATTCCTATGGGTCTTTTGATTATCAACCATCTATAGACTTCATCAGTGGTTTTAAATAAGTAGCTGATATTTAATATGTATAGATATAATTTTATATTTTATTAAAAAAGTTTTGATTTATTTAAAACAACTCAAGTATAATGTGATTTATAATTCGATATTGATGTTAATATACCTGAATTTTAAATGTTCTTATCTTTTATGAGCATATTGATTATCATTTTTCCAGGTCATAATAAATATGAATATCACTGATCACAAAGAAAATAATATAAAAATATAATTTATATAGCTAAGCATTTTGAAATTTTTTTTATACAAAGTATTAATTTATATATGGATTTTAAAATGCCATTGATAAATGATTCTTTTCTTGGACACTTATTATTTAAAATAAAAATATAAATTCATCAATTAAAATGCTTTGTGTATTTAATGAGACTGTATTAAATGGAATTTTTGATATACTTCTAAGATTGTTATAATAAGGCCAAAAAAAAAAAAAAAAACACCAAAAAAACATAAAATTGCATTTTAAATAAAATATAATTATGCATAACCATCAGTATTTTGTTGTTAATTATACTATGATTGTAATACAGATTCCTTTTAACGAAATGCATTCTCTGTATATCATCAACTCATATAGCATACTATTCTGTTAGTAATAGAAAGAAAATAGTGATGTAATTGCAAAGTTGATTCAGAATCTGCCAATAAGATAAAGTTTAGTGATGATACATATAAAAAGTAATAGCATAAGTGTTAAAAATATAAAATATCAAAATTTACATTGTTAATTACATGTTATTAACTGATTTGTGAATGAAGAAGTGAACTTCAAATCAAAAGCAAATTCCTCTACTGGTATATATACAGAAGCAAACTTTCAGACACAAACTATTGCAAAATGCAAGTCAAACGAGCATCTTTTTTTAAATAATAAAAGTTGTAATTTAAAACTTCAATCAGATTAATGATTATTTGAAGACATAGAAAATAAGTTAATTTGTTGACTTAATACAGTGAATATTTATTGCGAATAGAGAATCCATTGACGTTTGTGGACATATATTTTTAATGTTTATCAATTACAGATTTCACAATATTATTAAAAAGGATATGCAAAAATCTGAAAATCAACAGCAAAGAAGTAAAAAATATTCAATATTTTCGATATAAAGAATGAAGTAATTGGTGGTCGAGAGGTCAGCATGATTGCCTTGCATTTGCAGGCAGTTGCCCGGGTTGCGGGTTCGCGTCCTGGCTGATGCTATGACACTTAAAAAAAAGAATGAAGTAATTGGGGAAAATGTTTTGATGTTTTTAATGAGAGCACCAAAAAGATGAAGGCAGCAGTAACACATATCTCAAAAAGAGCAAGTCAATATACTAACAATTATCACACACACTTGCATAAACAAGCTTGGTTAACAAAAATTACAATACATTTAACAACTGTGCTGGATGAAGCTATAAATATTATTGTTTGCATTAAATCTTATCACTTCAATACAGATTAAATTATACTGATTTTTTTATACATTCAGAAAAAAAATAATTGTATTGCTTTCTTTATTTCATGTAAACTAGAATGAAATTTATTAATGTTTTTAATACTTCTTCACCTTATCTGACATATATTATCTTAATATTTAATAAAAATATTCTGCCACTACAAAGAATAGTTAATTCTTCACCTTATCTGACATATATTATCTTAATATTTAATAAAAATATTCTGCCACTACAAAGAATAGTTGAGACAATTTTTAGTACAAAGAATATAATTTCAGTATTTAAAAAAAAAAAAAAAAAAAACTAAAATTCTGTGTATCTTCAGGATGAACTAAAAATTTTAATTCTTTACTATGTTGTTTGGATTTTTAATAAAAATAAATTACATAATCCACTGAGAAGTTTCTGGTATAATGTTGCAGGAGATATGTGATTAGCAAATTATTTTAATATTTTTTATAAATTCAATAATGGTAGGTTTTATATTAAAAAAATCAGATCATAGTGACACCTAAGCCAATAGTTTTGATTGCAAATACTTATGAAAACCTGACTGATTTCATTAATTATTGGAACTGAAACAAATATATATATGAAATTTCCATTAAAAAAATTCTGCAGTAGCTTAATAAACACATATTCTATGGTATCAAAATAGCAAACCAAATATCCAAATTACACACAACAAAAAAGGAAATTAAAATAGATTTGATGTAGGACCTGAGATAAAGATAAGATTATCTATTATTATATCTGATATTAAAAAACTATATTCAAAAATTCAGAAACACTGATCTCATCAAAATGATTTTTTTTTTATTTCCTCAATAATGTAATTATTTTTGTACATAGGTATTATATTCATACCAAATGTACCCAGCCTAAATGGGCCATTTTTTTTAATTAGTTGCTTTAACAATTTTTTTAAGATTTAATATAAATTCAACAAAAGATTTTAAAATTATATAAATAAATGTAGAAATTGTACACTGTTTGAAAGGCTGTAGTTTAGACTTCAACTATTTGCTAACCAAAACTAAATGTAAATATAATACTATAGCATCTATTTTTTTGCCCCTCAATAAATATCACATTTCAAACATCAATTTATGTACTGCACTCACTTTTTTGTGTGTTTTAAATACTATACCTCTGTAGTTAAAAGTATATGTACTCATATTTTTTTCAAGCATTTTTTATTAATAGTGACTTCTGTCACATAAATGTAATAATACGCTAACCACAATTTAATGTAAATATGGTACTATAGCACCAATTTTTTACCTCAATACATATCATATTTCAAACATGAATTTATGTACTGTACTTCTCAATTTAAATACTATAACTCTGTAGTTAAAAATACATGTACTGATTTTTTCCAAGTATTTTTTATTAATGGCAGAATTATTTTCTTCGCATAAACATAATTTTTTTAAAAATGCTTATGAATTGGACATATGACAGCATTATGAACAAATGTATATTCATCAATCAGACAACAGAGAAAATAGATTTTTATTCTAAATTTCTTTTTGGTTAAAAAAATAAAAACACTTGAAAATTAATAATAAATTTTGTCAATACAAAATCAGCACATTGAATAGAAATGTTCTTTAAAATATATTATAACCAGTTTCATGAAATAATGATGAACACATCTTCCTACCACTTTCGCAGCCTAAAATTCAAGTTTGGTTGGGGTAAATTTTTTCAAGTCAAAAAAGGCTTGAAATTTTTCTTTCAGATAAAAGACTAACAAACAATGCAGCTAATCATTTAATAGTGATCAATAAATGGATATTTAACTACTCTTAATTTGATAGAACTGAATTAATAATGTTGAATAATTATTAGCATGTGTTATAAAACAAAAAGTATTATGACAATGTTGCCAATTAAATACAATTTACTCTTTTTTTTAAAAAAAAAAAGATAAGTGTTTCAAATGGATTAAGCTGTTATAACTTAGTTATATATCAATTTTCAAGCAATTGTACTGAATTTAAATATATATTAAATCTTGATTTTAAATATTCATTCTAACTTGAAAAAGATCAAAAGTTAACAAACAAATTTTACAAAATCAATTAAAGCATTTAAACAAATAATAGAGCTAAAAAGATTCTGTATATTAAATGTGTTTATTGACTGTGCACTAAAAAAAATTTTTTTTTCTTCTATCTCAATTGGAGTTTTTAGATATAATAAAAAATACAAGCATGGGGGAGGGGCAAAATTTATTAAGTCAATTCCTTGTTATAAAAATAAGGATTGACTTAATTAATTTCTAGACCCCACCCATGCTTTTATTTCAAGTTAAATCAAAAAACTATTGTGGTTAAAAAAACAATTATTTCATTTCATTTTAGTGCACAATCAATAAAGGCATTTAATATAAAAAAGTTTAATTATTATTTTTAAGTTTTTTAGTATTGGCATAGTAAATGAAAATGTAAAACTATATTGCACTTTAAATTGACTAGACACTTGTAGTTGATATATATATATATATATATTGTAACAGTCAAGTTTGTACATTCGCGTAACAGAATTCAGAATCCAAGCAAAAGAGACTGAAGCTGACCAGACTAGGACTGTGACATCCCAAGTCCGACCACACTTCAACTCATAAGCCAGGATTCCAAGACTCAAGACCCTACGAATGACCACCTTGAAATTACATGTAGTATACCTCTTTCCACACGGCCGACATAGGTCATGGAGAAGCAATAAGACTCTGATAATTAAAAGAGCGGTTCTTAATTGACTAAAATAGATCACTAAAATAGATCACTAATCTAATTTAACTTAATGCATAGTTTTCACATATATAGGCTATAAATAATAATTAGAATTGGATTGAATTAGATCAATAACGAGACAGAGAACGAAATACATTAAATTAATTATATATTTATTTACAATTGGCATGAAATTGATCAGTTTTACACATTTCAGTGTTGAATGTATGCAAACAATTGGTAATTCAAAATCACTTTACATAAGTAATCATTAAATTTCATAGAGGGGTTTGTTTACAATTGATACATAATTAATCACTACGTTATGTCTATAAATTTCGATAAGCCACATCCTATTACATTTGTGGCTGGTATATAAATAATTATATTAAACTTTGATCATGAATTCATTTACTAAAATATACAATATAATTTAATAACGAGCGCATAAACCAGCTCAAGTAATGATCGATCAACATGGCTTTCGAGAGAAAATTTCAGAATGCTGAAAGCGTTATGTTACGGTGGGAGAGTTGGTTGAAATAAGATTTTACCAATGTGCTATGGCACAGGTAAACAATAATAGGAACAGTCGCTCTGCAGATGGATGAAATAACTTCAGGGTTCTTGCGACAAACACCGGTACCCTGTAACCGATCGCAATGCTGCGTGAAAAGGAACATTGTGTTCAGGAATGGCGGGGGACTTACGTGCTAACCTGGCCTTGGCTCAGGCTTCGCTACTGCTCTACCCTATAAGAGAAGATGTGCTGGCAACGCTGTGGCTCCATCTTGAGATACGTATATTACGTATAGCAGCAAAACGAGAATAATTTTATAAAATAATATCACATCCGCCAAGCAAAGAATAGTATATTTCATACTATGAAATATGAGTTAATAGCATATTAGCTCTATCAAATTGGGACCAACTCTTGCGTAGCCTGATAATAAATGTCTATGCTACTAAAAGGAATATTACTACATCTGTACTTTGACATGTTCGATCTATTAAGTTACTTATAGATAATAAATATTTAAGGAGGAAAAGTATATTTCTATGGACTTAAGAATTTAAATGTCAAATATACTTATAAATATGATCAAGGCTAAATTTAATTCTAAATAAAACTAAAAGGTTAAGTTTTTACATGGTTGATTATAAAAGAGCCACATTTCACATATTAAATCATTTAAATAATAAAAAAATATAGGATTTCGAAACAGTGCAGAAAGTTGATGCTATAAACAAATTACGCGAAGATTTTCAAATAATATCTTCTTAAAAAATACATGAAATTAAGTGCCCACTGTTTCGAAATATTGGCATATGAAATATAATAAGCATTTAAAATAAAATAAGCAAAGAAATATAGACACAACCGCAGTGATATAACTTTAAATTAGATGCTTATAATGTACTTTAAATGAAAGGAAAATATAAATAAGTCAGATTATTTAAACTTTAACATATTAAATTTTGATAGCAATTGACATATTTAAAATATTAAATGGATTCTAAGTTTTGATTACATTTAGCTTTATCATTATTTTAAAAAGAGAGTTAGCTAACTTATATAGATATATTTACATAAAGAATTCACAGAATTACACAGAGCTCTGTGGTTTGAAAAATAAAACGGTACTGGTATTATTTATCTGGACTGCAAGTTCTTGGCTGTATGTTTGGTGAGTTTTACTGGGCGGCTGGTGGCATCATCTTTCCCATTCTGTTAGGCTGATCTCTGCTAGCGGCATGATGGTGGTTTAGGCATTTCGACGAGAGAAACCCCGTTCTCCCGGGAGTAACAGCAACAAGATGCCCGCTTTTAGCCGGACATGTTAAACATTAACAATTGTGAAGACTGGCTGCAATTCTCACTAACAATATGGCTCTCTATATGTTAAAAATACAGAGTATTTATATGTTTTCCTTATCGGAATCCCTCGCCTCAAGACTCACTAAACTCAGGAATTTAATTAAATAATTTTCAATTTATAATCCAGATCTTAGATAACTTATGTTAGAAACATTCCATAAGCTATTATTATAATTAAGATTTTTCATTGCAAACAATTGTCCAATTTAGATTTTAAAATAACTTAATCTTATCTAAGGAGGTTTTAATTAGTAAATTTTGAACTAGTTTTACTTTTTACGAATTCCAGGTGTGGTCGTTAATGACACTTGTTTACAACCAGAAATCTTTTTAATTACTTGACCAGCTTTTATTTTTAACTTACATTAAAAACAACCTTTTAACATTTTTTTTAAAACGAAAACATTTTTAACATATTTATTTAAACTAATTTACAAACATATTTTGATATAGCTTTTAAATATATTTTCGAGAAACTTTTCCCTGAAATATATTTAAAACAAGAAATCTTTTAACAATTTTTAAAGACATTTAATATTATTTTTAAATAATGGCTTTTACATATTTTAAATCATGTCTTTCTTCTATATAGCACCGATTATATATCCACATATGAAATTACAATATTAAACAACAAAATTAATAATTTACTCTTAACTTAAATAACATAATAAACATTTTTAGAAATATTAAATAACTTTAGTATGCTATAATTTTACTAATCCTATCTAATTATAGCGTTGGTTCGCACGTAAATATATAATGCTGTTTAGACAAACATGAACTAATTTTAAATTTATTAACATTTAAATAGGTTCAAACTTAGCACAGATGAGAGTGTCATTAGGTTTGATGGTGAAACGATAGGGGCTTGGAAAGTTATCATTTCAATATATATATATCGCTAGAATTTATTATCAAAATAGAGATTGACTTAATTTCTGGTATAAAAAATATCAAATGGCTTATATGCAAAAATATGTATATACTAAATATACATATTTGGTATGTGTACATAATTACATATGTATAATAAATCAATAACTAACTTTACTACTTAAATTGACATGTTTATTTTTATCTTAAAACAGATGTTTTTACAAAAAATGCTAAAAAAATAAAAATTTGCGAGCTTTTTTAACTTTTTGCAATTGTTTTAAAATAAAACTAGAAGCAATTTTAAATAGAAAACTTAGTTACTGATTTATTATACATATATAATTTGTACACATTCTAAATAAAGGTTTATAATGGTTTAACAAATATTAAATTGGAAAAAAATTAAACTAGTTTATAATGACTATTATTTAAAACAAATAAAAATTCGAAGAATAACTGTTAACTACAAAACATAAAATTATTGAATATTTTTCATATTTTCCCTACTTTCTGTTCCATATCTATCACACTAATTGACATTCTGAAAAGATGTGTTTTAAATGGATTAGGGTTATATAATTTAGTTATATATCAATTTTCCAACAATTCTCTTGAATTTAAATATATTAACCCTCAATTTTAAAACTTCATTCTAATTTGAAAAAGATCAAAAGTTAACAAATAAACAAACTAATATTCTAAAATCAATAAAAGCATTTAAAAACAAATAAGAGCTCATCCAGTTAACTGATTTTAAAAAACGCCACCCAGAGATTAGTCTATTATTACAACCATTATTACTACCG
This sequence comes from Epiperipatus broadwayi, assembly GCA_028023455.1. NCBI lineage: Eukaryota > Metazoa > Onychophora > Udeonychophora > Euonychophora > Peripatidae > Epiperipatus > Epiperipatus broadwayi. The sequence continues at coordinate 1,917,000 of JAQFVV010012564.1, read as the reverse complement.
TAGTACTACTACTCCTATTACTATTACACATCTTACCATAAATTTTGTATGTTCATTTTTATTAAAAATTAAAAAAAGTATAAGTCAATAAAATACTGGCTATTTTGAAATGCATCAAAGGCCTGGCTAAAAATTTTCATAACCAATTCACAAAGCACAAATAAGCATGTCAATACCACATAATGGCCCTTAGTTTATATATTTAATATCTTGTTGTGTTGACTTTTAACATGGCCACAAACATTTCTATCTGAAGTATTTTACTCCCATCTCTAATTGTAGTTCTCCAAAGCACTCTCTTTGCAGTCATGTTTCCAATAACAGCAATCAATATTTTACTTTTTTTGGAAATGAATTTAATATTTTTTTCATGTGATGAGAAATGTATTTCATATGAAAATTATGTTCAAGTGTACCAATAAAATAATTTAAAAAGTTTTAGTATTCATGCTCTTCTAATATCAATGATCAAAGACATGCCCTTACAATAGTTGATTCAATAGCATAACATATAGAAATAATAAATGTTCTTATAATATTGGCATCATATTATTTTGAATATTATAGGGCATTCTCATCACAGTAAGTTTATGATAAGACTGAGATATTTTGCATAGAACATTTTGTCATTATTTGTATGTGTTAAGTTCTCTTCTAAAGACAAATGGAAATGATCACGTGATAACATTTAAACTTATTTTGTGCAAGTTTAATTATTTTCTAGCATCTTAACTAAGTATTTTACTCTCTCAGTATCAGAAGTGTTTTTTGAGGTTTAGGACGTGTTTAAGTAATAAATAGAGAAAAAAAACTTTCCTGGTCAAATATCAACTTGTCACTTCTGGCCTCCCAAGCAATTAACTATCTGATGATGATTATTATTATTATTATTATTATTTTAATATTAGAAGCACGCAAAATATTTTAATAATATCGTCATTGAAATATTAATTTTTTAAAAATTACTTCAGAATGAACGATATCAACACATCAGCTAAAGAAAGCAAATATTTAAAATATAAACGTCATATTTATTAAATCAAACTTATATATAACACCAAATATTATAATAAACGAAGTTCATTCTCAGTGAAGTAAAGATGAAGATCATAATGCATGAGATAAAATTAATAGCTTTGCAAATATAATTGAAAATATAATCAAAATAAATATGCTACTCCATTTAAAAAATTGTTTCTTTGTTTTTGAATAAAAAATAAATACAGAGTTCATTTCAAGGTCTTTTAAAACAATGATAATTCTGTTAATAATTCTTGAGATTTTTCCTAGCTTTTTTTTTTATTATACATAAGTATTGTCTGAAACAATATCAAGTTACTATCAGTCAACAAAATAGTTTGAAGGCACAAATTGATTGTAGATAATCATACTAGGAATTGTTTTAATAACAAGCAATAAATAACTCAATTTCTCTTAAACATTTTAAAGGCAGTGAATACAAAACATTTACCACTAGCTGGCTTTAGTTATTGCAATAAATATTATCTAGTTTTATTAAAAGAATACTTGAATAAAAATAGATTTTCCACCTAAGTATTTGTTTTCTTTTTTAAAAAAGTAACATTATCTGACCTGAGCTAAATTAAAAAATCAGTTTTCAAAAACATTTTTTTAAAAAAAAAAAATTCCTTTCTTTTTGAATTTTTTTTAAAAAACAAATTAAATCTATACAGTATATCTATTAGTAATTTAAAATAATTTAAGCAAACTTCTCAACTTAAATATATATATATACTTTTATTTAAAATAAAATCTTTGTTCAACTTAACAGAATACCACTTGTTATGCTATTTACATATTCATTAATAATTTGCATAATAAATGATTATTTATATTAAAAACAGAAAAACACGATAATATAATCACCAATACAAAATAATTTACTAATCTATAAATTAAATCAAATTAACTCTTTAAATTTCATTATGTTTATTTCTTGAAAAAAGGTAGTCTTGCAAGCCTAATAATATAAGAAGGATGTTTGTTATAAGAAAATTGTATCCTAAATGGTTGTATTAATGTAAATACAAATCAACTTTTAAATAAATAAGAGTGATTCATGAAATAAAATTTTACAATAAATAAAACCAGAAAAAAAAAGAATCATTCTAACACGAATTATTGCGTTTAAACATGAACTAAAAATTTACCATGAAACATAAATAATTTAAAAATATAAGTTTGGAGTATTTGGAAACTGATTCAGCCAATCATATGCAATTCTAGTATTCAATGCTACAAAAAGAAAATGGCCAAAAATTGTAGTATATATAATGGAATATTACAAAACTATATAAAATGTATAATTGTGAAACGACAAAGATAGATTATAGTAAAATACATATGTGAAAATGAAGCAGGACTGTTAAAAGATTAAATGGATCCCCAAAAATCGAAAAAAATCTAGAAAATTATTTTATGTGTATTAGATGGAAAGTTTTCTGTACTGCTTTGTAGGTAAAAATAAACTGGTTTAAATTTATGAAGATATCCATGCTGTCATGGAATAATATTGACTAAAAATGATGATGAAAATATTACTCAAAAAATAAAAATATGACATTGCAAAAAACAATACGAAAATAGTGGTCAGAAGGATAGGCAAAATCATGTAGAGTTGAAAAAAAAGAATATTTCACCAGGCATTATTGTTAATTTTTTTTTTTTTTTTAATCTGCAAATCAAACTACTATTATGCTAAATACAAAGCCAAGCTAGATTTTTGCTTAGTACAAACATTTCAAAAATTACCAATTAATTATTTATATATATACACACAGTTATATTCTATTGCTTTTGCATATATATATATATATATATATATATATATATCATATAACAGTAGCATAAACATATATATATATATATATATATATACTTTTATGCTACTGTTAGTAAAATATCAAAATTTACTACATTTTCATGACGTTGACATATATAAAGATAATAAAACTTACAAAATTAATAAAATCTTTTGTTCTAATATATATATACTTTTATGCTACTGTTAGTAAAATATCAAAATTTACTACATTTTCATGACGTTGACATATATAAAGATAATAAAACTTACAAAATTAATAAAATCTTTTGTTCTAACAACAGAAACAAAAAATATATATACAAAAACAATAAAATATAACATTAATAACTGGTGAAATAGAAATAATAAAATCATGGTTTACAACAAGTATAAAGAAAGGGTATTTAAATTATTGATTTAAATAAAAGATAAAACAGCTTTTATATAATCCACAAGGCACAAATTTCTCCACCAATCCTCCCTGCCCATCTTAAAGAAATAAAAAAATGAAGGAAGAGGGATTATTTATCAAAATTACTAATGGTAAAGGTTTGGGAACTTTTCGAATCTTGTTATAACTTCTTGCAAATAATAGCTAGATATATCTTAACTAAAAATATTGGTTAACTGGTTTCACTATGAGACAGCTAACCACAATTTACATTGTAAAATAAATGAAATCAGAACATTATTTTAAATTTTATTCTGTTCAGATTCAATGGCTTTGCTATGAGTGTAAAAAAAATATTATATCATTACTCAACAAGTCTCTTAAAGTGAATACAAAAGGATTGATTTTTGAAAATAAAAATGTAAACAAAATTAATTTAATTCATATTTGCTAATTTAGTTCAGTGACCTTATCATTCAAATAAGTATGCAAAATAAATTATCATCACCATTGTTAGCTTAACTCCCTAATGTTAAAGAATACAGAACATAATGAACATGTGCAACTGCATATATTTCAAACAATGCTATTACATCAAATATATTTGTAGTAGTAATAGTAACAATAGTAGAAAGAGTAATAATAATAAAAGTAATAATAACAGCAGCAATAATATTAATAATAATTTAAATGCCAAAAATAAATAGTTACATTTATTATTGTAATTGGTTGTATGTGATAAGTAAAGATGAAATTTTCATTTGTGAATGACCATAAAAGCATATCTGGGGTGTGTGTGTAATTTATTGTTTGATTTTAACAAAGTAAAATTATTTAATAGATTAATGAAATTAACCATGGAACAAAGGCATCTCAATTTTTTTCCAAATCTAAAAGACTTACATAAAATACTAATGATACAGAACTCTGAAGGAGATTATGAATGGATATCATCTATAATAAACTTAAAATTTCCTATATATGTCATGCAAATCAGAAAATTCTGGCTGTATATGTAATGATGCTCTCTGGTGACATCTGTGGATAGTCACTCAGCTGAACATTGCAAAATAAATCTTTGGAAAAAAAAATCTAAATCCTATATTACTAATGAAATCTATATTTATTATATTTTAAAATTTTTTTACACAATTAGTTACCATGAAGTTTAATATATATTAACAGCCTTGAATATACATTATCATACTTAGATAAAGCTGACATAAACAATAAAAAACAAAGACTAATAGAACACAGAATATCCAGGATCTAATCAATAAATTAAATGAAGAACTTTATGGAAATGGAAAAAAAAGTTTGATATGGTTATTATAATTTCTAAAATATCTATAATTATGTAATATAATAAAATAAAGCATTCTAATTCTAACAACAGTAAGTATTTTCCTTCAAAGACCCAGAGAAATAAGAAATAGAAGTTATTTAACAAAATAGGATGGAAAGTTAGTAAAATAATTGAGTAATAAAAGTACAAAAGGGAATGAATATACTTCAATGAGTACTCATGTTTGTTTTTTAAAAAAAAAAAAAAATGAGACCGCATGAAATATTCAAAATTATAATTATGTAGCAAATTTTAAAATCAATTATTTCTAAAAGTATAAATAAAAAAAAAGCTTTTAAAATATTATAGAAACAGAAATATATTACAATAGTGTTAATTGCCAGTAAAGTAAATGGTTTTATTTTAAATTTGAAATAATATAATTTATTTATAAATTCAATAAAACAAAATGGCTTAAATTTAAAAAATTAAAACTTAAAATTATTTCAAGTAAACCTAAATAATAGCTAGCTGATAATGTTAGTTAATTGATAAACAGATTATTAGAAAAGGAATTGAACTGGCAAAGATATTTATTTGTAAAGTTTGGGGAAAAAATAACCAATTAATTTCATTAAAGAAAAGCTAATTGGAAACGAATGTAGGATTTTAATGTTTATTTAATTTTAGCTGCTTTATTATGAGGACAAAATATTTTTGATTCAAATAATAAAGTTAGTTTGTGTTCAAGCAAAAATCAATGGCCTAACAGTACATATTAGCCAGCAGTAAGCAAAATGCCAGACCATAGTTCTGCAAATAGTTGCAATGAATCCCAAAAAATCTTATGATCTGCTTTAAATTTCCAATATTCAAAGGAAACACACTATTGTTAGCCAGTCCAAGCATGTCATCTTGACCAACTTGCCAGATAGTTGTCTTCAGATTCCTGAAACCTATTCTTTCCTCTGGTATTGTAATTAATCTGAATAGAAATCGACTGTCTATAAAAACTCCATATGAAATGTATAAAATCAAATGTATATGGCTTTAGCTATTGAAAATAAAAAAAATGTAATTGGAAATCTGCATTAAGAAGAAACATTCAAAAAAAAATTAAGGTATCTACTAGACAAACCAAAAACAGAATGTCAGGAAACAATTCCCCATGTGTATACAGATATTTATGTAAGTGATGTAAATTCAGGAATCTAAATACATGCAAATCTATACAGCTGCAACTAAAATATTACAATTTTCGCATTATTTTTCTAATCATGTCTTTAAAGCACCTATTAACGTTAGCCTGAGTTAGCTTTAAAATGTGAGTTTAAATTATAAAATTATTTACTTATATTTTTATTCACATTTATTCATCTTATGTAATCTTCCAAAATAATCACCGTTTTTAACTCTCATTACATTTGAACGTATATACGAAAATTAAATCTCAATTTGATTGAAGGAGAAAATTGGTAAAAGATTTTACTCTTAAAATGTTTCATTTTTTATTTCTCTTCGCTTGATTGCTTATATCTATAAATCAAGGCATAATTTAAATATTCCTAAAATAGTATATTAATTAATATTTATTGTTTCTGAATAGAACATAAGTAATTTACATGTATTTTAGAGAAGGTACATCAAATGAATATATAAAAGCTAATTAAAAAATTTAATAAGATTTTAACTTAATTCAAAAATTAAAATTTTGACACCTAATATGAGTATTTACAAATGCTGTTTTTTATTAATTAATATGTCATTTATATGCATTAATTTATTTTTCATTGCATTCTATATCTAGGGTATAAATTTTAGAAGATGTGTGGTATTTAATTATTGTTTTATATAATCAGCAATTGATATTAAAGAATCATGTTCGATGGGTTTAGAAGCATGAGAAATAAAAATAGTATAATATTTAATAGGATAAGTTTGTTATGTGATGAAGTTATGATCCATCTGATTGCATCATTATCAATTAGAAATTGACGCTATTGTCATTATGTCATTGACCATTAGAGAGAGGGAATCTTCCAAAGTAGAAACTTAAGAAAATGTTATATTTTAATTTGTGGAAATAAATTACAGGTAAATAAGTGTTAAAAGTACAAATTCTTAATCCTTGCATTATTCTTTTTGTCCAAACTAATATATGTGGCTCACTCACTGTGTCGGCTTAAATATAAACAAAAGTTTATTTATATTCACTTTGTTTTGCAAAGCTTTTCATTATTATATTTTGATATTTGGCAGTCCAAAGTGAAATATATGTTATTCCTCCCCCCCATTTCATATTTTTGGTTTCATTATAATTTATTGCTTCTACATGGTAGCTTTTCACATCACTTGTTAGTGATTTACTATTGTAAATAAACACAACCTCATATTTTTTTGCATACTATTGTATTATATTTGTGGACAATGTTTTTACCTTGATATTTAATACTTTTATTTTGAAATAAATATATTGCTTTCAAATATTTTACTGATAAATTTTTAAAATGTTATGCTACCCACAACGGTGTCACTAAAAAACACAAATAATAATAATCATCATTGGCGGATTTTAGTGCATGGCTACTTTCATACTTTATGTGAATACTGTAAATATTCCGTTTTCTTATGGAAAGTGTTTTATTCTTATTTACCGTGTTTAACATCAATTATTTCTTTATATTTGACAAAAGTCTTCATAATCCGCATTAAATGGAATATATATATTAATGAGATTTACTATTCAGTTCTTTAAAACAAAAGGCTCACCAGTCAATCAACAAATTGAAGAAAGTAAACAAAACAACAAAACTATAGCCTATAGAAAATTAGCATTTTAAATGAATTTAAGTGAGAGAAAAAATAATTTATTAATATTATGAGACCAAGTAACAAAAACTTCATCACAGTAGAGCATTTTAAGAAACTTTAACAAAAAGAGAAACAATTGATTTAAAAGGATATAATATTCTAGCAAAGTAATTCTTGAAACTAATTATTTATTAGTAACAAAGAATCAAAATAATATATCATTATAAATAACAGCAGAATTTTAAAATATCATTTTTTTGTTTCACAATAAACTCAGTAATAAGAACACATTGTAAAATCCCGAATGAAATACCATATAATTTAAATCTTTCAGTAGACATAATGATCTATCCCTTTATATTATTTTACTATGAAGATCAAACCGATCAACTATATTTTTCTAAGTTTTTAATAATGAAAATATCTGAAGCTATGAGATCAGAATTGTAAAAAGAAGTTACAGATATTATCTAGCTTAAATCATTCTGATCATCATTTACATTACACCTGTGGCTAATGGTAAAGTAATTAAAAAAAAGGAAGTAATTTTAAAATAAAATTATAATTTTGCATGGTTTAGTGCAGTTAGATTCCCAAACTAAAAGTTTTAGTATCAAAGCTGTTTGATGCACAAATATTAATTGATCTATCAAGTAATAGTTATTCAATTACTTATAATTAGATTATTAAAATATGAAATAAAAAAATTAAAATATACATACTGAAAAAATTAAAAGTATGAGAGAAAATAGATGATTCAAAAATAGTATTAAAAAATTGACTGAGGTACAGACAAGAGTATATGAATGCAACTTTCACCAATAGTGAAAGAGGTATCAAATAAATGTGGATTCAGACATCATTATTTACTTTTGTGATTGAAAAATATATTATTCACACTGAAAATCTAAAAAGTGCTAGTTATGTTTATAACATAGATAAGACACTTTAGCAGAAGAAAAACAGTTATGTAAATAAAGATCACTCAATAATAAAAATAGTTAATAAGTCTATGGCTGAGATTAAAAATAGAAATATATTTAAAAATGTGTGTTCAAGATAAATTTGAAATCAAATTTATATATTTTTTTCGTTTATCATAATTCTACTGAAGGTAATTTGACTTTGTTTTTAAATATTATTGAAATTTTTATATCCAGTATACAATAGAAAGAATTAAAATTATAAAAATTACTTCAGAAAAGTATTTAGAAAGAAAGAGATCAATATTTCTTAATAATTTTAAAGATATTTAACACATAAATGTTATTATGATCTGATACTTGGGAAGTCACATGATACCCTACAATATCAGATTGCATGCACTATTAATTTGAATGAATAAACTGGAGGGTTTTTTTTACTTTAATTCCATGTAAAAAATAGATTAATTATGACAGATTTATTGAAGGTATAACAATAATCTTATGGATCAAGACATAGTGATAGGCAGAAAGATGTTAGAAACTGCTTATGATAAAGAAATCAGCACTCTGTAGCTCTTGAATCTCATGCTTTATAATTCATTGTATTAATGTGCATAAAAACTTTGAAGAAAAATAAATAAATGGAGAAAATAAAAGTTTACTTCAAAAATATAAATATGAGGCAGAAAGTTTTGTAAGTTTAAATATTATTTATGACAATAAAATTAAATGTAGACACTAACAAGATAGGGCAGTAAAACATAAGGCATGATCATTGTTTAGTTATTATGCTTACTTTTATTCTCAGAAAATGCTTAAACAAAAGCTTTAGGAAAAAAAGAAATTATCTTAAATTGTTGATAAATGATACCAAAATAGATCATTATGAATTTTTTGATAAATATAGCAAAATATAGAAAACACTCTGAAAAAACAGTGGATAAGACCTGAATAATAACATGTACGTAATAGTGAACATTTTTTTTAAATTTCAGAATTATTAATTATTATTTGTATTACTGACATTATTATTAAAAAAATGTATGGTAAATTGCTTAGGAGATCATTTGATATTATAACACCCTAATTACAATCAACAGTTGTATTTCAGTTAATTTAAGTATCTCTAATTAATAGGAAACTTAAAACAGTAAAACCATCATTTTAACACTAAGATAAACCAAATAAGGCAAAAATAATTGATGGTAAACTTCTCAGGAGATTATATGATATTCTAATACGTTATGATGCATTATTGTAGACGTCAAAACTATCCAGCTAATGTTGAAAAAATAATACTTCAGGGTAAAGTTATAATGTCTTTACTTCTAAATTAATAATTCAATTAATGTCAGTCATTTTTTAAAATTACATTACTCAGATGAGAATCTATTATACAATCTAAACCTCTGTCTCCACCGTGCTATTACTGTGTTATTAAATAACTCAGGGCAGAAGAATTAATAATATCTACAGATATATACTTAAATATGCACAGACATTTTTACTGCAAATAAATTTAAAAAAGAATTCTAACAATATCTTATAACGAGTTTTATTCAAAATGTGACAAGGTAGACTTTGACATCAAAGACCTACTAACTTATTCTTGATAGACTATAAAACTTTAAGAACTACATAAAGATACAAGTTAAATTATTCTAGATTAAAAAAAGAGGCAATTTAAAAGTGATTTCTTTACAAAAGTTCATTTTTTGAGTTGAAAGTACAGACAGTTCAATATAAGTTTCCCCCTGCTGCTATGGAATCTAAGACAGTGAAAAGTTTTATATATTAATAAAATTGGTGACAGCCACTTTGATAAAAAAGAAGAAAAAATGCATCGGTTATATAATTTCATCAAACGATTTTTTTTTTTTGTAATTTTGTACAGTCTTTATAAGCTGCATATTAAACAAATACAATTATTTTCAATAACTGATGGTTTTATACAAACAAACCCTTCATAATTGTAACCTAAATAAAGTAAATAAAATGTATAGCAAGATAAATTAAAAATATATCTAGACATTATTTAGAATGAGTAAGTAAAAAAAAAAAATAATAATAGATGAAAAAAGCAACTATTCTATATATATATATTTGATTATCGCCATTTTACTGTGTATTTTTTTTCTTTCTGATGAAAACCAGTTCTCTGGTTGAAATATAATATTATTTATTGGATTTATAAGTCTTTTTTTTTTGTTTATATATATATAAAACAATAAAAATAAAGTTATATACTGAACTATTTCCATCACTTAGTAAAACTATCAAATGTTTTTAGAAAAGTTGAAATTTTATTAATACTTTTTCAAATACAATCATCTCTTAGTAATAATGTACATATTAATATAGAACTATTATGATCTACAGTTAAAAATACTGAAAAAAAATAAAAAGTAGAATTTTTTTAAAATTTTAATAATTCAACATAATGATGAAAATAAACAAACATATAATAAGTAAAATGGCATTACAAATCTTCAAACGATCAATAATAATAAACAATAGAATAAAAAAAATCATGAAAACATGTGATATTTGACAATTCCAATTGGTAAATTGAGCATAACAGTATAGAAGATAGATGAATGTACCTTTTTATTATTCCAAAGGGTTGTCAGAGAATGTAGTAAAAAACAAATTCAAGAATTGAATTAGCTGTGAAACTTAAATTGATAGCTTTTATGTTTAGAATACCTGAATGTATGTTTCAATGAAAGGATAATGATTTGAAAAATGGTTTTATACAATTAATAGGAGTTCACAGAAACTTGGAGCTCCATAAGTTGGTTGACCTAAAAACATGAGCCAAGAACTTAGAGCTTTGGAATGTGCTACTTTATTAGATTTTCAAACTAAAAAAAATGCAGTTTTTATTTATAATTGGACCACTTTAAATATGGTATGAGAGGTATAATTTTTTGTTAAGTTTTAATGCACACACTGCTAAGCATGATCCAAAAGTATTAAAAAAATAACAGTGAGTGAACACAGGGAATTTGCTATCATTAAATTTTTGCACAAATCCTTTTTTAATTTAGAAACATTTTATTTACAGAAAAAAAAAAGCCTAAATCTTTTATAAAGACAAGGAAGTATGGATTATGTCGGAAAAAAAGAATAGCTTGTCACCTGCTAAATCATGTGATATTAAAATATTTCAAGAGAATTAAACATTAATCATAGAACTTTAACCACTATGGTCCATAATCTTATCACTGCATTAAATTTCAGAAGACTTACATTAAAAATCAAAGTATAAAAAAATTCAATACCCCATTAGCATTTATAGATGCATATTATTAATCAAATACCATTAGTATAACCAAAAGTCATAACCTAAGCATGCTAATAAAGAATTTGATGTTCCTTCTTTAGACAAACAAAATTAATTGCCAATTTGGATTTTTAAAATTCTTATATAATAGTGACAAATAATTAAAGGGGATAGAAAAATAAGACTCTGTCAAATCCTTTTTGAAGCCTTAAGAAAATGAGTTGGCCAAAATTCTAATAACAATTTTACATATTCCTGTCATTTCTGCTGCTATTATCATATGATTATTCATATATTACTGAAAAGAAAGTAACTGTGCCTCCAATAACTTATGTAACAAAAACTACTAAAAGAGTGATACGACCTGTCTCTTAGTATTTGTTGTACTTATGCTCAGTTTATTGATATAATTTTAAATAAAAGTAAATTTGATCTAATGATATTTGGAGGGTTTTAAAACTAATACACAACTTTGATCCGAAGTATATTTAAATATTCTATATAATATATTCTCTCTCTTTTTTTATATAGATATTGGTTGGGGTGCTTTTGGTAAAAACAACTTAATATTAAAAGAAAATATGCCTATGAGTTTGAAAAAGATTTTTAAAAATGTGTTTTACCAGTTCTTACTTATGGATCTGAGATATGGAAACTTAATAGAAGAGCAATACAGAGACTTCAGATCATTCAAAGAAGTATGGTTAGATGCATGTTAGGAATAACAAGAAGAGATCAAAAATGCAACACATAGGTAAGAGAGCAAACAAGTATTAGTGACATTGTTGAAAAAATTAAAAGTCAAGTGGAAGTGGGCTAGACATATTGCTAGAAAAGATAATAATAGATGGACTAGTAAAATCTGAAATGTGATTCCAAGAGATTTAAAAAACCCAGAAAGAGACTATATGTGAGATGGATGAATGAAATAAGTGCAGGGGGTGATATGGAGAAGAGAGGCTAGAGATTAAAGAAAACAGATTGAACATGGAAAGACCTTCATCCTGTAGTGGATTGATAGTAATTGATAATGATATATATATATTGTAATGAAATATTTCATTACATTATATATATATATATATATATATATATATATTGTAATGAAATAAAATGAGGGTGACATGGGACAATATCTTCCCCAAATAACCACAAAATAAACAAATATAAAAAGTATGACTATTACAGTATCATCATAAAATAATGATATAAATAGTTATAACCACTATATGTATAAGTTGCATCACGGACATTATACAGAATAATCATCAACAGTCATTCTCTGAATGCATTTAAAAAGTGAATTATAAAACAAGAAACTTATCTAGCCCCTGCCTTGGGCTGAAAATATAATTCTTTGGATGCATGTATTTAAGTGCTAAATTGTCCAGCAGAAAATAAAAATGTTGGATACTGATATATGGTGATCAACATCAATGCTTGGATATATAGCATCATTAGCATACTGTCCAACTATACATTTAATTTTTAATAAAAATCAAAATGCAGTAGTGTATGAACTTTAAAAGTGATATATTTGCACCATCCAAAATCAACATCTGGATGTCCAAACACAAACAAAAACCCATACAATAATATAACTAACTATTGTGTTCTCCAGAACTAGCTAAAAATCATAAGACTATGGAACTATAACTGTGAAGAAAATAAGATAAATATAATAGCTTACTCTATTTTAAACTATTTTTACTGAGATAATTAAAATATTCCTAAAACACTTTGATGTTATGAAATCAAATCACACATATTACCAATTCATAAAACAAATAGATAGTGAAATAAAGAAATTAGCACTACAATATTTTTAAGCCATTATTTAATAAAATATCTGATTAATAATTTAAAAAAGCTTAAAAATGACATAATAAGATAATTCAAATTAATACATTTTTATCAATAAATATAATTTCATATAAAAATGACTGACCAGATTAATTTTATCTTTTTCACTAATTTAATCAACTTTTATTTTTATAAAGCCATTTCCATTTCACAAATTAAGACTGAATAATAACTTTTCTCAATAAGATATAAGAAATTTTAAATTAACCTAATCATTTGTATAATTTTGGAAGACAGAAAAATGAATAAAAACATGTTACAAAGAAATGTTAAATTTAATATAAACTAAATTACTTAATTTTTTTTTATAATTTTGAAAAAAAAAATCAAACAAATAAAAAAATGTTAAAGTAATAGCAATTACTCATTATACAAATATTATTTCTATAAAAATATATATAAATGAAGAAATAATGTGCACAATAAAAGTATATTTTACCATGGTTTTCTTTTTCTTTTTGAATTCTTTTTTGGATATTGTAATATCCAAAAAGTCTTCTCAATTGTAGGCTAATATACACAACTGACTTATACAATCTATTATACAATATTTTCAGGTATAACACAAAATAAATTTCTCCATGCTAACACATAATGAGCTTGTTCATTTATCTTAATAATTTCCCAGGACAGGCTAACACATAAAGACAGAGACAGTCCTGCTCTGAGATATTGTCATTTATATTTTCTAGTGAGTTGGTTAGATAAAGGTTGATAATGATTATCTTTTAGAAAAATTTGCACATATTTGTCTATATTGTGGAAAAATTTTTTAAACAGTTAAACTTATGCACATTTGTAATAGCTAAGTTAAGAATCAATGCTATTGTTATCTTCAACAGTTGTGCTAAAACTCACTGCTACTGCTGTTCTCAACAGCTGGATCAAGACATTTTGTTTTTCACAAGACACTAAGGTCTACTGATTAATTATTTCCCTATGGTACTTTTTGTAATACTGTCTCTGACAAATCACAATTTTATCACCTACATAGCCAAATTAAATACTGACCAATTAGATATCTTTTTACAAAAAAATAGTTTAATTATTTCCCTCCTTTTTTCAATTAAACAATTTTAACCATAGTTTTGAAATTCCTCTGCAATTAGTTTTTTTATACCAAAATAATAAAATCATTTAATTATCTTTGGTTTGGAAAACATTGCTTATTATTTTGGAGAAAGATAAAGAGAAAAGTAAAAAAAAAACTCTAATCATTTATAATAAAAATTTAACAAAAATGTTAAAATATTATTATTATTTTTTTCTTTTAAAGCTTTATTTATTTATCTCTCTAATTATCTTTTTAAAAGTTAAAATTAAAACTTTACTTATTTACCTTACAACTTTTATTACACAAAAGTAAAAATAATTAAAACTGGTAAATAATTAAAATTAACAGAGAATAAAATAAATTACTAAACTGATTTGTACTTTTCTCTCTCTTTATAACTCTTAACAAATTATAATAATATTCACATTATTATTAAAACACAATGGTGGGAACAATATCATTTTAAAAAATTCATTAATATTTGATATTATTGAAAAGCTTATATATATATATTGTACCAGTCAAAACATGTTTATCCATGTAACATGAGCTGGAACTCACAAAATGTACTTCAAACCCAGTCTAGCCCAAGATTTAGGTCAGGAACCAGCCTGGATTTGAACCCACTCAATAAGCCCCAGATCAAACACCTAATGAATAACATAATAGTGATGGCCCATGAAAATTAATTTTAATCCGGACGACTAGCAAAGCTGAGCAAAACAATGAGACATCTATTAACTATGATTATATTAAAATAATATATAAGCATGGTTGTAATATGTGGAAGTAGAGGAAAAGGAATTTGAACTACTCAAATAAGTTAGACAATAAAATATAGTTTAATATAATGAAAAATTATTTATATACATTTATAAATTAAATACATTAGTATGTGCGTGAATGAGCAAACGGTATATAATTACATAGTGTCATTCACACTATTATTTCTCATATGCTCTTTATTAGCTAAATAATATATTACAAATAAACACACATCTTTGGTGGGTACAATATTAAAATGCCAATCGAATATAGAAAGAATTACATAATACTGCCATTAATGCTTTGATTTACGGTTCTGAAATGTGGTGACTAACATATAATTTAAGGGAGCATTCTAAAATTCATTATACATATGATATAAATTATTTTCACACCATTAAGAACGTGAAAATAAACAAAAGACAGTTAAAAGATTATATTTGAAACTATGACAAAATATTTAATGAAAATCATTTAACAATAGTAAGACGAACACTTTATTTTTCCCAAGGCACATAGATACTCTTAAATATAGATATATAAATTACAAAGGTAGGATTGTATATGATTGAAATAAACTTAATTAATAAAATAGAAGTAATTGGCATTTATATATATATCTTAAGCAAAGCTTAATTTTAATATTAGAGCATTAAAACTGGGTCATGAAGGAAAAGAAATAATAATATGAAGAAGTTTGCGGTGCTGACATAATAGCCTAAAAATAACTAAGAGGAAAAGGTCGTGCTTCTGGATGAAAAACGAAATAGATGGGCATAGCATGTGCCTAACTTAGGGGATCACCGTCAGTGGCCTTTTTATACAAAGAAATGGATGGGCATAGCGTGTGCCAGACTTAGGGGTCACAGCCAGTGGCCTTTTATATGAAGAAAGAATATGCATAGCGTGTGCCAAACTTACGGGATCACCACCAGAGGCATTTTTATACAAAGACTTGAGAAGAAATCTATGGATTCGAACTCATCCTAATCCCCAGATTAAGAAGCATGTATATATAGAACGAAGATAGGCTAAATGACAGAAACGCAGTAGGAATGAAACAACATTGAATAAATTTTACAGCTTTAAAATAAATGACCCTTGTTTGAATACTATAATATGCCATGCAATCACAATATATATAAAGAAATTTAGATTTCATTTACCAAAATATACTTGAAGATTTATTTAGCAAAAGAAACACCAAGATTTAGATTTCGAATTAATAAAATATACATTAAGATTTGATTTATTAAAAGAAACATTAAGATTCACCCCCATCCCTTTTTCTGCTATTTAAAATAAAGCAATCCCATCTTCGTTGATTTTATAATAACTGAAATACATAGCATACATTTTAAGAGTATAAAAAAAATAACTAGCAGTTATATATATATATAAAACAATTAAGTCACCTTTTTTTAGAATTAAATAAATAATATTTTATAAGATTTCAAAGTGTTAATTAGCTTAAGTTCTAAATTTACAGAGTTAAACAAATCAATTTTTATATTAAAACGAACCTAAAATGTTGATTCATAAAACAATCTGGCAAACGTATTAATTTATAATGCATTACATATATATTTTAAGAGGACGTTAATAAACTTGATTCATGAAGGCTTACTTAAAAAGAAAAAAGGATTTTTAGAAAATTCAATTCGTCAGATTGTTTTAGATTGACATATTAATAAGCAAACAGATATATAAATCAAATAATAAATATATATATATATAAATAAATGACCGCACCAAAATTAAAAAGAAGTTAAAGCATATGAGATAGGATTAAATTTATAGAAATTACTGAAAAGCAATTTACATATATATTTAAAACAAAAAAAGAGACAAAGTTAAAGAATACATGAGAAAACTTGATAGATTATTTAGACTAAATTGACTATTAGGTGGCGGCTTGGAAATTTACCTTGCAATTTTAAGAATCCATTTTAAAGTATGGCATGTGCATGGTGAATTGAGGATCCAAAATGAATTCTCCTTGGTGACAGCAAACTTTTATTAGCATTCTAAAGTTCTTTTAGACCTTTCTTAATTTCAGGGCAGCAGGATAATACTGTAGTGGCAGATGATGACCCTGACCCATAGGGTCGAGAAAAGTGGTGGATTTACTGCTACATCATTTTGTAAGTTTCAAGCAAAACTAAATATGTTTATAATACCTCTCTCTAAAAGTAGCTAATCTCCTATCAATAGTAGTTAATCTCTTCTGTGATTCAAAATTCTGTCATTTTATACTTTTTCTTTTATCAGTTGTTTTTGAAGATGCAATTGTAAGATAATGTCCAAAAATAAATTCAAATCTATTTCCAGATTAGAAATAGATTTGACAACATGTTTTTAACACAAGTAAATCTTTAATCTACTTAATCCCATTTATTTTAAGTAAAACTTTAATTAAAAAAAAAACCTTCCCCAGATTAAAACAATAGTGCTTCAAACCCCTAATTATTTTTAGACAATTAACAACACTTGCATCTTCCACATAGTTTAATAGAAAAACAAGCAATTTAAAAGAAGCTAAAAATGACATATAATAAATATTTAAAAACATCAATATTTTGTTAGTAAGTTTTGCTCCTATGTATATATTTGAGCCGCATCTATAATACTTTAATAAAAAAAAGCTAATAATTAATAAAAAGAATTAATAATAATTTTAAAACATATTATTGAAACATTAAATTTTATAATTTAGGTGCACATCTCAAATATATACATGAAATATATATACACGACAAAAAGAGCGGGATGGGAAATAGGGATTTAAACACAGGTTAGTAGGTAGAAACATGAAGCACAATCTTAAGCTAAGATTGACTGCTTCATTATATATATATATATATATCACCCAATAGATAGAATTCACTCTCATTTAAAATTACTTAAATAAACAATGCATAAATACTGACAAATGCAAGCATAAGTGGTAACATTCTGTTTTTTCATAGTTTATTTGTTATATAACTCATTGGAAAGTTCAGATACTTCCATTTCATTTACATACAGTCTGAGTTATAATTATTTATTGTTATACTTATTCATATAATGTAAAAACATCAATATTCATCATCTAGTATGGTGAGTTTATGGTTTTCCATCTGAATTTAAGTTAAAATATATATTTTCAGTTTCCTGAGAAGGTCTTAATTGAAGCAGTAATTGAGTTTTTGAAGGTACAATGAGTGATTGACAGAAATTATGGCTCTTATTTCTAGAACATTGTTAAGTCCTCAGCTAACATAGTAAGTAACTGGAAAATGAAGGTGAAGAGTCTAATACCCCCATGATCGCAGACCCAGGCTATTTAAATACTTATAACTGATATCACTTCCATGAAAATAAAGGTTACATTAATTGAAAAAACTATATGATTGTAAATGAAATGTTGTTGGATTTTGTAAAATTAAAAAAGATAATAAGACAATTAATTTGAAAAATGGACAGATACTTTGCTATAAAAAGTGATGTTAGAAACAATAAATGGAGAATTCACTATAAAAAAACAGAAGTAGAATATGGTAGAGATAGATGGTATGTTTGAAAGAATAGAAGGATTAATTATTTAACTTAATACAAGTTATAAAATGCAGATAATTTATATTTATATCCCAAAAAGTTCTATTGTCATGAAGAAGTAGCATATTTTAACACAAATACACAAAATGCTTTTAATAAGACCAAACAACATTTTAAAATTGTCATGGGAAACTGTAATGGTGGAAAAATTTGGCCGCAGTGAGAAAAATGAGAGAAAACAAGTTTGTGCAATTTGCAGATAAACAAGAATTATATAGTCAAGCATTGGTGGCTGAGTGGTGAGCACAGCTGCCTTACAAGTAGTTGTCCCAGGCTTCGCTTCCCAGTCAATGCTTTGACACATTAAAAAATTATATATTATGGATTCTTTGAGAAAAATGATAATCAGAAATCAACATGAAAGCATCCAAATGAAGGTATAGCAGAATTGAATTACATATTAACTAACAAAAAAATAAGTATTACAGAATTAAAATGTTCTTAATAGATTCAACATAAAAATGACAATTAATTACTAAGATGCAAGATACATGTTAATACAAATCTAAAAACAAAAATCAAAAAATAAACTATTGATAAATGATATTCCTAATCTTCAAAAATACTCCAATGAATTTAAATTAAAGCTTACTAATAAAATAACTGAAACTTAAGTGAGATCAATAAGAAAATAACTGATATTTCATTAAAATCCATAACAAAAATAACTTCTACAAAAAAAATCAAGACAATATATGAAAAAAAGAAATATGAAAATATTTTTAAATGATCCATTAAGAAGAATTGAATATCATGAGTTCTGTAGAATCATAAAAAAGCAGTTAATAATAATGAAAGAAAATTTAATTATGAATTTAAAAAAAGCTATAAATGTTTCAAAAGTGTAAAAGAATATTTTGATATTGGAAAAAATATTTTGGCAATAAGAAGAAAAGATAGAAGCACTAGATAGCTTGAAAAGAGTTTTACAAAAAAATATAAAAAAACACTATGATTACTACATATGAATTACCAAAGTTTTAAAAGAAAAAAGTGCAACATATAATTAAATATATGAATAGTAAAAAAATTCATTAATATTGGAATTAATCTTGATGTTTTGAAAGAAACAGGTGAAGACTTAGTAACATTGATAGAAAAATTATATACTAAATGTCTAAATAATAAAGATATAGCAAATAATCAGGTGAAATACAATAGTAATTCTGATAAGGTTATAAAAAAGAAATATTCTATACAAAATGTTTAACAAAATAATTACAACTGATGTACAGTGAATTTTGGATTCAAACCAACCAAAAGAACAAGTTGGATTTAAAAGCGGTGGATACACTTTAGATTTGTATATTATGAAAAGGCATTTGATTCTATATGTACTTCCACTGTTAGTAAATCTCTTAAACATCAATATAGAGATCTAGAATATTTTGATGTTCTAGTCAGTATTTATCACATAAAAATGATAATATTACATAAAAGTACTAAAAAAATTAACATTGATGAGAGTACTAAAATTCGAATAGCATTTAGATCGAATAGAAAAGAAATAAAACATTAACTCAAACTACTCTAAAATATAAGCAATATCTCCAATAGATCAAAGATAAAACAATAAAAGTAAATATCACTGTCAAATAAATAACAGTATATGCCTATAATATAGATCAATTATAATAGAATAAAAATAATGACAAAGAATTACACAATAAACTTTAATATTCCTTGTAAATCAATACACTATTTATAATAATAAAAAAACTTGTACCAAAAATCAAATATTATTTCTATTTTTATTTAAATGAAATGATTCATAGATTGATGAAATAATAATCTTATTATGTCCTACAAGTTTACTACATCAACGATATGTCACAATATATATAAATCAAAAATTGATTTCTAAATACAACTAAATCAAATCAAATGTAATACTAACTCAGCAATACCATTCTACTAATATTAATATACTCTTATTAGCTAAGTCAATTATATTAAGATTAAATACTTAAAAATAACACAAAATGAATTAACCTGACACATCTTTCCATTTTCATTAACTTAAGATATTATAAAATAAAATCATAATATTAAACAACTCCAATTTATCCAAATCACTTTGAACACTTTTTAGCAAAAACCTTTTAATATACATATATACACATACACCTATGTTTCAACTGTCATGCAGTCTTCTTCAGAGTGCATACACCTACATTTTGACTGAAGAAGACTGCAGGACAGTCGAAATGTAGGTGTATATATATATGCAATAAAAATATTTACTAAAGTGTTCAAGGTGATTTGGATAAATTGGCATTATATAAAATATTATAGCAAAAATAAAAAAAGGTGATTTTGGCAATATTAAATAATGTTAAGATTGTCAATACCAATCATAACAATATATAAAATAAATGATAGATTATTATTTGATGCTCATTCCAACAACTGACAAATCAAACTCAATTACTCTTCAATTTATTATAAAGCTAAGATATTAAAAGTTTAGACTATAACTGTCAAAGCATATAAAAGATTGTTAGATTTATTATAGTCAAATATTAATATTAACATTTAATATTTAAACTAAATTTATGATCCACACTAACAAACTTTAAATATAATTAAAAAAAATTACTCTAATTTGTAACAAAATAAAATATATTACTATCACTAGCTTTATAACTGAATAAGATGATGATCTTCATGGCTCTATACTAACTTAATAAAATATTTATTTTATCCAATATTGACCTAAAATAAAATAATAATCATTTCATTGTAACTATCTTTACTCAACTTCAATAATATTATATTAGTAGTTTCATCAATCATCACTTAATTTTCATTTTAGTAAATCTATTACTTGTTACTAACAAAATAATTACAATAAACTTCCAATTACTTATTAAATACTTAATAATGCCAAATCATTTGATTTTTTGCTGTTTAAGACCTATATCTGCTCTGATAATGTGCATTAAATTCAATATAAAAAATAACAATTTTTTACCCATTCTGTGTTTTTAATTTCTGAATTATTTTTGTAACTGTTTCTAATAAATTTTGTGGTATTAGTAAATATCAACTCATCCAAATATGATTAACTAATAAATTTACAGTATAAAATTGAATGGAAACATGGCAAGCTTATTTGTTTTAAATTATTTCAAAATTTATTAACAAATTGATATAAATTAAAATTAAAAAATATATGTAGTAAATAAATCTTTAAAACATATGCATATAATTCAATTATGCTTTAAGCAATAGGTTTTCAATTGACATTAACTTCATATTTGCATAAGTGATTGCACCTAAATCTCCACTGATTAGATATTAAATATAAACACATATGCTTAATGTAGTACAAAAAAAGTAAAATGTTTAGACTTTCCAAAATTAAAGAGAATTCAAGATATATCTTCAATCTATATTTCATATAAAAATATAGTCAATTGAAATATTATATATATATATACATATATATATATTGTGCCGGGTCCAATCAGTAGAAGATCCAGCATACTCTATTTATTCAGTTTAACTGGGTTTAAACCTAACTTATTGTAAATTTATAATTTTATATTATAAATATTATGTGAACGAACCGGCTCTCTGAGTAGAAAGGAGAATATCATCGATAGCAGAGCTAACAACAATACCCACAGTCAGACCAAGCTATGCAATGCATAACACAATCACATTTCCAGACTGTGGCCCAACACGACTGCTAGATTCAAACCCCTACTATCCAAGCACATTATTTGTTTCAGAGTAAACTGTGGGAGCCAGCTAGTTACTAGAACTAACATGTTTGGAGAGTATGCCCATAATCCAGTGCTCAAAATCGTTCATGACTAGCTCAGACTATTGTAATACATAACAAATTATTGCTTTGATTAGTGGTAAGAAGAATTGACTGATAAGCTCTAAGTTTAAAGATAATTTATTTAATTAAACATTATTATTCTAAATTTAACTATTTCTATAGGGACTTAATTAAATTATACAATGATGATGAGTTAAAAGGGCCACACATATCCAATAGCAATATAATGTAACAAAAGATATTAAATAATATAAATCATTTAACTAAATACATGTAATTAATATAAGATATACTAAAGCAATAACATATACATTTCAGAAACATGCACATCAATAGTTCATTTATGCATGTGATAGAGTTCATTATTATTTGACTCTGGGAGGCTTCAAACTATTGCAATGGCTACTTTAAATGGAAATAAAAAAATGTTGTTACCTAGGATTTTAGAACATGGATATTTCATGCTGTTTGCTACTTCTAATGAAAATATTTCTAACCAGTTAGATTTTAGGTTTTTCTTGTGGAGATTTGATGCTTATTATTCTGAGGCATTTTCTTGAAGACAATTCAAGTTGTTAGGCAGGCATTATTTCCATGGACAGGTTGGTTAATCTTATTAGACTAAGGGCTGAAGCAAGATCATATATTCCTAAAAGCTGCTTAACACTGCATGGTCTCTGATTCTGGATACATAGATTGACTGAACTGCACTAATATGAACTGTAGTCTGAACTGATTTTAATCTGAATTGGACTGTTATCTGAACTCTTTAATTAACGGAACTGGACTGATTGTCCAAAAAAAACTGGACTATTTATTAGGATGACCTTTGTCATTTTGGTATTTGCCAGCTATATTTGTTGTTGAAATTCCTTAGATAAGCTTTTGATTACTTGTTGTTTGAGATCTTTAATTAGTAGCCATTGCAAACTTCTTGTTTTGTGGATTTTGTTTAATTCATAGCCATTGCAACAATATTTTTTAACTTTCATTTATTCATTATTATTAAACACGCACATATATTTTATCAATCCTTATGTTTACAATCATTTGTGATTAACACACATATATATTTGCATTTCTTTAGACTACAAGAAAAGACTTATTTTCTTTCAATTAAATGCAAAGAGATAATATAAATCTTTTATGTAAAAGATCTATATTTTAAACAGATATACTTTTAATTTTTACACCTGCCAATTAATTAATTGTAACTTTTATAAATTATTTCTTTTTTTAGGGATGTGCATTTTGTTTAATAATAAAAAAAAACTCTTCAAACTTTTTATAAATAACAATCTCTCAAACTGAATCATACAACTTTATTGATTATTTTCTTTTATCGAGCTGCATTTTATTTTCATAATTTTTAGACAAAAATCATATTATGTACCGATACGATATTGGTACAATATATATACAAAAATGAATTTACTTATTCATTAATATAAATTTAAGAAAACAAAATAAAATAAATAATTATTACAATGTACTTTTTGAAGTTCTAATATAAGTAACATACCTGAAATTAATTACTAACCAATAAAAAATGAATATTTGACATTAAAATAATAATTACTATGCTGCAAGACATAAATACAAACTTAGGAAGACATAAATTCTATATTTAGGTATGTAAATATATCAATACTTAACATAAAATTATACTGACATTTCTATCAATAAATACTATACATTTTAAATGAAGAAAAAATATATAGAAATAATAATGACAAATACAAGAAAATGAACTGAAAAATAGGCTTTAAATACAGCATTTCAAAAATAGTACCATAGTTCTAAGTGTTTTGTTTTTTAATTATGATTCAATATTTTGTTATTGCAGAGAAAGTAGAAATGATATGGAAAGCTATAATGTTCAAATTACATTTTTTTAATTCTAATATATTCCAAATATCAAAATTATCTTTTCATTCAGAAAATATTTGATTTATATAAGGTTATAAGTGTGCAAACACTAACTTATATACATAACAATGCAATGTAGATATCCTTTCATTTAGCAACTGATCAATTCATAAAACATTACACAAGTGAACAGATGCTAGCTTCAACTTTGATGATGCTATGAAAATTAAACCAATTTTAATCCCATGTATAAAGTATATATCAAGCTTATAAAATTATGAGAAGTAAATATAATCTTTGTGTACACTTTTTTGTTGTTAACATTTAGATCTCATCATTGAAAAATAGTTAATATCCATTTTTTAAAGCACAGAAACATTCTGATGGTTTTGGAACACTAAGAAGTAATTTTCAATTAGTTTTTGCTTTTATAATAAATTATCACTCCACAAAAATCTTTGATATACTGTACAGTGTCTGAACAATTATCATTGCTTTTTACCCAATCATTTTGTCCAATTAACTATATATTTTTAAAATAAATAAAAACAAAATCATGTAAATAAATTTAGATGTGTTACTGTTGAAGCTAAAAAAAATGATTTTCTGTTTAGTTCTATTTACAACTTATTCCATTTACATCATAGTAAATATAGCTATACCTTTTATTCACTCTTAATGAATTCTAGCAAATATTCCATAAATATAAATCTAATTACACAACAATGACAAATTAAAAAAAAAATTTTTTTTTTACAATCTTTACATATAAAAATCATTTACATTTTAAAAATAAATAAAATCCTCTCACTCCACCATAAATTAAAAAATTAAGACTACATTTTTTCATACTACAATGAAAATAAATTTTTTACAAATATCTTTCAACTATAATATTATATTAAAAAAACAACAAATATATTAGAAATATTAAACATTTAGGTGTATTATTTGTAATCTGCAATGGTGAATGCAATGACAAAATTATATAATAAAAAAGAATAATTTTATTCAAACTATATGGTTTATTATTCATATATCCATTTTAAAATGAATAAAGTCAATTTACAATCTTATAAAAACAATTAATAATAAACAATTTTATATCAATATTATCATTATCATAGCAACACAGTTCAATGCTTTATAAGTTAAAATATCCACCATCAGAATCGCACACACACACACACACCAGAGATTATGTCTGACTTTTTATTATATACTGAAAGGCATCTCAAAATTTAGTAGGTACAATATATATATATATATATATTGTTCCTAATCTTCACTTTATTTACTTATTTAACTATCATCTATTGTCTTATTTTTATCCCTCCTTGCCATAAATATCTACCTTACCTAATTTATTTATTAACCATTTTAATATGTACTCTGTAATTGGCAACTAGTGTTGCATTTGAAATAAAATTGAACTGAATTAAGTGAGGCCAACATTAAGCAAAAATTGGCATAAAATGTCAATTTAGATTTAGAGCAAAAAAAATCAATTTATTTATTTAATGTATATTAGTTTCCTCTCAGTGTTTTTTTCATTGTCACACAATTTATTACTTCTTTTATCTCATGGTCCACACTCTTTTTAGTTTAATTAGTATATGGATGAATTGTTGTCAGCTTATCATTTTATGAGTTATAGAGATCACTAACAGTGACAAAATAATTGTTTATTTGTACAACTATATTTGTTTTAATAGGCACAAGCAATTCCTAATGATAATAACTACTCCTTAGTTTATTTAAAAAAATAATAATAAAAACATTTGATAGCTACAGCATGATGTATTTATATGAAAAATTGCACTAGAATGGCCACAAATCTAATATTTCTAAATGAAATATAATTATTAAAGTTACATTTATCATGGACAAAAGGTTTTAGTAAAAAATCTTCAATCAGCTGAAAGAGTTTTAGGTCTTTAATTGTAAAAAAAAATTGTAAGAAAACTACTGAAGTAAAAAAAAAAAAAGACTGAAAAAAATCCTTACTCATTCATAAACCAAAAGTTTTTCAAGAAAAAAATATTTAATCAAATGGTAATATCAAAAACAAATTATTTTTGTATATATAACTAAATAAAGTCAAAATGTTTCCATATCTGTATATGTAATAGATAAATAAGTAATAATTATTGACATATCCACTTAATTTGCCATTAACAAACATAAATGGAGCATCAAAGAATCAGCATTTAATAAATGTAAGTAATTATATAAGTGACATACAGGACAGAACCACATTTAACATTTGTGCCTTGATCTAAAAGATGTACATTGATGAAATCAGGATATTTATAACTCATGCCAAACTTATGGTATAATATAAAAGCAAGAATCTGCACATACATATTAAAATGCTAAAATTACAATAACACACAAAAAATTCTGGGCATCCTAATTCATCAATGCTCTGGCCAAATAATACAAAGAGAGTATGGTCCAACTGTAAACTAATTTCCAATCTATATAAATAAAATATAATGAATAGACATTAAAACGTTCTTTATCTTTGTGTTGTCCAGAAAAACATCTGGATATCAAAACATAAACATATACCCAAAATAAAATCCATTACCTAGAAACACACACACACACACACATATATATATAAATTAACCATTACTGCTAATGAACTAGTTCAAAATCACAAGAACCCTAAAAACTGTTACTGTGAACAAGAAAAATCACAACATATACATTAACCTTTTGAACGATGATTATATAATTGGCCGAATGAGTTAAAAATCAAAACTTGTAATTGGCCAACTCACAACTTTAACAAAATCTATTGTTAAAATAGATCACTTTTAATAATATAAATACGTTAGTTTCGTTTGTAAAAAGTATATTACTGAATTTTCAGATTCTTAAAGCAAACGAAAATCTTTTCAAAAATAAAATTTGATTTATAATTTAAAAAATATTCAATTGCGGTGAAATAAAAGAAACCGCTATTCAACCAACCAAAAAAGATTGCTGACGCAATCTTTTTTTTTTCACTTTACGTTACGATCAATATGTAGCAATAAATAAATAATTCTTGGTAATATCTTAACTATTTTTCTAAAATAATTTGATTTTTAGTATTATTTTATCAATAATAATTTGTAATTCAATTCAAATATTGTTTAAAATGTTGTAAACATTCCTTTATCATTTTTGTAATAAAAATCAAAATGAACGTAACTTTTTACTTTTTGGCAGCCATTATCCTTTCTGACAGAAGTGGGACAGCCAATAAGATTCAAGAAAAGTTGGTGAGGAGGCGGTGCTTTGGTTTTGTTTGACATATATGGTCATATTTATTGATTTTTTACTTGTAAAATAACTCTGAAGAGGGCACCATCTTACAGAACTTTTGATTTTCTTTCTAGTGACGTATCATATGTATACGTGGGATAAAAAGTAGCCGATTTAGAGTGATGTCAAATCTTCTCGTTTTTAGACGAGTCATGCATTATAAGAGTTAAAGAAGCACTACTGTTCATGAACTAGCTCAGGATCATAAGAACCTCAGGAATGGTTACCAAGAACAAAAAATAACAACTGTATAAGCTTAATCTATGTTACTGTAAATAGTTTTACTGAGAAAATCTATAAAATCCATTAGAGGACAATGGTGAAATTAAGTCACATACACAGTTAATTCACAGAACACATAACTGGAAAAATAAAAAATGTAAACACAAAAAAATAGTTTTAGAAGCTATTTTTAACCTTTCGATTTAGCGGGATGACAGAAACTTGACTTTTGACCAATTAATCCCCAGGTGATTTTTTTAATAAGTATTATATGTTAAAATGCATATAAAATGGTATATTTTATTACATGAAATTTTCACTAAAAATTTTATGGTAGAAGACTGGAAATTCAAAATTTCCACTTTTACAATAGACATAAGCTACACTATGACATGTTCAACCATTGTCTGTTGCCAAGGCTGTAAAATATTCGTGTTTATGACATTGTTTAAAGAAAATAGTTTCAATGACCAAAAACATGTTTATTTACCAATTTATTATGGTTTTAGATATTTTTTAAAAATAATTTACAACATCTTTATTAGATAACAAGAAATATAAATTATTAAATAATTTATTTAGACTTAAAATACTTTATTTTCAAAAATATGTTATATTGGCAGTGAATGTAAGCATGATCTGAAGCAATTTACAAGCTTAGTTTCTAAGTAAACAATCTATTTATATTTACAAATATCAAAATATCACAATTTTGCAATAAATATTTAAACATTGTAAACTTTTAAAGCATAATTCATTAGATATAAGCGTAATAAATAAATATTCATTTGGATGTTTAAAAATAATAAGAATTAAAAAATATTTCATTGATTTTATAAACTGAAAATAATCTTTCTAGAAATGATGATGTCCAAACACTTTGTTTTGTTTATGTTCTCATTTTTTTTTAATATTTACAGAAACAAAATGTGAACATTTAAAATTTATTTCAGTAATAAACAAAAATATCTATCAAATGAAGTCAAATTTATTATTTTCAGATAAGTAATAATCATTTTGTCATATATTTTACATTGATATGTGAGATAAAGAAAAGCATCAGAAAATGCAGACCTTGAGAGGTCTAAATAATTATTTAATAAAGTTAGTCAATGAATAATAAATAAAATTAAAGATGCATAAAATAATATGACAATTCCAAATCTAACACATATTCTATATAAGAAATATAATTCCATAAAACATATAAGATTATTTTCTTTTATTTAATTAATGCTCCCTTTAACTGAGATATTCCCTGATTACAATAATCTAATCTGAAAGCAGCAATTAATAATAATAAAAAAATAAAGATTAGCTAAAACCGTATTTTCTTTAGGAAATGGGAAGGTCTCAAATATTTTAATATTTTGAGGGGAGAAAATGATATTTATAACAAAACAAGTAAAAAATTTATTATCAATAATTAATATTTTGCATATAAAATAATATTTATAAATGTAATTATATAAATGAAAATGTGTAAATAAAGATGTGCACATCAACTATACTTTATTGTACCATGGACTTATAATGTCCTTTATAGTTATATTTTCAGTGTCTTTACCTTATTGCAGCTTTATATGTTCAGTTTAAAAATAAAATAATAAATTCTATGGTAGATTAACACAAATTGAAATTTAAAAAGTTCTTTCATTAACTTTCTTTTTGTAGCTTCAAATTTCTATTATGATAATAACTCTCAGATTAACAGATTTCCAAAAGGCTAGCACAAGCAGAAACAGTTACAATTTTTGATGGCCCACAAAGCTGTTAAAATTTTCTTCTAGGAGTATTTTTTCATCAACATTTTCTTTTAGTGAAACAAGTTACATGTTTGGTATGATAATGCTTAAAACATAGTACATGACTCCATTTCAAGAATCATTTTTGAAAACAGAAAATGAAGTCAGTCTAACTCTAAACTATAAGCATAACTTTTCACTACTTTTTCAAGGAATAAGCTGCTACAGATGTTATTTTCTCAACATTACTGATGTTCTCTTCCCATCAACTGGACCTAGACTGATTAGACACTCAAGTTGACTGTCTTAATCTACCCACACTACCTTGTTTACAACATAGCCCTTTTATCCACCCAATAACAGAAAACCTCAGACATTATAACTATAAATGAAAAACAACTGATTCTCTTTTTATAAAAAGATTTATTTCCCTCTTTTTTAAATTACAAATTCCAATTATTATTATTATAAAATCCTTCTGCGGTATTTTTTTCTTTTTGGTAAATAGAAATAGATAATCCTTTAATTATATTGTAATTTGAAAAAAAATTAAAGCTAAAGATAGACACAGAAAATGGCAAGGAGAAAAAAAGAAAGAGAAGAAACTCTTTGAATTAATAGATATCAATTTGTAAAAAAAAAATGGTATTTTTTTTTCTCTTTTAATAATTGATGAACATTCTTTTAATAATTTTACATCTCTATTTTTCTTCCTTTCAAACAAAAACAAACTAAACAAAATAAATAGAAAGAGCAAAAGAAAAAAATATTTTATCCTTTTTTACATACTTTTTTTCTCCCATAAGCATTATTATTCATTTAAAATGTCTTAAATTTGTATATGATCAAATAAAAATTTTTAGTCTTTTAGTAAAAAAATCAAGAAAAATAATTATCAATATGTATATATAAAGCAGACATGGCCGAACTATGGATCATGAGCACCATGTGGCTCCTTAAAAGATAAATTGTGGCTCCTGGTACATATTACTAATCTAGATTCATTCTGTATTTATATTCATATTTTTTATGTAATTAAAAATAAAAGTTAAAATTGGAGAGAACAAAAGACACACAAATTACTAATCTAGATAAGCAAAAAGAAAAATATTTTAGCTAATTAAAGATGGCCAAAAAACATTATAAAGAAGAGAACTTTGTAACGTAAATTTTATAAAGAATGTACAAGATTATCAGCATATATTCTTGATAAACAAAAGGTATGTGCAGAAGTCTGAAAAGTGATCCTCTAGTATAAAAAGGAGGAGGCCAGTTTGATCAGGGTCTTGGCTTATCTGTTTTTCTTTTGGTTGGTCATGGATTATCCAATCCAGGACCATTCTATAATGAAATAATTCTTCATGCGGGAGTAGACTGAAGCTTTTGACATCATTGATCATGAAGACTGTCAAATCCAGAAAAGCTTCTGTGACTTGCCTTTAGAATCAGGACAAAAAACAACTTATAACCAATGGCCAAGCTCATTCTAACCCAAAAAACTATGCATAGTAATCTACAAGCTTCGTGAAGTCACTAAAATTACCGGTAAGCTATGATTCCTTATTACCGATTATGACAAAACTAAGCATTTGCAAACAATTCTTAAAAATATATGTATAATAGGATCCCGATAGAAACTTTAATTTTATTGATCAAGAGACTCTTGTTTACCCAAGAACTTTAATTAATTGTTTAACTGTTTTTTTTTGTTAATGGATTCATATCTAGTTAGTGTGTGTTCGCTCCAATTTATTTGATTAGTAATTTCTCTATTTTAATCTGTTAGAATAAAAATGTTTATTTATAATATCAAATTTTCATTTGTATGTTATTAATAATTATTAATATCCATTATTAAATTTATTAATATTAGTTTAGTGATATTTAAAAATATAATTTACCTTTGCCAATATGTTTAATAAGTTCCAGAAATAATATTTAGGAAATAATTCTAATTCATGCTAAAATATAATACCCATTATTTGAAAAAAACATTTTTCTTTTTAATTTATGAGTTACGATATGTTTGACACAGAATTAGTGAGTCTAATCGACTCTGGTGCCCTCATTTATAAATTAAAAGCTGATTCAGCTCGCAATTGTAATCGTAGCAATTCTAGGCCGAAATGATCAGGAAATATAGTTATGTTTTTTAGAAATAGGAATGAAACTTCCTTCTTTTTGCATAACTTGATCAACTCGCACAATTTATTGTGATAGAGGTCTAGTCAGACAGGCAAAACGCTTCAATATATATATATAATCAATAGATGGCATTTTACCAAAATCACCGAACAAGCATATCTTTGTTTACATAAATGTCAAAAGAGTCAGAATTCATTATCTCTTTCTGACTGTTTTGGCATTTATGTAAACAAAGAAACGCTTGTTCGGTGGTTTTGGTAAAATGCCATCTATTGATCATAAATACAAGCGATAGCAAGTTTACATGATTAAAACTTGTTTCTGTTTTTCATATATATATATATAACACCTTGAAGTATTTTACTTAGGGTATATACTAGCCTCATTATCTTATTATAAAATAGCCAAGATACAAACCACCTGAAAATTTTCTTACCTCAAAGGTTGATGTCTGATCGACACTATCAATTTGTACATTTTTAATGAAACAATCAGTTTGTATTGTACTCTGTATGAAAATTTATATTTGGAAATTTTGGTAAGTTGATTGTAATTTCTTTCACAGTACATTTTCAGCATTTCATGTTTTTATTATATTGTTAAGAATAAAACCAAAATTTTTATTTACTTAAGTGCTTCCTTCCATTGTTTTTAGTTTTTTTAAAAAAAAGGCAACAGAGAACAAAAACTAAAAAAAAAAAATATGAACACGAAAATAGAACTTTTAATAGTGAATGAGAGGAAAATTTCTTTTTTATTGACAATAATGAAAAGACATTATTTCTTAGTAGCAAATTAAAAAGTCGGGAATTTACATCATCACCATGAATCCAATCATCCTCAATTTTCTGCTCAGTATCCACAGAATTCAAAATTAAGATCAGAAAAACTTGCTTCTTTAAAATCAAGCTTCATTGAATAACAGTCCACTTTGTTGGCATTTAGCAATCAAGCTGACAATGTTGTTGAAGCTAGTTTTGTATTTTCTGGAACATCGCTCATGCAAATGCCTGTTTGGAGGAGAATTTATTAAAAAAATTAGAATAGGTAATTAAAATTTTAGATCCAAATAATGCAGTGTTGCACAAAATTATTTCGCAAATTACAATATTGAGACACACAATTGAATGACAGATAACAGAAATTAATAAATTTCTTGAAGTTAATTTAAAAAATGATCTGAAGAACTGTATTGTGTTCAGCTTAGCTCTTGACAAATCTACAGATATCACAGATCTCCCTCAATTGGCCATTTTCATATGTTTTGTTTCTCTTGAATTAATTGTTAAAGAAGAATTATTAGATTTAGTGACACTTCAAGAATCAACCTGTGGTATTAATATAAAATGCACCCAATTTAATCTTGAAAAATTTTGAATTGCCACTGAATAAGCTTGTAAGAATTGCAACTGATGGTGTTCCAGTAATGCTGGATAAAAAAGTTGGTCTTATTGGACTTTTAAAAGATGATTCTAAATTTCCACAATTCATGCCTGTTCACTGTATCATTCACCATAAACATCTCATTTCTAAATATTTAAAATATCCTGATGTGATGACAACTGTTCTACATATTGTAAATTACATTCATAGAAATGCAAAAAATGACCATCAATTTAAAAATTTTCTTCAAGAATTAAATGATGATTTTCCAAATGACATTAATTTCTACTATATTGTTAGATGGCTATCTAGTTACAATATATTAGATCGTTTGTAGATTTGCTTGAACCGATTACAATATTTCTGAAAAATAAAAAAAATCATATCCCCAATTGGATGATGATGAATGGTTGCAGGATTTAATGTTTCTTACTGATACTATGCAACATTTACAAAAACTCAATTTAGCATTACAGGGAAAAGATAAAATAATATCCGATCTTTATCAGAGCATATTTAGTTTCCAAACAAAAATTCAACTTTTTCAAAATGACATTAAAAATAAAACATTAGATCATTTTCCTCCTCTTAAAAAATCCATTTGCTATTGATATCGTTCAGGATGGATTTCCCATATCCAATGTAATACTGGCCAAAAAAAGCAGCTGGGAAATTAGAATTATTAGAAATGAAAAAAGACAAAGGTCTATGAAAAAAGATCAAGCTCTGCTATTACAATATAAGTCGAAACCCATCAATGAATTCTGGAAACTTGTGCTGGAATCAAAGTGCCCAAAATTAAAAAAGGCTGCTTATTGAATTATTTAGATTTTCAGGACAACTTATTCCTGTGAATCTTTTTACTCCAGTCTGAAATTTATAAAATCAAAATATTGCACACACCTAACAAGCCAGCATCTAAAAAAATTGTTGCAGGTGGGCGTGACAAATTATACACTGAATTTAAAAAATTTGTCATAACAAATAAAATATAATAAATAAATATACTTTTTTTTATTATATTCAATTTTTAATACATATATTTAGTTTTATGTATTTATTTCAATGTTCAATAAATATACCCAAATACAATTAGTATTTGTTCATTTATAATATAATTTTATTTAATATTTATTGCAACTCTTGAATAATTTCAAATTTTCAAAAGCGGCTCAGACTAACCAAGAGCTTGGCCACCCCTGATAGATAGTAATTTTACAATATCATTAATTTGTTTATACTTTGTCGACGAATGAATATGCATATATGAGCCATTAACAATATCTAAATTATCTTTTATGATAATGTCAAATATTGAAAAATTGTATTTATTATAAAAAATTATTAAAACATCAAAACATATCAAAATTATATATTGTTTAATCAGCTAATTTATCAGATAACTTTAGAAAATCAATCGATGTGCTTAAATAAAATACTTATGTCGTCTGAATTAAAAATGTTATGAGATATTTTATTTTAAAAATATATAGTGTTTATAAGTTCTAGGAATGATACATACATGCCATTCCCTATTATGAAAATATATATAAAATATTCAAAATAATATTTTCATTGAAGCTATGAACATTTTCTTTTCTTTACACATAGGTAAAAAAAAAGAGACCAAAATGAAAAACAAAATCAACAACAATCAACTAATTAATTTATAATGTCATAAAGAAAGTGTTTTTATTCTATCAAAGAATTTACATATCTAATAACGAAAAAAAAAAAGCAATAATCTAAAGTAATTAAAAACTATATTAGAAAAGAACAATACAATGATAGTCTTAATTATTTTTAAAAGCAATTAAAATGCTAATTAATTCCAACATAAAATCATATTAATTAATAAAAAATACCCAGAGCAAAATTACTGTAAATCTTCATTCAGGTGAAAACTTATTTTTTTAAATTTT
The DNA here is from genome assembly GCA_028023455.1 of Epiperipatus broadwayi. NCBI lineage: Eukaryota > Metazoa > Onychophora > Udeonychophora > Euonychophora > Peripatidae > Epiperipatus > Epiperipatus broadwayi. The sequence goes on along the minus strand of JAQFVV010012564.1, from coordinate 1,881,801 downwards.
TTTCTTAAGATATTTTATTAACAGGATTACTTTTAATTGTTATTATGCAGAGCTTACTTTTAGTTTTAAAAATAAATAATTAAAAATCGTAGTAAAAAGATTTAAATAAATAGCACTGCATTCAATAGTAAACATAAATAAATCTGAAGATAATGATTCTTATCTCAAACAAAAACAATATATATATGATCAATAGATGGCGTCTTTACCAAAACCGCCGAAACAAGTGTAAAATATTTTTACATAAACGCAAAAGGAGTCAGAATTAACTACCTCTTTCATTTTGCTCACCTCCAGATCAGCTGATTTCAAGCTGGTTTGCTTTCGTCAGTGGAAGGATAGAGCTATAGACTGAGAGTCAGTCTTTAGACCTAGTTTCTATAGCTCTATCCTTCCACTGACGAAAGCAAACCAGCTTGAAATCAGCTGATCTGGAGGTGAGCAAAATGAAAGAGGTAGTTAATTCTGACTCCTTTTGCGTTTATGTAAAAATATTTTACACTTGTTTCGGCGGTTTTGGTAAAGACGCCATCTATTGATCATAAATAACAAGTGATAGCAGGTTACGTGACTAACTTGTTTTTATTTTTCATATATATATAAAGCAGAAATTTAGTATTGTTTATTTTTTAAACTGAAATTCTGAAAGATTTGTTAAATAAAAGTAAGAAACGAAGACCAAAAATAAATGCTAGAACCAAAAATAATGTTCAATGGATTTTCTCAGAAGAAAATAAAAATTGATAATCATGAATTACTTTGGTCAAATTATTAATAACAATGAACATATAAGGGATGAAATTAGTCATAGACTAAACGTGAATAAAAGGCTTGATATAATTCAATATTAATAAGAAATATGTCTACGTTTCTAAAAAGAAAGATTTTAATTGATATATGGTATCAGTTCTTTTCTTTGGATCTGCAACTTGGTGGCTTAATAGAAGAACAATATGAGACTTCAGTATACTAGTCAAAGTTTGAAAAAATATTTACTAAAAATAACAAGGAGATGAAATCAAAATAGGTAAATCTCAAGTATCATTGATGTCATTAAAAAAAATTAAGGCAGAAATGCAACTGGGATAGACATATTGGCAGAAAATATGACAATAAATGGATAAATATCAAGTCTCAAGAAAGTGTAATAAACCTAAATAGACCGCATGTGAGATCAATGAATAAAATAAAAATAATTGCTGATGTGTTATAGAGAAGAAAATCTAGGATTAGAGTAATTGAATTAAACTTGGAAAAATAATATATATATATATATATATAGTACAGGCATATCTATCTTATCCATGTTGAACCACAGTTAAATAAACTTGTAATCTTCTGATATATATTATTTTTGTTATTATATACAGAAAAAAATGCAATAAAATTAATACTTAAAAGGTGGGAAAAATATAAATTTGAGTTAAAATATAAAAAAAAAACAACAATTAGGATAAATGTAATATGCATTATAATTTTTGCTAAAATTGAAGCCCCTTAATAAATTCACATAATATTAACAAGGTTATTTGCTTACTTTGAAATAAAGAATGAAAATGTAAAATTCAGTCATAATTTTGATTTGCCAAAAGATTATCTAGTATATATATATATATATATATTAGATTTATAAATTGATTAAAGATAAACTGTTTTGTAAATAAGAAAAAGATAAGAGAGAACTGTATGAAAAGTGTTTTAGTTGTTCTCAAAAAATAGTCAGGTGCAGTAAAATTAAATGGTTATTAAAAAATAAAAGTTTGTTGGATTTTGAGTACATCACATGATTACTATGGCTTGCACTGAGTGGCACTATTGTGTGGAGAGTTTTGCCTGTTTTAATTTTGAGTACATCATGACTAAAAAGATCGTTGAGATTTCATTTCTGGCACAAGAACAATTAACAATTTGGACAAAAGAAATTGCATGAAACACATTACACAGGTTATGCCAATCTAAGCTGTAGTCTGCAAATAAATCACCAGACTTGATTAAATTAGAGAAGTTTATGATAGTTCAAGTGAAATAAAAACAGAATTAGTATAATAGCATTATGGAAGGATTTCACAATGTTTTTGGCATTGTAAAGAATAAAGCAGTAGTCTTAAACCAAACAAAAAATTGGTATAACTGAATTAAACTTAGAAAGACTTTCAATATGCAGAGAATGGATAATGATTAAAAATTATGATGATATATATTAAACATTTCCATATATGATGAGCAGAGATATGACTTATTTATTACTTTTATTTATTTCATTAATGCATCTGATTCAATTAATCAAAATTTGTGGCAATAAATAAAAATAATTCTGGAGAAGATTATTATTCATATATGACTGCTTTATGAAGTATGGAAGAAAAAAAAACATATTGCTAGTGATGGAAAATGCAAAGCATATGAAATGAAAGGCAAGAGATACATGGATGTGCGTTAGTTGCAATTTTAATTTTCATTCATAAGACAATAAACTTTGGAAAATGTATAAGCAATTAAATATACATTTAATAATATTTTAATTTTGAATGAAAGAAAAGCAATAATAATAATTTTATTTTCTTGCCTTATAAATGTACAGCATGATACTGATTGACTTAATTCGATACAAAGATCATATACAGAATGTTTCCTGAAAGTTTGTGATGATGATATTTTAGTTGTATTTATATATTGGATTATTTCTAACATCTAATATTAAGTATTGAATGTCTTTAAAAATTTAACTTTATTTAAATATTCCAATTATATTCAACTGTTAGTAATAGTACACAGGTTAGTATATGCAAAACATTTTGAGAAATATTATTCTCCTTTTTTCTTCAGGTGTTGCTGGCCTAACCAGTGACAATAATAGCATTTGAATCAAATATGAACCTTTAGATTTATGAATATTGAATTTTAAGGCAATACAGTAACCAATTGAGCCATCTTGCAAAAAGCAATAGTTATTAGAAATTTTACATACTATACTTATCTATGAGGTTCCTCCTGATTTTAATATTGCTTCCTAAGAGGAAAGTTTATTAGTGGTTTCTATACATTATGTAGTCACACTAGGTTGACTTACAGGGTTATACACCATTAACATGTGAGCAACTTCTTTAAATTTTTGTTTTTATACCTTTTCCTCTCTATCCAATATTTTTATATTTTCCCAATTGAACATATGTTTATGGGCACATATATATGATCTGTTATCTTAGAAACATGTTTTCTCTCTTCTAATAATCAGTTCGTGCTCTTGCAATCACATTTTAATGTGATTACTGATTTAACAAATACAAATTCTTCTACATTCACGTGATATTTCACAGAAGCAGTTCTTCCTTCTCAGCATTTGAGGATTAGAATTTTAAAAATGTCAATTTCCTCTTAGTACGATATGGTTCTGATGTTATACTGATTGCAGATTTTTCTTAATATGATTGCTATTTTTGATATATATTGTAATGGGCCAAAGGATTTACTCAGGAAAGAGAAGGAGTATGTCTTACTATGGTCGTATTTTGGGTCTTCAGATAGGATGCAAATGATTATGTAATGAAATACATAATTTATTATTGTATCTACTTCCAATAGACTAGATCTGTATATTTTTATTAACTTAGACACAATTTGGGTTAGTTCATCCAGCTCTCACCCCTTCTTGGCTCCGTTACACCACAATATTCAAACTCAGGAAGTAATTGCTATACACACTCTTATTAGAGAACAAAATTATATTAATAAATGATTATTAGATCTCTATATAGGTGATGATTGATTATCTACATTCTTTAATATACTCCTGTATCATTGCACATAAAATAATGTGTGTGTGCATACATGTGTCACATCAATGGGTATGAATCAATATATTTATGATTTTAATAATAAAAAATAATGATGATAAGAATATTGGTGGTGAGTATAAGAATAATGATGAACTAGAGACCAGATTAATGTAACAAATTCATTTAACATTTATTGATAACAAAAAGAAAGAAATAAATGTTCAATAATAGTGCATTATATAATCTGCTACGTTCAGCATGAGCTTGTACCACATTATCTAATAATGATAAAAATAAAAATCCTTATCCCTCAGCCCATGGTAGAAATTCATGCACTTGACATCAGTTATTTACAAAGACATATACATAAAATAATATAATAAAATTATCCCATAATAAAATAATATTTACATAACTGCAAATCTAACTGTCTAATCAATCCTATTTACAGTCACATCATAAAAATTCTTGTTTTCTATTTCATATTGATGGTGGTAAATATTCTACTCCTCTATTTATAGATATCTCTAATATTAATAAAAAAGAAGCATCCATGCAATGTTGTTAATCAATTTTACAAAAGAAACACTTAACAAAGATTAATTAACAAAAAACAAACTAACATCAATTCAGTCTGTTTTATAGTGTATATGCTTAATGTGAGATAATATTGAAATCTTAACTTTTATTTCACATTATGCTGTGAATGTCAATTTGATTGGGAAAATATGTTGCTCTAGATTTTATTTAATAACAAAAAATATCTAGTTAAACCTAATAACTCCCCCCTTATTACTCTCATAATAAAGTTTTCCAAAAAATGTGAATACGTGAATACGTTTGCTCCCAAGTGTGGAAACGAAAATTAAAAAAAAAAAAAAATTAACAATAATAAAAATTTAAAAAAATGAAAATTATCATTCAATCATATTAGCTAAAGGTTGATGAGTCTTCTAAAAATGTCCTTCATATTATTAGTTCATCATTTTCAAAATAGATCTCTCTGGATAAAAATAAAAACCGTTTCCTTGAAGAGTGGCATTCTCTTGATTGAAATGACAATATAGAAATCCTGTCCAGATGATTTTCTCTTGAATTATGTAGAGGCATCATATAAAAGACAATGGATGTTTTTCAGGCTTTACAGCAATAAACAGATGACATCACTAAGCTTTCATGGCTCTGGTGATGGCATTCTATCCCATAAGATATCATTGCTTTAAGTCAGAACACATTGTATAATCATATATATTAATATGTAGTTCATTTGGTTATAAATGGACATGTAGTAAGAACATATATATATAAAAGAACAGTTATTTATTTTCTTTCTCTTCAATTGTTGATAACTATTTACGTTTTTTTCTTCTTCTTGCACGAATAAAATTAAAGTTTCTTAAGCAAAAAAAAATATTTTTGCTTCTTTGAATTAATTTGGCTGCTTGTAAATTTTCAATCTAATTTGCTGGTTTGGCTTCTATTAATTTTAATGTTATATATATATATATATATATATATATATATATATATATATATATTTATATATATATATATATATATATATAAAGAATACATCCATCCATCATTGTATTCAAATTTTTAAGCATAACGAAGTTGTCTTTTATTTAGCAAGAACATTATTTGAAAAGAGAAAGGATGTAGATTCAAATTGCTTTTATATAACATTCAGTTTGAAAATGAAGTTTAGCTCATTTCCAATATTTGATGTGTTGAATCTTGCATTTCCTTATATATTGACATGATTTCCTATTGTCGTAGAAATTTTACTTGAAGTATTAGTTGGTTTCTATATGATTAAATTTAGATTCGGTCATTATTTTGTATGTCTTATGTTATTGTTCTAATATAATTAATAACATACAACACAAGTTTCTGAATTTGGTGTTAACATACATATATGTTTGACTGATTTTTGTTTAGAGTATTTAACCTAATTGTTTAATGATTTTTATAACCTTTTTTATTACTGTAGAAAAATTAAGTTGTTATGGAATTCAGTATTTTAGCTTTTTCAAAAAAAAAGTTTATTGTATATATAAGCATTAAAAAAAATAATACTAGTATGCGCTTAGCAATTTACTGGTTAAACCAATATTATTATGGCTCCAATTGGTAGTGTGGGTTAACATAGGATGGTATGACAGGATTGTAAGCCAATATGGATACACTATAGTATCAATAATGGATTTTTCTTTTAATGGTTCTTTTTGTTGCCTATTTAAGGTTTTCTTATTAATAGCTGATGAAACGTTTTTCATAAGATTTTGTTCTGTATAGATCTTTTCTTTTTTCAAATCATTAGTTTCTGAACAAACTTCTTTTGCTCTGTTCTGTAGAGTAACGTTTTTCATATTTTAGTACATTCTGGTAGGCCTTTTTTTTTACACAGTATGAAGTGAAAGTTAATCAAGCTATGGATAAGAAAAGATCTTGTTCCTATTTCCAAAAACATAGCTATATTTCCTGATTAACTGGCCTACTAATTATTAAGACCTACATACCACCAGAATCAGCTTTTTAGTTATTTTTATAAGGTTGCCAGGATTCATACAACAATCTGCTGAAATCCATTGCATTGCACATTGTAAATTAAGACTAAAATAATTTAAAGGATCAGGGTTGTGATCCCATAACTAAATTATTTTTCAGAGAATATTACTCCCAGGGATTAGGTAATAAATAAACATATTGGCAATGGTAATTTACACATAATAGATTAAAAATAAACTAACAATAATAATGCACAATGAAAAGTTAATATTAGAAATATTTTATTCTAACAAATTAAAATATTTAAAGATAAATTGTTAAATAAAATTGGAAGGCATCTATATGCTAATCCATATAACAACATTGATCAATTAATCAATACAGTTCACATTACACTTAGATTTCTTAGGCCATAAACAAGGTATCTTGAATAATAAAATTAATGTCACTATCAGGATTATATTATAAGCTTATTGGAGAATGTTTTGCAAAGCTTAATTTAGTCACAATCAGGAATAGTTAAATCTTAGCTTACCGGTAATTTTAGCAAATTTCTGTAGATGGTTGATTACCATGCATGGATTTTTATGAGAGGTATAATGAGCTCATGACCATTAGTATTAAACATGTTTTTGGTCCACTCTAAAGGCTAGTCATGAAAGCTTTTCTGGGATCGACATTTTCATGATGAATAATGTCAAAAGCTTTGGTCCACTCCAGCATGACAAATTATTTCAGCATAGAGCAGTCCTGGATCTTTTTGTGATTTAGGACCAACCAAAAAAACAGACAAGACCCTGATCCAACAGGTTTCTCCCTTTTATACTCCTGGTCTAGTTTTCAGACTTCTGCACATTCTTTTTCTTTATGACCCTTCAGTTTATAATCTTATACATTTATTTTGTATTTTTCTGTTATAAAGTATTTCTGAGATCTTTAAGTAACTCCCAAAAAGGTTTTAATGATTGTATTCTGCATGTCTTTTTTATTCTTTCCAATTTCAAGTTTTAATTGAATAAATAATTCAAAACAAAAAATTAACTTTCATTGTACGTTAAAAAAAAAAATTACACTAACTAAAAAAATAAAATTGCATCTTTTAATAAGATCGTTAAATTTACTTTTTCTTTTAACTTTTACCAAATGCCAATATATTTGTATCATATATAAATAAACAGTACAGTAGTGATAGAATAAATCCATGTTTTGTATTTCTGGTATGTTTGTATGTATCAGCTGAGTATTTTCCTATATGTATGGATTTTCTGTAAATTGTACTTTTGATTTTACCATAAGAAAATCTTATCACAAGAACATCTAAAAATGCCAATTTTTGTTCTTGTCTAATTCTATTGTTAATTTAATTGAAAGGGATATGTTGTTATGTTTCCAAAAAAAGCTTGTAGTACAACTCCACTATGTATAACTTTAAATGATTATGGAGTAGTCTTTATGATTGTGATTTCAAGTTCTTCCATGTAAATATTGCTAATCAGTATTGACAATAGTGAGCCCATAACCATTCCTTGATTTTCTTGGAAAAATTCTGTGTTGTATTAAAAGTAGGTTGCTGTTATGCAGAATGTTAATAGTTCCATTATACTATCAATAAGAAGAATTGTTCTGGTTTATAAGCTATTATCACCATTTAATCATTTTCTACAATAGACAATGCTTCTTCACAAGGCACATTTGTGAATAAACTTTCCAAATCAAAGTTTACCAGTAAGTCAGTTTTTTTAATTTTCATTTTCTTGATTAATTCTACAAAGTGTCTAGAATCCTTAACAATAAACTGGAGCTTGTATGCCAAAAAACTAAAAACATTGAGAAGAAATCTTAACAAATTTTGGCAAAGTGAATTTCAAAAATAATAGGTCTTAATGGAACATGATCCTTCTGGATATTAGACATTCAATATGTTTTAACATTTGCAATGCAACCTTTAAAGAATTTGGCGTAGTTAAGATTTAAAAAAAAAATCAAGTGATGGGAGAAAAACTTTTCATCTTTTAACTTGAAATAATTATCACTTGAGCATGTGAATCAGATTTAAAAAATTTACTTTTTAAAAATAAAAAAACAAACAAAATGTAAATATGGAAGAGCAACATAGATTACTACTGCATAAACACTTAAACGATAAAGTTTTCATAGTGGTGTTATTACTTGAACTAAAATAATTATATATAATGTTTTACTTCATCAATGCATGGTATAGAAGTGATGCATAGGTTATCTATTAATATTACATGAATGCACAGGATATATATATATATATATATATATATATATATATATATATATATATATATATATATATATATATATATATATATATATATATATATATATATATTGTACCATACTGACTAAGCTTTAAACTTGGTGACATTATTTACATAAAATTTTTCTTTTATTGTATTTTAAAGATTTTCTCTTAATTCAAAGATTATCTAAACTAATTAAAATAGTTTACTTTGTTATTAAATGGCAATTCTTAATATAAAATTATCGTACATAATTTTAACAAGCAATGTTTCAAAATTTATTATTTTTATTTTATCTTTCAGAAAAATTTTAAAATAAATATTTTTTTATATTTAGAAAGATGAAATAGAATGGTGAATATATACTATGTTAGGGATACATTAATAAAAGTATATAAATAGTTTTTTATATGATAGTAATAAGAAATTGAAGTATGTATTGATAAATTCACTTGGTAACATTTTATTGCACACATTTCAAAATAATATTTAAATATAAACAAATAGGATACTAAATTATTATTAAAATATGTGTTTGTATGTATATGTATTTAGACATTGGTATGATTCAATAGTAATAAATTATACATATTTAAAAACATCATTTTACAATATTTAACTTATTTAAAATGGGTATTTAAAATATTAATTATATATAAAATAGATAAAAAAGGAGAAATGTCTATTTTATTTGAATATCATTTTGAATCTATTTTGTATTTAATTTATAAAATTATATTTCTTTTTATTATCTTTAAAACATATTGTAATTTTTTTTTTTTTTAAAGTTTTAAAAAAATATTTTTTCCTCATGGAATGCTAGTGTGTTAGAAAAAGATCTTTTATAGAGTCTACAAATAGATTAATTTGACATTTAATAGGAAAAAACCTACGAAAATAAATGACAATAATATGAAGTGCCATATAAATAATATTTAGGATAATGACATAAGAATGACATTATTCAGCAAAAACTATTTAAGCCTCTGATTTTAGATTAGACTCTCCATCTCATTGTAATAAATATCAGAGATAAGTTTTGTGATATACTTCATAAGGATATTTTGAAAAAATTGCAACATACATGAAGCAGTATTTCATTAAAAATAAAAACAAATTGTCAAAATGAATAATTTTAATTGAATGCTACTAAGTTGATAAACATTGATTACATATAAAATCTATCTACACAACAGAACATGTGGAATTTCCAGCATAATATCTAGATGAGTTTGAACTATAAATTATTTTTGTAAGTTTATATAAAATGTATAAGTGGATCATAAAATTTTGTTGTACATAATAAATAGTTTTTCATGGAGTTACAATTTGATGGGCATTCCTTGTGAGTAGAAAAGAAAAGTTTACCAGGTAATATATATATATATTATAAATACTTTGTTTTGAGAATGCATTACCCAAAAGAAAAAGCTAAAGTAAATAGTAAACAAAAATAAAAGTATGTTAATTTGTTTTTTTTTTATAATTTTTATTCAAAAAAAAAAAGTAAACATAAGTTTTCATATATAAATATTTATAGGTGATATTAATGAAAGATTGTATATTTAACAAACATTTATATTATATTTTATAAAATGTAAATTAATAAGTTTATGTTTATTTTGATAATAAAAATAGTAAACAATTTAAACATGCTAATTCAGTTTTGCAAACTACCTTTTTTATGTATTTATTTTGCAAGATTTGTACTAATATAACCTTTTTTGAATTTTGAATAGTTGAGAAAAACAACTGAGCTAGTTGAAAATACTTCTGAATAAAGTATATTTAAAATATTTATTTACTGTATTTTGTATTGATATTGCGTGAAATATATATATATATAAAGTACTTCAATCCATATATATATATTTACTGTATTTTGTATTGATATTGCGTGAAATATATATATATATAAAGTACTTCAATCCAGACATTCAACAAGGCTTTGATTGTTCCATTATCAGATTTTCAAGATATGGATGGATGAAGAGTTATAGGGTGGAGAAGATTGAAGCTTATCCATTCAAGTTTGAAGATTGACTATCTTAATATAAACTGAGCACTCATTGTATATATGTGTATGAGATGGTGATCTGGACCAACTAATGAGTGCTATGTCAGCATGATATACATATATTGGAGATAATTTATCTTTTTTACATGTATGTGGTCATGTGTATTAGTTGTTTAAGATGGAGTGCATAATTGTAGGAAGCTTGAAAGTCTGAGTTCAAGTCCTTTCTAATTACATTAAGTTTAGTATAGACAATATACTTATATTTGAATATTATATATATAGTCAGCATTAAAAATTACAATAATTTTTTATATATTTTGTCAGATATTTTTTTTACAGATCAATTACTAAAGTGGAGACAATTTTATACATTTTCACAAATACATATTAAAGTTTAATTTTTGAGTTGGAAACATTTACTTTGAAAACGAAAACTGTTTGTTGATGAATTGGATTGACATTACTGATATTAATATATTATTAGTTATGAACAAGTCATGCTGTCTTTTTTACTAAGTGTGACATCTGAATTTTGCATTTGTACTACAATATCTATCTACATTTCTTAACTGCTTCTCAGCAATTCCGCTTCCAAGCATTTCATTTCTTTTCTTGATTTATTTTTTAATTTTATATTGTTTGTTTTTTCTTTAGCTTCGGTTTTTTCCGTTCTGGAATTAGATTCCTGTTGATACTAATAGCCATGATAAGAGAATAAGTTTATTGGTGCATTTTTTTTTTTTTTTTTTGCTACTTAAGCATTCATGTTAAAAATTAACAAATTTATTAAGATATTTTAATATAACATTCCTATAAATAATGATAAAGACATACTGTGAAAATAAAAATATTTAATATAATATCAATTTTCAAATTAATGAGAACATTATAAAAACACAGTCATTATTTTAAAATAAAACAATAAAGTTTAATTTCAAAGACATTAAATAAAATACAATACTGAATAAATATTCCCCGTACCTTTTATAGTTCAGTCGTAACTAAGAATCTTTAATTACATTCCGTAGTAACTCATTAAATTGGAACAAAGTGCTACTTTAGTTATAAAAATAAACGGTACTTACGGATAATTTGCCTGATGACGTATTTGACCCACCGGTTTCCCTTCCGGTAGGCATCGACGATCTTTGTATGACAACGTTGTCATGGCAACGAAATGACTGGCGTGATTAATCCATCAGAGAGTCAATTTTTTTTTTTTTTTAAACCGCGAGATTTAAAATTCGGAGAGAGGTTTGGGAAATTTTTTGATTTTTCTGTCTATTGTGATTTTGCTATCCACTTGATCACAGTGATTTTTTTCAGCTCTTCCATTGCGTCCTTGCTATTTTACTTTGTGATATGGCTGAAGCTCCAAGAACCTTGTTTAGTTTACCGAGTACAAAGGAAGAAGCGATCATCGTACAAAGCTGATCCTTTCGCTGCAATTTTAGAACATATATCCCAATTCAGTCCTCCACAGTGAACGCTATTTGTAAGTAATTTTAATTTTTTTTATAATAATTATAATTTTAGAAATAATTATATTATTGAATATAGACAATAAGTAATCCAAATCATGTAAAAGTAACGTCACCATTAATGCCATATTCGCATTAAAACTTTATTTTAAATGTACAAACAATTTTTGTTAATATTTCTTCAATTAATTTGTAATTAATTTTCAATAATTTTTTTAATAAATTACCAATATACAGTCCGTTTTTAAAATTACCAAATCTTGTAGAAACTACCTTACACCACATTTTATACAAGATGCGATTAATGTAGATTCATTAACTTTTTTTTTTAAAATTTACAAAAAAAATTTTTTTTATATTTCTTCAATTATCAAACTTCCACTTAATTACATTTAATTTGTAAAAATTTTTTAATATTTCTACAAATATCAAATTATTTTTCGTAAATTCATTAGCCAATGTATGTAAAAGTAGGGCATGTGATCGCGATAATGGCACATTTTTATGTGAGCATAACGCACATTTTCCATAATTTTTTGTTTTTATATTTTGTATTGACATTATTTTGTATTTCACATGTAAATTTTCACTAATTTTTGTTTTTTTTGTATTTTTGTAATATTTCTACAAATATCAAATTATTTTTTAAATTCATTAGCCAATGATGTAAAGTAGGGCATGTGATCGCGATTAATGGCACATTTTTATGGACCCATTAACCAATTTTCCATAATTTTTTGTTTTTATATTTTGTATTGACATTATTTTGTATTTCATCATTAAATTTTCACTAATTTGTTGGTTTTTTGTATTTTTGGTTAATATTTCTACAAACATCAAATTATTTTTCGTAAATTCATTGCCAATGTATAAAAGTAGGCATGTGATCGATTAACATTTTCCATAATTTTTTGTTTTTATATTTTGTATTGACATTATTTTGTATTTCATCATGTAATTTTCACTAATTTGTTGGTTTTTTGTATTTTTGTAATATTTCTACAAATATCAAATTATTTTTCGTAAATTCATTCTATATTTTGTATTTTATATCTTGCTACAAGCTTCGCTTGTCAAAACACCCACCCCCCAACAACTCGCACCGTAAATTACATTTTTAAGATTTTTGAAAGTTTTCACATGTACATTTTAAATATTTTGTATTCACAGTATTAATTTTCACTAATTTTTTTTTATTTTTTTCAACCAAGAAACATTGCTTATCACGATTCCTTTTGTTTTTACACATGCAACCGTCCAAAACGATTTGTTGGCTTTTAACGGCAGATATCCCCTTACGAGTAATCAGACCTAGTTATCTCTCTTTTTATATTATATAAAGGAGGGTGTTTACTCTCAGATAATACTTTTGAATAAATATTATAGATTATTAATTTTTTGATAAGTAACTGTTGGTTAAAAAAACACTTTATATAAAATATACTTGGATTTTTTTAAAAAAAATCTAATTTTATAAATACTCATTAGCGATTATTAATACTCTGCATGACTTAGTATAATGGTAGAATAATATACTCTGAAGTATACAATCCTCCGATTGTTTCCAGTGCTGGAACTTCTGGCATTCAAACTTCTAATTAATTCTTGAGCAAATAAATCATTTAATTATTTATTTGTTTAGTAATTATTAATCACTGTATATATTTCAAACGAGACATATCAATTTCTAGAATATATATGTAATTATTGGAAAGCCAAATTTTCTTACATTACTGTACCACAGGTACTATCTTCTCTTGGCAGATTTCAACTTATAAATGTAAAATAAATCAATTTAATTTACATTTTACATCTTATAAAAACAGTGCATCTGACAAATGATATCAATCTTACAAGCAGCTATTTTGCCCCCCACTGCAGTGAATAATTGTTTCTCTTTCTGTTTTACTTTTAAGAAATAATTACTTATTCATCATTGAATCGTCACCTTTTTTGAAAAAATAATTAAATACAAAAAGCAATCTTAAATATAATATATCAAAACTTTGCAATTAAAGAAAAGAGCAACAAACAGAAACAAGTAATAAAACAAAATACTTCTGTTTAGTCTAGAACACACAAAAAATGTATTTCAATGAAAATTTTTTCTTATAAATTTTTAAAATTTCTAACAGTAAAACAAGTTTTTATAAAAAAAATACATTCAAGAAAGTAAAATTATGCTTTGCAGTAATCAAATTTCATTTATAATTACAAAAAATATTCAAATATAATAACAATCCCCATAAATCAACAAAAAGGAAAATAGTGTGCTATGTAAAAAGTAAAATATTTAAATGAACAATTTACATAATTTGTATTCCAATTAAATTTCATAATCCTTCATGCAGTTCTTGAGTGCTATGATTCTGGGTTTACTGACCAAAAGTGCACCCAGCATGCATTAGAAAATCAACATAGAATACTTTTTTCTTAAGTCAAAATAAAAAATGCTTGTATACTGTTATTTAAATACAATAATGAAATGGATATGTCTTGTTTAACAGTAGACACCGTTTTTCACATTTGCCATAACTGACTACTTTTGTGCTAAAATTATAAATATTTTAAGTAATAATTTAATAAATACATTATATAATTACATGCATTTTATTTAATTTAACAACAACAACAATAAATAAGTGAAGAAATGCAAAATGTTGCATTTTTAAAATTCCTCAAAAGTCAAAACTCAATTTCAAAAAAGCAAAGTTGCATGTGTGAAATGAATACTTTTCATACACTGTATCTTTGATCTTTTTAAATTGACATTTCACTGAAAAATGCTGTCCAATTAGACTTAATAACAATCAGCTAAGATTTTAATTCCAGTTTGTATCATCAAATGAATGCAACACTATAAAACAAATGCTACAAATAACTAAAAATGAAACACTATCTCTATTGCAGTTTCAATACATTGTAATGTCAGAAATGATAATAAAGTTTCATTCAATCTGACATATTGTTTAATTTCACAAGGTACTTCAAAGGATAGAATTAACTGCATAAAACTACATTAATATCTGAATATTGTTGGATTAATATTAGATTTTATATTTTTATAAGATTTTAAATGCAAATATAAAATGATTCATTTTATGCTTGCAAGCTAAAATCTGACAATATTAGGATAGTACATTGATATAAATAGCATATGCAAAGTTTATTATTCCTATGCTTTCATTATTATTACTATTCCAAATGGTTAGTTATGAGATGTTCTGAACCCTAATTAAATTAAGGCAGATATTGTGTTAACATAAAAATATCATTTTGCATAATCCACTTCCATTTCTTTTCTGTGTAAATTCTACATTGTTGGAATAAATTCAAAAATTTAATTTCTATACTGTTTCTATTTACTACTTATTCTAGGAAAATTTAGATGATATAATAGGACAGAAAATTATACTAGAAGTAAAAAAATAAAAAGTCTTAACTTAGTAAAGTCATAATAAATAAAATATATAAATAAAAATATGATTTCTCTAGAAGGTTGAAAAATATTGTATAAAAATTTTAACTGAAAATTTATATCCATACTTAATAGTTAAAAAAGGTTTGAAAAAATAAAAGAATATATATTTGCATGAATGGAATAGTAATTGAATATAAAAATGAAAAATTATTAATTCCAAAAAAAGTAGATGCACTTAAATATAAAATGAATATATTGAAGCTATATATATAATTATTCAAAACAATACAATAATTAATACAGTAACAATATTTTAAACAAATATATACCAATTTAATAGAAGTACTTTCAACTATCTATGTAGTAGTTGACAACGACTACATAGATAGTTGAAAGTACTTCTATTAAATTGGTATATATTTGTTTAAAATATTGTTACTGTATTAATTATTGTATTGTTTTGAATAATTATATATATTTTATTATAATTGGAATACAGACATTGATTAATAATTTATATATATATATATATATATATATATATATATATATATATATATATATATATATATATATATATATATATATATAAACATTACAAGCATAAAACTAAACTAGTCAATATATAATTAAAATTACCCCAAATCCATAATTCAAACAGACCACATTATTAATTTTGATGGAACTAAGGTTGTCTTCTTTGAGAGAAATGAAATCAAAAGAAGAATTAAAGAATCTTTATTATTGAAAATTTATTACTCTGAAGCAATTAACTTATTTAAGAGTTATTTTAATATTAAAGGTTGATGGGAAGTAAATGGATTTGTGGGTAATGTTTAATATTATATATATTGTGTAGTTTTTGTAGTTCTTTACACTTGAGAAGTCTGCTTGTAGCAGTGAAAGCTTTGGTTGCGTTTTAATATTATTCTGCTGGTCTGGTTGATATTCGGATTTGGGTAATTTTAATATATATATATATATATATACACATATATGCTTCATGTTAATTTGTTTTAAATATTTTTAAAACTCTGTTATAAGAACAAAATGTATTTTTATTAAAACAAACTTTTAAATGCTTAAAGAATGGAATATAAGCACATGTATGTGTGGGGATAAATGATCAGAGAAACAATTAGCTTAGATTAAAGAATCTAAAAAATCCCTTGATATTAGATAAATAATTAGTAATAGTTGTCTGAAGGTTTGTGATGATGGTGTATTAGATGTGATAATATGTTGAACTATCTCCATCATCTACCAATAAAAGTTGAATGTATAGAAAATTTTAAACTTTTCAAATATAAACAACTTGTTAGTAATAACAAACTAATGGATAACACAGGTTGGTAATTCCAAAACATTTTGAGTATTATTATTATCCACTCTTCTGGCTTCACCAGTGACAATATTGACATGGGTTATGAACTTACACCTTTAGATTCTTAAATATTTAATTTTAAAACAAATATCTAAACAATTGACTTATTCTATCAAAGGCAACAGATAGTAGAAATTTCATATATTTATATATGATGGTTGATTCAAATTTTCCTGAGTCCTTCAAATTTTTTTAATACTTTTCCTAAGAGCAAGGTTAATAATAACAGACTTCTAGAGTTGCATTTCCTTTGTTGGAATCATCATCAATACACCATCATTAGAGAGTAAGAATTGTAATATACACATTAAGCAAAACATTCAGTATAAAACTTGAATGAGAAATTAATCCGTACCAGACAATGTATAACAATCATTTAAGAAAATATTTCTTAAAAGGGATTTTAAATTATTGCAAACTGCCTTCATCACAGAAGTCATTGATAAAATATATCGCAAATTTATTAAAGCATGTTTATTTATAGGAAATCAGAATATGAATTAGTTATTATTTCAAGTTATAAATTATAATTATAATTTTGGTAACAATAATTATTTATTATTAAGTAGAAGAGAAGATAAAGATAAAGTAGTAATATAATTTTAATTATAGATTAAAGTTATAAGTCTTTTCTTCATTAAGAAACTACTTATAGAGTTAAATAAAATACCTCTTAATACCTTATAAGTGGAATAAATAGCTAATTAACAATCAATGATAATCCTGAGATCTCCTTAGTATAACATTATCATTGTGGTTATTCTTAATTATAATCCTATAAAAGTAATAATAATAAAAGATCAATATACAATAAAGGGATAATCTAACTTATTAATTAGGTTAACTTAATAATTATAGATGTTTTATTAGATTTAAGTATTATTGTTAGTCATGGGAATATTTAGATACTTAATAAGCAGTAGTGTCTTAGTATTCTTATGCCATTGAAAAAATACTTTGGTAATTGTTGAATGTTAAAGGGTATGTAATCTTGTTAATGGCATAAGTGGGTTTCATAATTGCTAATACTAATTAGACAAAACTTAGAAATAAGTAAGAGTATCAAATTGTACCTAGAGAAGGTAACAGTATAGCCCAATTTAGGAACTTGGCATATTTTCTAGGGATCATTATCTATTGTCAGGGAACAATATATATATATATATCACAATGATGACATTACAAAACCATTATGTTGTCTTTCTAATATACTATTCTTTAAAATGAAATATATTCAATTTATAGACAACTAAATACTTAAAATATATAAATAATAAATTTATTAATATCTAATTGACTTTCATTCAAAAATGAACCTTATCAAGATATTATAACAATTGAAAAAAATTCACGTGGTTTACATATCATATACAGGTCAAACTTAACAATAAAGATGTTTTTATATTTTCCAATTTTTATTTAATGACCATTTTCCACCTAACTTTATCGACCCTTGTACTAAATTCATACATTTCTCTTTATTTTCACGTATATACAATGTTTCATATACTTTTCTTTCTTTATAATTTTTACAATATTTGATGACTTCAATACTTTCTTCACAATTCATAATGTGTCCTGTTTCTAAAAAATGGCAAAATGGACCTGATTTAATATCTTTTCTATTTATAGCTCTGTCATGCTCTTTACCCCTTTCTATTTTACTTTTTGCTGAGTGACCTATGTATATCATCTTGCATCTTTTACAAATAATTTTATAAACTATTCCTATCCTATCATTGTTATTTTCCTATTTTTTTTATGCGAATTTTAAAGTAATTTTACATTGTTAATTTGCTTTTATGTGATTTTTGGAAAATTACAGTATGTATTCCCCATTTTTCAAGGTAAGTCAAGTCTATTTTTGTGTAATTTCTTTTGTGCATATTTTCTGAGGAACCTATCTACCGCATAAAATGAGACCTAGGTGTACATGATTTAAATGTATATTATTTTACTAAATCCTCACAAATGTTGTATTCCATGATTAAAACATTTTAAAACATATTTTGATTTTCACGACCGAAACAGCATGAAAATAGGTTGTATAATAAGTATAATGATTACTAAAACACTTCATAAATTTGTACGCCCATCATCACCTTTCAGAGCCACTTCTAAAGCATTAATTTAAAAATGTGTAAGTTTGTTTTGCAAATTAACCTAACCCATCAAATATATTTATTGATGAATAATATTTAATTTATTCATAAGAGCATTAAAATAAATATCTAAGTAATTTACTGTTAATGAAATGTTTTATTAAATATTTTATTATTATTCAAGCCACTTATGTAGTTCAAATTATCTTCTCTCAACTTCCATACATTCTAACATATATGGCGTTCTTGTTAAATATGTCTAATTGTCTCTTTTGCTTTTCTAGTGGGCTGGACTTAAGAATTAATTCTTGTGTGCCATCACTATTATGTTATTCATTAGGTGTTTGATCTGGGGCTTGTGGAATGGGTTCGAATCTAGGTTGGTCCCTGATCTAAATCTCAGGCTTGACTGAGTTAGAAGTATGTTTCATTGAGTTCCAGCTCATGTTAGATGGATCAACATATTTTGACCAGTACAATACACATACATACATACATGATATCAATAATACTAAACTGAAAATAATTGAACAATATAAATTACCATGTAGCATAAAAAATCTAGCCGTTCAGCAATTTCAGGACATATATTTCAGAGAATAATCTATCATTGGATGCCTATTACTCTAATGCCAGTCCTACACATTACTTACAAGTTATTTTATTTTATAAATACCAAGCCAAAGACCAATTAGATTATAAAGTAAAAAATATAAAGTTAAAGCTTCAAATAACATTTCAAATTTTAATTATTTAGTTGCAGTCATTGGAGGAAAAAAAAAACATCCAATGGTATTAAAATGTATTTTCATTAATAGAGCCTTTATTTAGGTAATATCTCACATGCTTTCTAGTTACCACATATTATTAAACTTTATTTATTGATGTAAAATATACAAATTTACTTTGCAAGTGTACACTTTTAGAAAGAATTTATAACAATTTCTTTTTTTAAAAAATGATTAAATGATTATTAGTCACTCTGCAAAAAGAGTAGAAGTTATATTTTGTTTAAATTGAAAAACCGTAAAGACTGTAGATTCAAAAAGATGTAAAAATATGTACAATAATCTTTATATAGTTAGACAATTTCCATTTTTAGTTGCAAATCTTTTATTCATGTTTTATGCCTTTATATTTTCAAGAAAGTATGATCAACCTCATTCTTACATAGGATTCAGAACTCAGTGATAAAACATTCTATTCTTCTAAAATGTACTTCAGTCAAACATATATACTCAATTAAGATAAATGTCCCACATTACTGTTTTGAATTCATTGATGTACCTGAGTTCAAATCCCTCTAATTACATATACAAGAAACATTCAGTACATTTAAATTATATACTATCTTAAAATTATATATAAATTTAATTTGTAAGCAATATTTTTAGCAAGCTTGTGCAGAAGAAATTTATAATCAGAATCATTATTTTATATTTAAAAAAATAGTCAAATGGTTTAATGCTCAGGAGTTCACAAGAAGCTGAGGACTGGAAGTAGTGGAGCTGAGTTACAGTTCATGGATTTTGGGTTCCAGAGCCTGCCATTCTACAATTACAGTAAATTATGCAGGATGTATTTAAATGAGATTCTATAAATATCGTTCTAGAAGATTATGTAACAGTATTTAATAAATAAACCTGATTTAAAATTAGAATAAAAAGTGTGTGGGGGGGTGATAAAATGAATTATTGTGAACTAATTTAGAATGATTCAAACTAGAATTGGATAATTATATGAGTTATAATAAAATTAAACAAATAATGGAATGGTAACCAATTGGTAGATGATCTACCCCTAACACCTTTCTGAGGAGTGCCAAAGCACGAAACCCTGGTCAGAGGTTTGGGGGGTCCTGACAGAGATATTTTAAATGCTTTCTCTGGTTAAGCATTTATCACAAAGCTTGTTGAGCAATTTACAATGCTCATTGTTTAAATCAAATGGTTATTTGTTTGGAATATTATGAGATATCCAAACACTAGAAATTTCAGATCATATCTTCAATACTCCAATACTGCATAGAACATAAAGTAATTGCATTGGCAAAATAGTTAATAAAAACAGATACTATATAGTTTTTTTTAATTTTTTTATTAAAGTGAAGCTATACTATATATAAAAAAAAATTAAAATTTAATTATGCACATACTTTGATAAATACATTATAGACAATAAAAACCAATATAAAACCAATAAAAAGTAATTGTTTTTTTTTTTTAAAGAAAATAAAAACTAATGCAACTATTTCTTTTCTTCTGTAGTTTATAAAATTTTAATAAGATTCTTAAGGGTAAACAATGTTTATATTCCAGTTTTAAATTCAAAAATAATTAATTTTTTTTACTTCGTTTTTATTTCTTTTTACCTTTTTTTTTTGTTATTGTACGAAAATCCAATTATTATTTTTAAAAAAAACTTTTCAGATTTTTAATAAAAATAAAACTATTTTTTCTCTCAATTAAAAAAAAATTGAATATATGCAATAAGAATATTAAATCTACAGAAATACTTTGAAAAAAGTATGGACAACAGAGAAAAAGAAATGTAATAATAATAGTTGTATTAATTCTCTTTATTTTCTTTACTTTAAGGTTATTTACTGTAATATTGATCAATCAGTAGTAGTGCTCAATTTCAGATATGTTTACATAGGTAGATAAGTACCTACCTGTATATCTATATCTATCTATCTATCAATCTATATAAAATCTTGCTTTCCAATAAAGTCAACCAATAAATGCAAACTTGCCTAAGGATGAGAATATATTACTACCATCTATTGTCTACAAATTACACAAACTTGCAGTTGATTCTTGAGTGAAATAAATAGAGTGAATTACTATAGCAGATATCGAAAATAAACAGAGAAAATTATGTGACGCTTTGATGGAGATAAAATGATTAGTGATTAAAAACCTAATTGAGTGAAAATATCCAAGTTAGACTTTCAAATTACTTTGCATTATTTTCTTTGTAAATGTATAATACAATTTTCAACAAAATTCCCAGCTGATGCTTTGACACATGAAAAAAACAACAACAACAACTAAATCACACTACCTCATAATGTGAAAGTAATTATAATAAGAACTCGAATGTACAATATATATGTTGAGAAAATAAGATCTTATCACCCATAAACCTATTCAAATGTATTAATTAATTTAATCCTTCCACATTACATTTTTGCATTATCCCTTAATGTTAGTTTGAGTTAATAGTCAAACATTTTATTTTAGATTAAAACTTTTATTCTATACTATGAACTTGATTTATTACAAATATAAGTTTACAATTAAAAACATCCTCATATATGAACAAAAATAAAGTGAAATACATAATGGTAACAATTTTTTTTGTTAATAAAATACAATTTAGCAGATAAATGTAGTAGTTATTACTACAAACTTTTTAACATATATTTTTAAAAACAAAGCATTTCAAAAAAATTGCTATACAAATATTTTGTAAAAATAATCATAAATATTTAAATAAACTACAGAATATATGCATTTTTTACTCATTACTAACAACAAATGAAGAGGAGTTTATCAGTTTGTTTATATGCCAAATATCAAAAATTTATCAATCAGTGATGTTTCTAGACTATGGTTGGCTCATTTGCAATATTTGTCTTTTGTATCGGTAACAGGTAAAATTGAATTAATCCAGCCACATTTTGAAATACCATTTTCTTGTACTAGTAACGTTGAAGAACCACTTTTAAATATGGTAAATAAGAGCAAATTTCATAATCACATCTAGATTAGATAATAAGGGAAATGATTGAACCTAAAATGGGTTATATTTCTCAATCGCCTCTCCAAAACAGGCACTAGTATTTTGAAATAGTTTTTCCACTCAGCAATAATTTAATTTAAATAATGAAACAATATGCATTTTATTCTTTTATTAGGTTGTTTCAAATATCAGGATCCCTAAATTCATAGAATATTCCGGCATTTTGCTCAGAGGTTAAACTGTGTCTCTAATATATATATATATTCTCTAAACTGATAAGAGCTAGAATGACCAGACCATTTGGAAATGAAAGTTGGTAATAAAAAAATACTTGTCAACTTGAATTTTTTAAAAGTGATAATCATTTATTCAAGAATTAAAATTATTTACATATATACACACCCAAAGTTAAAACGAATTATTTTAAAATGCATTCATACAATTTAAGCATATAAAAAATAAATGGATAAAAAGGACTGATCAACTAATACATATAAATTGCATTTTATCAAAGAAATCAGATTGTACTAAATTAAGACCTTTTCAAAATATTGTTTGTTTTTTTTAGTTTTAAAAAGAATAGTCTTACCATGGTATTTTATTTTTTAATGCTTCCATTATTGATCAGAATGGCATAAAAATCATAATAGCCCCCCCTCTGACAAGTGGTTTCCTTTTAAATGCCCTGTTTTTCATGATAAAATAAAGGCAATCAAAGAACACATTTTCCATAGGAATTTTAAATTAATCCTGGGCATTGACGTTCGAGTCGAGTTCAGGAACCTCCAGAAGAAATCTATAGAGTTTATGGTGAGAGTACACTTTAGTGTCTAGCAGTGTAGATTCTCTAATTATATCAACAAATAATCCTTGGTTTCCATATTTCTGACAAGGATGATTTTTGCTTCATAAACTACAGTAAACTGTGAAATAATTTTTAGCCACTTTAAGAGTGTACAAAAGCCAAAAAAAAATTATACGGCTAAACTCTCCAGTCCAGATCCAATTAAAACAACAAAAGAATAATATCCCCCCTCCAAAAACAATGTCTTGGTTATATTTTTCTCTTATCAAATTTTCTATAATTTTTTTTTTAATTACAAGTATACAATTGATCAGTAATTAAAGTATAGTAATAAATTGAAAACTTATCTTATTATTTTTTATCAATAAATCTGATCAAATTATATTTTATTCAAACCACATAAAAAATAATAATTATTGTTTCTATTTTTTTTTTTCTTGATTTAAGCCATCCTACATGGATTTAATTTTCTGATTAAAATTTATTTTAATAAATATTTTATTTATCTAAGTAAGATGTCTTTATATATTTCACCTCTGCACACACATACATGCATAAAATTCTTAATAACAATAATATTGTAAATATAAAAACATTTAAAATAATCTGTAATAATTGAATATATGCTAGTTATGCTGAGTGACCACTATACTATGGAATACTAACACCTTCAGGCCTTTTATTGAACTAATAAATCAATATTTACTTGAGTTCCTAATTTTACTATCGAATAAATGTAATAAAATCGGCAAAATAGTGTTAAAGACATCCAAGAGTAACTTATAGCCAAAGCGCAACTGGAGCATCATAGTAATCTGTGATTTTGCTGCAGCTCAGAATCATTATCTTATAAAATATTAGTTTAAGATACTTATATTACAAAACATAAAATAAATTATTATAAACCTTATAAAATGATTTATTAAACTGTAGATATTTTTATCTTAGTTTTATTTAATTATGAAATTTTTCTCTCATTTAATATATTCACTAATAGTTTTCATAATCTAATTTAAAACAGAACTTAAAGATCATAATGCCAAATGGATTGTATAATTGAATGTGGGAATTTGAAAATTTGATAAATGTAAAACATTTCTGAACATGCAAATGTTATTAAAAATTAATTAAAAATCAAACACACAATACATCTGAGTTATTTCTGGCAATGCTTACTATTTTACATCATAAAAATTACTGCAATTTTAGTTCTGAATACACTACATAATCACTTTGCAAGGCATTTGCCCCAGTGTCATGCAATGTCAATGAATGCTGCCAGAAACATCTCAGCTATGAATAAATATTTTATATTTTGAATTGTTATGTTCTTACTATATGTATACAATTTTCTCTTCTTACAGAAACATAATAGTTTAATTATGGAAAATAATTTTTTCCCCATATTTTATTACAATCATCCCCCAGCATGTTCACATCTAATTAGTTTCTACTTGGATTATATTCTGTTAAAACATTTGATTTTAAAAATGGCTGCTAGTTCCTTCTTTTACTGAAATTAAATGTTTGATTGTAGCC
Source organism: Epiperipatus broadwayi (assembly GCA_028023455.1). Taxonomy (NCBI): domain Eukaryota; kingdom Metazoa; phylum Onychophora; class Udeonychophora; order Euonychophora; family Peripatidae; genus Epiperipatus; species Epiperipatus broadwayi. The sequence continues at coordinate 1,856,745 of JAQFVV010012564.1, read as the reverse complement.
TTCAATATTTCTCCACTATTATGTGTAAATGTGAATAACGATTTTTCAAATTAAGCACAAATATAATTTCATGAACTAAAACCAATATTTATTTGAGAAATTATTAACAATATTTATTTATATTTAGGACACATTTTTTTTCTTATGGATAAGTGGCTAAATTTAGGCATAAGAAAAAGAAAAACACTTATAAATTTGGTAATCATTGCTATCAGATTGTAGTACACCTAGATTGGCAATATAAAAATATATTGAATCATTTTTGCAATATGGATTTAATTCTAATAATCATGATGAAGTGGAAAAACTTTTTTTTCATAATTTGTAAAAAATCTTTTGCCATAGAAAGCCTGAAATCAACAAAACTAAAATGGCATTCTTAATGATAAGAATGTAGCATATTGCAATAAATCAAATAAATATCTTGAATGAGTTTTAAAATCCTCAAATTTAAAAAAAAAACAACCAATGTTTTGAAAAATGGGACCTTATGAAACTTATTATTTAATTTAAAAATTAAAATGCTCTACTGATAGAAGATCTCACATTGCCTGTTAGTATTAAAATATCAGAAATAATTCATAGGAAACCAAGTATAAAAATATCATTCTTAATGACTAATTTAACAACAAGTTTTAAGGGAAGTCCAAGTTTGCAATTCAGTTAGATGAAACAATGGATAATTCTAATATGGCCAGAAAAGGCATAAATAAAAAAATATTGCTTCATCTTCATTTTGGGAGATTACCTGAATTTTTCATAAATGAAGATGTAGTGGAAAAATTGTGTTGGAAACTGTAAAGATAGTGCTAGTGCAATGAAGCATGAGAATGTTGGTTTTGTAGCAAAAGTTAAAACTGGTAGCAATGAACATAATCACTTTTATTCAATGTTTGATTTATTGGGAGATACTCATAGCCAAAAAATGTCACTAGAGTTAATGTTGTCCTTCATTATATTATTAAAATCATTAACTTTGCTAAAAGCTGTGACCTTACTGCTCATTTGCTTTCAAATATTCATAAAGATATGGACTCTGATTGCAAAAGCTTATTACTACATGAAGAGGTAAGGTGGCTCTCAAAAGAATGAAATTTAAAGAGATTATTGAAATTGAAACATGAAATTATTATACATAATCTAATTTTGTTAATTTTTTTCACAATAATTTATTTTTCAAAACTGTGTTATTGGTTTGATATCAGCAACAACTGCTTTATAAACAGTTGTCCCGGGTTAGTGGGTTTGCTTCCCAGCTGATGCTATGACACATGAGAAAAAAAAATTGTAACATTAATGTTGAAAAATAAAATAAAAAGTTTTATTTAAAAAAATCTAATATAAGAAAGACTAGGTTGAAAAATGGATCTTTAGAAATATTTACAAATACAGATGATTTTATAATTGAAAATAACTTTATCAAAGATTTTAATTGTAAAAGTTATAATTAACCATCTGAAATGCCTAGAGATGATAGTTTCAGAAATATTTCTCGTCAAATGTTAATTCTAAAAAAAAATTATTGGGTTCATAAACCATACTTAATTGAAATCAAAAGCATAACACATCTGCTGTTAAAAGGTCAAAAAGAATTTGCAAAGTTATCCAGTGACATAAGTTTAAAATTTGAATTCCTCCTCCCTCCCATAATGAAACGAATTCTGGCTTAAAATTAGAATAGAATTTTCATCAATTTCTGTAATGGCCCCAAACATACTACTGCCACTTTGTATTATGTATTTACATGTAGCAACATTCTCAGCCCTGATCATAATAAAACTGAAATACTGATTAATTCTGAAAAACTTTGAAAATGCTCTGCATCCTACAGTATCAAATATAAAACATCCATCTCATTAATATAAAAATTTGCTTTCAACTTTAATAAATGGTAAAGTTATGGTACACCAAATAATTATTTAAAAAAATATTTATGATTTATTATCAGTAAATATTCGATTTATGTACCTATCTTATATCCATACATATATCCAAAGGTTTTTTTAAAAAAATCCTCAAGCAAAGGTGAAAAAAAATTAAGAAGCCCTTATGTAAAACAAATCATCTAGACTTGCCATAAAATAATTACATTTCAAAGTGGAATTGGAAAAATAAGCAATTATCAGATGAACTAGTTATATAGAAACATATTTTGCCATTGAAGTTAATTACAATCTTTCTCAAATTTATGGTTTAATTAACGATGATCAACAACTTGTTCAATAAAGAAGTACAAAATCATAAATAGACGCACATAGTCTTATAAATCAGATTTTTTTTTACAGTTGAAGTATATTTACTTAAAAAAAAAGAACAACATAAAAAAAGACAATCATGGAAGGTAATAGTATAGATTAAAATTACTATTGCTAGTATTCACAGTTCTGCAAACGTAATCAGCTAAAAATTCTTTCAGATCAATTTTCTATCAATTATCTTTATAACTGAAAATTTTTGTATATAGAATAAAATTGATGTCTAAAATGTAAATAAAAAAAACAAACTATATTTTGTTTATATAATTTAATTATTGTATTTTATATCTCTAATAATTTTCAGCAGTTATTTATATCTTTTCAAAATATTTCTAAAATACTAATTAAATCAAGATTTTTTCCGCACATATGTAGAATTAGAATTGTTGTACTAATTTTATATTTTAATAACAAATTAAAGTTATTTAAACAGAAATTAAAAAAAAAATATTATGAGTTTGTAAATCATCTTGATTGACCTTTTACATAAACATCTTTTCATATTTAAATAAATATCTCTGCATGTATTTACTTCATCTAGCTATCATATCAGTTATTATTGCCATAAATCTTCGTCTTTATTCAATATTCGACTATTAAAAATTCAGAGTTCTTTATTTTCAATTCAACTTTCCCTTTATAAATATCATAAAGGACGCTATGATTTAATGATATCTTCACTTCTGATTTCATAAGAGATCTCAAATAACCATTGAGAATCCGTCTATAGTATTTATATATGCATGAGTTTTAATTATACAGATAGTGCTCTAATATAAATATTTTATCTCTCTTGTAATGCACATATAATTAAAAATAACATATTAAATATTGCCACACATACATAATATATGGTCAATGCAATTTAATCTTCCTACAATATTTACAAATTCTATATTACATAAAGACTGTTAAAACATATATATAAAAATTGTTTGTTTTGGAATTTAAATGAAAACATGTACAAAAACTGCATTCAATTACAATTTACATTAAGAAGTATTCATACTATTTAAAAAAAAATTCTGCGAAAAAACGTCCCATTAATTAAAATAACATAAAAAATAAACTTTCATTAAATAAGTAAAAACATCAAGCCTCACAGTAAAGAATAAACACATTTCAGAATACACAATTTTTTTTTGTTTAATGATATCTTTAAAAATAATCAGAAATATCCAAGCTGGTGTTTTCTATGACACTCTGTGAATATGTCAGCTAAACACTTAAAAAGTATTGATGCATTAGAACTGTGGTGTTGAGAAAGACTTCTGAGAATTCAATAAAAAAAAAAAAAACAAGGAACAAATATATAATTCATTAGATTAGACATGAATGTTTGCCTGAAACCTAAACAATCGGTTTCAAATTGTCCTCTTTTGTTCACAACACAGGACAATTTAATTCATTAAAAAAGTAAAAAAAATAATTAAATAAGAAGAAGAGAATGACAGATAATTATATTGATAGATTCAATTATCATAACAGTTATGTGCATTTCAACAATTTAAAAAAAACATGCAAATGATATATTGTCATGGATGAATGTCATTCATATAATTATGGCAATATTATATTAATGCATCTAATACTACTACTAATCATTTTATTATATTTCTGACATATTAGGTAACATCATCATTTTCAACCATTATCAATCCACTGCAGGATGAAATGTGATATATATATATATATATATATATATATATATATATATATATATATATAACCTGTAGATTTATAATTTTTTTTTTTTTTTTTATTTATATATATATATATATATATATATATATATATATATATATATATATATATATATATATTGCAGTTACATCTTATTAATCCTTTAATGTTCAACTGATAGGTGTTAAAAAGATATAAAATGAGTATTCAAGGAGGTATCTAAAGTCAATCAAAATTTTGAAATAATAAAAAATTGTATATTTAATTTTATGTATTACAAATTGAATCTCCTTTAGAGTACTGCCCATTTTAAGCAATGCAACAGTGTGTTCAGCTTTTCAAAGTAATTCTGAAACTCTTCAAAACTGCCTTTTAACCCCTCCATTGAAGCATTTCTTCATTTGGTGAAATAAAAAAAGGCACACAGAGCAAGATCAGGTGAATATGACTAATAAATAAGCAAAGTCATACTGTTTTTAATTAAAAATTCTTTCACTCTCAAGACTTTATGCATTGGTGCATTGTCATGGTGATGCTTGCATTCCTACTTTGCTACAATATAGAATGTTTCATTTTACTGTATCATGCAAACATGTCAAAACTAGTAGGTAAAATGAGTGATCATTATGAATGAATTCTGAAGAAACAATGTCATTTGCATAAAAATAGCACTGTTTTGACACTGAGCTTAACTCACCATGCTTTTGTTTGGAATATGATAAATTTGACACTTCCATTGAACCATTCATAAAATTGTGTTTTCCCCAGAGTAGTTGGCTTGTAAACTGTCTCAAGCATTACAGCAGTTTTCCCTGACATTTTCCCTAACAGAAAACCAAATTTTATGTTGTTCCAAATTTTCAGCCATTACTAAAAGTGGCAAATAACTGGGATATACTTAACAAAAACATTTACTACATGGCACCATGAATTCAGTTGATAGTGATGATCAGCAGACTAATACATCAGGTTCCCAAAATGGTATCTAGTAGTGAAAACATGTACTACAATGCACTCACCCTCTAAAAAATGATTATGGCTATCCCATCATATCATGAAAATGTAGATGTATCTTATAAAATCTATGATTCTGGCTATTTTTGGCTATCCCCTCATATCATGAAAATGTAGATGTATCTTATATATAAAATCTGTATTTTCTCTGTTGTCAAATTGGTGAATGAATGTTTGTTCCATGTCACGAGTCAAATTCACAACCACTATTTTTATGTGAAAAAAAATAATTCTGCAATTAAATAAGAAAGATTGGGAAAAAATCGGTATGAGTGGTTTTAACTACAGAGATATAGTATATATTTCATGATAAAAGTTAACATTAAACTGAAGAAACAGCCACAAACATCGAATTGTAATTTGATGTTAAAGTGTTCCATGCTTTGTTGGTCTGACAATCACCTAATATAGTTCAGATAAACAATATACTTAGCAATGTTAATTTAAAATATAACAAACTTTTATAAATTAGCAATGTTTAGTAAAAAAATATATTTATATTAAATCTTAAAAAAAATGCTAAAGCAACCAACATTTATTCATATAATATTAAAATGTTTTGTTTAATTTACATTAAATCTTTAAAAAAAATTTTTTGTTAAAGCAACCAATTAAAAAGAAACAATAGGCATTTAATATATACATATTTTAAGCTTAAATTACAATGTTATGAGAAATTTGAAAATAATAAAAATAAATTCATCAAAAAATATATTTCTAAAACTATAATTTAATTAATGTTTTACTTCACCAATTTAAAAAAACTATTTTCAGTCAAATTAGATGAAATATGTAAAATAGTTTAATTGCTTTTCAAAAACAAAATCACCTCATTGATGTTTGTATTCTTAAAAATTACTTTAGATTGTAACAAAGGAATATAAAAATTTATAAATTACTATTGTACAAACTTTATGATCTATTACAAATAATAATCAAGTTTAAAATGCATAATTATAATTAAATACAGAAATGAATAATAAAAAAGAAGAAAAAGTTTTAAAAAATTTGTTAGAGTAACCCATTATTACAAAAATGATGGGCTGAAAGCATTGAGTTTTTGTATTCCATCATTCTCACATTTAAAATCATTTGGTTTAATTACATTAAATCTTAAAAAAAATGTTTAAGCAATCAATTAAAATTTTGCATTTTATAAAGTAGCTTTGGGTTTTTGTTATTAATAAGATTATCAAATATATAGTTTGTAAAATAAGTCTGGATTTTTACCATTATAATAAATTTACATATATTGTGATGAATTAAATATATGAAAATGTATCTCTTACATATGATAGCATTATTATTGTACATATAACTTTCTATAATTAAAATATAATGATTTATTAAACCAGTAACATTATACTTCAAAGCAAAGAATATTAAAGTAACATCCATTACAATATATATATATATATATATATATATATATATATATATATATATATATATATATATATATATATATATATATAGTGCCCTTTGTATGGGTCTCCATAAATTGTTGTATCAATCTATTTAAAAAATTTTAAATTTAAGATATATTTAACTATATGATGTTAAGTGTGTTTATAACAATCTTTTAAAAAGTGTAATTAAAGTAATTCATGAGTATTTGATATGTAAAAATTGTGCTGATGTTTGAGAGAGACATTTCAATGGGAATGATAATAGTATATGGTTGGGAAAACTGGCCATAAGCAATACTGCATTAATAAATTTAATAAATAAATGTTTAAAGTTAAAAGTTTTAAAAAGACAAGATAAAATTAAATGCATATATTTATTGTTGATAAAAATTAATATTTAATAAATGAATATAAATATTGTAATTATTAGTAGTACATGATAGAAGATTAATATTTAATTTTAATAATATCGAAGTATTATTTTAAAAATTGTTATAAGATATTATTTATTTTAAAAATATTTATTTTAAAAAATGAATTGTTAGTTTATTTTTAGATTATAACAAGCGTCTGTAGCTCTGTTGTAAAACAGATGTTAATTAGACACATACACACATGCTTGGAAGTTTTTTTAGTAAAGTTGCAAAACTATTTTAAAAATTCTGTTATAAAATTTATAAGTATTATATTGGCTATCGCAAAATAAAAGTAAAATAATTAATGTGAAATATTACATCTGATTTTTAAAATACTGCTTAAAAAAAAATAACGAATAAAAATAGATTTCGTTTGTTTATAAAAATAATCTTATAAAAGTTAAAAGTAAAGTAAGAAAGTATATTTTAAAAAATGTTTAATGGATTTAAATAAACAATAAAGATTGATTTGGGAATGTAATAATGTGATAATAATAAATATTAAATACGTCATTATTTATTTTTAATTCTGTCTTGTTGGTAAAATATGTAAATAAGCTAGCAAGTCGATTGTTTAATTCACCAATCAAGTGGGAGTTTTCTTCTGGTATAAAACCAAGGTTCAATTGTTAGGAGGGGACTTGTGATTGAAATTCTAAAAGTATAGTGTGCTATTAGAAATAGCTAAGTAATTATAGACGCTCTCAAAATCGTTTTAAAAATTATAAGAGAGTAGTTTTTTAAAAATAATTTATAAAAGTTACCGATAAATATGCAGTGTTAATTTATTATAATTTCCTATTGATCGTTTTCCTATTGAAGCTCAATTTACTATCAAATAATCATGAGGACATCGTATGAGGATAAAATGTATTGGAGACTTTATACTGAAAATTTAACAAATGCTGGATTAACAAAGAGAGTTATTAGATGTATAAAAGTAAGCTGATCGTAATTAATTTGTATAAAACAAATATTTAAAAGAATGAGAAATACTTCTTTATGAAGAAAGTATTTTGTAGATTATAAATTTAAGTATATCTTGAGAAAGATATGATAAGTAACAGTAATTGTCTAAATATTTGCCTTGTTAAGTCTTTATGGTTTAAAAGATTACATTTTAATAATTTTAAAAGGCAAATAAATTGGAAATTTAATGGGTAAAGAAATACCTACATAAAAAAATTATTGTATTAATAAAGTCTGAATGCTGGTCGTACAAAAGACTCTAAAAGTAATCTTACCTAAATATTCATTAAGGAATGCGCAAATTCAAATATACGTGGATGTCCAAATCAATTAAAAAAAATAATTAAATAAGAACTTTGTAAACTATTGACTAATACTAAAAATAATAACTTTAAAAATTTTTTCCTTAAAGAAATGAATATGGATCCTATAAACTATTTTAATTTTTTGTTTTATGGTGGAACTGACTTATGTTTTATTTTTTAAAAAAAGAACGTTTTTCATTTTTTCATAAAAACTTTTAAAAACACGTGATGTACCGGAAAAGGAAGTAATGTTTGGTGAAAATTTGTGCCTAGGAAAAAGAACAATGATAGTGAAAGAAGACACCGTTGGATGTTATGTAATATGTTTTATTTATTAACTAACATAAATATTTAATTAATTATTAATTTATTGAAAGATAGGAAAGGTACATTTACATATTTTTTAAAGTAATAACTAAATATTAATATAATTTTTTATTGCATAAAGTTTATTTTATAATTATACAACACGTAATATTTTAAAGAATAATTGTAGAGTGTAAATGTGAAATTATTTTGTAAAATTGAAATCTTGGAGGACATCGTGTGACGGACTGTACATTGAAGTATCATTTATGGTAAAAATTGTGTAGTAATAATAATAATTTGATGTATTTACTATGTTTTTCTTTAGATCAACCGAATGTTATATGATTATTGAATGAATGTATTAATATTTAAATAATATACACGCACAATATTAATAATAGCAGTTTTATTTTAATATGCATACTTTAAATTGATGATGTAAATTTAGTACAACGTAATATGAGAACCTAGAAATAATTATATGATTCTTTCGTGAATAAATTTTAATGTTTGTTACAATATTAAGAATTAGATTTATGATTAGTATAAGTTTTTTTTTTTTTTTTCTTTTCAAGTTAGTAAGAGATATATAAAAATCTATATTTTATTTTATTTATTTTTTTTATTAGATAAGTAAGTTAATTTTACATAGGAATTTATATCTTGATTGAAGGCTTATTGTGTATAGAGGATGAGGTATAAAAGAGTTTGGATCGTTATTATTTTTGTTTTGAAATTGGTCATTTGTTTTTCTGAAATTAAATAAGGTTAAAATGATTTTTGTAGATAAAAGTTTATTAGGAAGGAATAAGAATAACAAGTAAAAAAGAGTAATAATTTATATGAAAAGAATCATAGAATTTTATTTGATATAATACTTTATAAAAGTTGAAATTATTGAATAATTTAAAATATTATTTTTTAAAAGTACATATACGTATTGCATATTTTGATAAGACATGTAATATAACATTATATCGGAATGAAATAAATGGTTATAATATAATAATTGTTGTTATATTACAAAGTTACATCAGTTTATACAGTAATTAATATTTGAGTAATACTGATGGTAAATGTAATACATCCTAATACATTATAATATAAATAACAGTAAGACTTAAGTGAAATAGCATTTTTAATTATTAAAGTTTGTTTATTTACATGCATGCTACATAAATGAGATCTCACATAAAACCTTTTTCTTGTATTAATTGATAATAAATGATTTTTATTAAAATTTAAAGTCATAATCTTAATTAAATGTTATTGATAGAACATTTAATAAATGTATAAATTATCTACTTATGATTATGGAAATAGTAACAGTGTAAAAACTTGTATTATTATTTTTCTTATTTTTTGTTTTGATTTTCTTTAGTTCCATGTGTAATGTAAATAGTGTAAATAAGTTACTTGTTAAAGTTAATGTAAATAAATTTGTTAAGTTGTTTAAAAGATGTGTTGAATTCATTATTTTATACCACAGCATTTGACAACAGATAATTTGAATAAACATAATATTTGCACAATATGAATTTATTATTTTATTATTTGAGAAAGAAACACAATATTTTCTTAATATAATTTATAGAAATTGATTGACATTAACATATAATATTACAATGGTCACAAAGTAATTATAATGCACAATATAAGAGTATAATATTATTTATTGCCACAGATTGTTAAATTATAAGATTTTAGTATATTTTAAAATTAAGATACTATATGGAAATGAAAGACATGTATATGATTTACTTATTTTCTTAATGATTAAAAGTATAATCCAATAGATAAGATTAAGCTATACACTAAAGATTATTATTGTTAGTTATTGTTATTAGAATAAGTTAGGTGTATTTAGGTTTGATATTAAATCCCTTATCATTCCTATCTACATGAATTATTATTACTTTAAGATAATTATAAGAACCTGAGATCATTTAATTATAGTTCCTTAACAAAAGATTGAGATTTATTTATCTATTATTATTAAAGATAATTCATTTATAAAAGTCATAAGAATGCTGCAGAGTTAGTAATAAGATAATAAAGAGGTAATAGTATTCTTATGCCATTGAGACAGTGTCTTGGAAAGACATTGGTTCAATGTAAATCTAATTACCAATTGTAACTTCACTTCACAGTCTCATGATTTTAGTAAATATTTATTTAATTAGTACATAATATTGAACTATATTAATTTTTTGATAAGTTTGTAATAAATCTGATAAGTTATAATATTATAAAAATATATTAAGATAGTTATATTTATATTTTAGCCGAGCATAATGATTTAATTGAGCTAGTCATATTTTAAATTATATTATATATCGAGAAGTGAGGGTACAATATATATATATATATATATATATATATATATATATATATATATATATATATATATATATATATACTGAACCAGTTGGGGTGTTAGAGTAGATTACTTTATCTCTTTAATAAAATAACTTTATGAAATATAACTTGTAAAACATTTATACAAGATATGATACAATTATAACTTATATATTTGATCTACACCAATGCAATTTAAATATTGCTCCACCACAGCCCCTCAGGCAGAGAATAATGCCCTGAAAACACCTGTGTCCAAGCCAGAGCTATATATAAAATACATATAACTGGGACCATGTTTGAAGGGCACAGACCTTTTTAGCTCTGAAATTCAACACCTATCATTCAAAGCACTTTTTTGTTTCAGAGTAAACCCTGGGTGCCAGTTAGCTACAGGAACTAATGTGTTTTGAATGATGGCAAACTAATTCAGTGCCTAAGGTATCCCAACTAGCTCAATAAAAGTAATACAATAACCAATTGTTGCTTCAATTAGTGGTATATGAATTGACCGACAAATATTATGTTTAAAGATAATTTATTTTAACTAAACCCTTATCATTCTAATTTTTAATTACTTTTATAAATCTTAACTAACATAAACAATGGTATTTTTATATAATGATCATGCACACACTCTGAATTCATACACTAAAATATAATATAACACAAGCAATAAATAATACATGGCATTTTAAAACACGCATATCAATAGTTCTTTATGCATGCTATAGATTTCATTTATTAACTGACTCTTGATGGCTTCAAGGTTAGCAATGGTAACATTATTATCAGAAATGCAATAATAAAAGTTATTCATTACTTATAGGCTTTGGATGTGGACTTCTTGCTGTTTGCAGCTTCATGTAAATTTTTCAACTGGTTGGATTTGAGGTTTTTGTGATTTAATGCTTACTATTTTGTGACACTAATCTTTAAGATAGTCAGATATCCCTAGCAGTTTTTTAAGTTGTTAGGTAGGCATCACTTTTCTAGGTAAATTGGCTGTTTCCATCAGACTCAGACTGGAGAAAAGTCATAGGATTCCAGTGGCTGTTACCAATGCATTGTCCTGGTAAATAATGATTGATTGACTGAACTGATTGAAGAACTGATTGACTGAACTGAGTGACTGAATTCAACTTGGTTGTGAACTCAACTGCGAGATGGATGAAAAATGGACTATTTATGTGATGACCTGTTGTCACTTTGTTAATTGGCTTTATGTCCACCAGCTATATCTGTTGTTGAAATTCCTACAATTGTTTTTGATTACATTCCTCTGATAAGATTTTAATCCTGTAGTCAGTTGGTAGCCATTGCTCATTTGTTGTTTTGTGGATTTTTTTAGTTAGTAGCCATTGCAAATTCTGTTTTTTAATTTTTAACCTGCACACATTTATTTTACTATTCCTTATATTTACAATCATTCACTATTAACACACATATATATTTACATTTCTTTAAATTATGAAAAAATACTCTTTTTTCTTTAAATTAAATGCAAAGAGATATATTTTTTATTTTATGTAAAAAACATTTTAAACAGATATACTTTTAATTTTTCTAATTTAATTTCTCTCCCCCTTCCAACTACTCCTTAATATGTAAAACTATGATTTAACTGATTTTTAGCAAACTGTTTTTTTAAAAAAAAAACTCTTTAAACTTCTATTAAACTTTTATAGACTATTTTCTGTTAACAAACTGGATTTTGTTTTAAACTAATAATAATAAAAACTCTTTAGACTTTTATAAATTTATTTATCTTAAATGAAATGTTTTTCTTAGTTTTTAATTCACTTATTTATGGACAGCTTATTGCTTTTATTATTCATTATTAATTTTAAACTTTCGCATTATTTATGAGAATTTCATTTTAATAATTTTTAGACAAAAATTTCACATGGAGCACTTTTTCATAAGCTGTACATTACACCACTCCCCAACAAAAGAAAAATGTATCATTTTTGATCATTTTATCTCTGACAAATTCATTTTTCAATCTGAACTATTTACATTAATTTTATTTTTTCTAAGTTTACTTTCTTTTTATCTAAAACTATACATGCCAAGGACAATCTTCTTTGACTATACTTTTCTTTCGTCTAGGCTGATGATGACAATCATGAGGACAACACTATTTTTGTGATGCAGGGATCCCAAACGAGGTGCCTGCAGAGTTGCTGGCTTATACCGGCTTACATGTATGACATGAAGCTTCATTTGCTGGTTTTCCTACCGGACTTTGTAAAAAGAAAAGGTCAATGTGAATGGCAGGTTTCCTCTATTGTCCAATTTGACTTATGCTTTGAAAATGAGGTACAGATATAAGGACTCTCCCCCAAGGAAGTGATTTGGGGCTTACTCTGGTTGTTCCCAGTGCACATTTTTAAAGAGAATGGGGACTTTCCCCTGAGAAGTGATCCCTGACAGTCCATTACAGATGCTAATTTCATCCAGCCAACAGCTTTAACTTTTCCTAAAACTTATTCTATGCTTGCTACCCTCCTTTCAATTAATTACAAACTCATATATATTCCTAACTTAGACTTAGATTTGCATTTCATTTATATTATTTATTTATATTAATCTTACAATATTATTTTTTAAACCATTTATTTAACTTGCTTATATTAACATGTGTGTATTCAAAGAAAAAAAATTATTTTATTTTATTGCACTACATTATTATTTTCTATAGATATTCTTATCTTGATTACTTTAAACCATTTATTTAACTTCCTTTTACTAACTTGTGTGGATTCAAAACAAACTTTTATTTTATTACTCTGCTTTATTTATTATTTGTCTACAGATATATTATACTTATTTATTTATCTTGATTTTATTGATTTTATTTGAACTATTTATTTACAAACACTTTTCTTTATTACTATGTGCATGACAGAAAAAAAAAATTATTCGGTGAAGCCTCCATTATTACTTACAAAAACAACTTACCATTTTCTTCTCTTTTTTAAAATTTATTATTTTAGTTTTAAATAAAGAAATTTTCAGATTCAAGTTTATCACCTGCGTCAAAAGGTTTTTTCTTTAATTCATTATACATTTTCGATCCTTTTCTTTCATTTACTTTAACATTCCATCCCATTACTTACTCCTAAACTTTGTCAGGCAGTTCTTTCTTTCTACTTACTAACTCTATAATATAAATTATCTTCCCCCTCTTGTCTATCCCTCGCTTATAATTTATTGCCTTGTCTCTTCCTGTTCTGTCCTATTTTCCACCTCATAAATTAGAAATCTTTTATACTTGGCAAAACTCTGTATTTCTTCAAACTGAGAATATTTTTTCCTACTCTTTCTCTTTGTTCTAAATCTATGTTTAAAATGAACATTTACTTTAACCTTTTTATTTTTATTTCCTCATGAAAACTCTTTTACATTATCTTCTATCTTTATTATTTTCATTTCCAAATTTCTATACTTAACACTATCTTGTTCTACTATCTCTTGATCTATATTTTCTAATTCATCCTTCCCTTCACTTACATCTCTTACCACCTTGACTTCCTTTTCAACTTCCTGAATTTCTTTAACAGAGTCTAACTCTATGATTTCTTGGTTTTCCTCTACCTAACCCTGTTATCTCACGTCTCATTTCTCTAAACATTTCTACTTTGAACTGATTAATTTCTTCCTTCATTTCTGCTTTGAACTCTTCCATTTCTTTCATCATATTCATCATCATTTACATCAACATCTGTTTCTCAGATATCTCTTTTTTCTCTTTCTCAATTATTTGGAGATTTTAAAAAAATATCGGGTTTTCTTCTGGCTCCATTTTCAAAAATTTCAATTTTCTTTTATGTTTATTAAACTAATGCTTTTGTTTAAAATAATTTAAATACTGTTTATTTATTTTGTTAAATGGAACATACAACTGATTCCAACCCCTTTTTCTTTTTCTCTACCAGTTCTCAATGCTTTAACTTCAACCAAAATATCTAACCACCTTTAATTCTCTCTTTTCATTTAAAGAAGAAAAAAAAGTTCCGGTCAAATCTTTATTTAAATTATACCACTTTAAATACAATTATGCAATTTAGCATTTCTTTAAATTTGTTTATTTCCAAACAAAAAAAAATATTTAGTTAACTGTCATTTATGATAGTTCCGCACCCACATTGGGTAAAGCCAATTGAACCAGGTGGGTTGGTAGAATAGATCACTGAGGGTGTAAAACACTATCTATTTACTTTATCTCTTTAATAAAATAACTTTATGAAATATAACTTGTAAAACTTTTATACAAGATATGATACAATTACAACATATATTTGATGTACACCAATGCAATTTAAATATTGTTCGACCACAGCCCCTTAGGCAGAGAAGAATAATGCCCAGAGGACACCTGTGTCCAAGCCAGAGCTATATAATATATATCTGGGACCATGTTTGCAGGGCACAGACCTTCTCAGCTGCGAAATTCAACACCTATCATTCAAAGCACCTTTTTGTTTCAGAGTAAACCCCAGGCACCAGTTAGCTACAGAAACTAATGTGTTTTAAATGATGGCAAACTAATTCAGAACCTAAGATATCCCAACTAGCTCAATCAAAGTAATACAATAACAAATTGTTGCTTCAATTAGTGGTATAAGAATTGACTGACAAATATTACGTTTAAAGATAATTTATTTTAACTAAACCTTTATCATTCTAAATTTTAATTACTTTTATAAATCTTAACTAACATAAACAATGGTATTTTTATATAATGATCATGCACACACTCGGAATTCATACACTAGAATATAATATAACACAAGCATTAAATAATATATGGCATTTAAAAACATGCACATCAATAATTCTTTATGAATGCTATAGATTTCATTTATCAACTGACTCTTGGAGGGGTTCAAGTTTAGCAATGGCTACATTATTATCAGAAATGCAATAATAAAAGTTATTCATTACCTATAGGCTTTGGATTTGGACTTCTTGCTGTTTGCTGCTTCATGTAAATTTTCCAACCAGGTGGATTTGAGGTTTTTGTGGAGGATTGATGCTTACTATGAATTCTATATGAGCATAAATAAATATATAATTTATATTAACACTAATTACAAACTAAAATTAATAACAATTGTCTTTTTTTTTTTAAAATTAAAGTATTAAAAAATTAAAATTTTATATTTATGATTATGATGTTGTGCTTTACTTTGAAGCTCCGTTGTAGGCATTGTTTGTGAATAACATTTGAGAAATTCCCACTTGACAGCAGTTATACAGTTTCTGTCTTTATCGCTTCATGAAAATTTCAAAATTGATCAAAAAACAAAAGAAATTAAATACTCTGCTTGATTAAAACTGCTGCCAAAAATCCAAATTTCAACAGATTTTTTTGAGGTAGACATCTTGGAAAACAACGTCATTGAGCTATCAAATGCCCATATTTTGGTTGACATCAGCTTATACTTTTATGTCAGTAAAGAAAGAAAACAATATGTCAACCTATAAAAAAAGATCGCGGCTAACCTGCTCTAAGAGCCCAACCAGTTGTTTTCATTAATTTAAAAAATAAAACAAAAATTACAACAGTTTATAATATTAAATTATTTCTTTAGTAATCATCACACACACAAAAAAGAAATCCACATTGTTATTTTTTAAATCTTAAAGAATAAAAAAATGAATGTATAAAAAAGTATTGAAGAAAAGTGTTAAATAGATGATAGTTATGCAGATAATTAATAATCATAAAAACAATATAAGCAAATAAATATATACACATAACTTTTAGAAAAAAAGCTATGTGGAATCAAATCACAAAATACTATAATTAAAATATGTTATTAATATTTATATATATAAACATTATTTTTTTTATCAAATTATAAAAAGATTTAAATAAAAGTCACATTAAATCTCAATACACTACATCTTGACTGAAGAATAATAAAATATTCATTTGATTTTATTTATTTTTCCAATAAACATACTTTCTTTCACTTTTTGTTTTATAGATTTTTTTTTAATACTATACTATACAAGTAACATTGTTTCTAAATAAATAAAAAAAGTAAAGATTTTTTTTTCCTCTTTTTTAAAAAAAAACAAAACAGCAGGACGGCATAAATTTCAATTTTTCTTTTAGAAAAAGAAAAACATTAAAAAATAAAATAAGTTAAAGTTTTATATATATATAAGTTTATATATGTGTCCTAAAAGCTTACTACTTTAAAAGCCTTGATAAATGTTTTATTTGGAAAGTCGCGTTATGCAGAGAAAAATGGATTTGGAATAAAAACAGAAAAATAATTTAAAAAGATGAAGTTAAAAAATTGAAATGTCAACATAGTAAATAAAAAAATATTACTATTTATTAAGAAAAAAATAAAAACTAGATTGGGGATATATAATGGATTTTGACAGAAAGGGAAATAGAAAAAAAAAATCGATATTGATAATGATAAAAAGTTATTTACATACTTATAAAAACAAGAGAAGGGAGAAACTAGCTTTAAAAAGTAGTTTAAAATATGACATCAGCATTTGGGATTATTATTAATACAAATGAAAACACAAAGAATAAAATTAATTAAGCCCAAATTAAATTGTGTGTTTATTAAAAATAATTTAATAATGAAAATGAATATACCTACATGTGTCAAAAAAAGGTTTATGGTAATGTAATATGCTTTGTTGTTGCTTCCCATCTGTACATTTAATGGAAAATTAATATAGAGACCTCCACCACACAATAATATATATATATATATATATATATGTGACAAGAAAGAAATAAAATTGAAAGGTATGAGAACAACTAGATGTCATCTAAGATCACTGAAAAATTTAAGAAGCTGAAATAGACTTGGGCTAACCAAGCAACTAAAAAGATGGCAATAAATAGTAAGTTGATATTCTAAACTTGATCCTAAAAATTATAAAGTACTTAGAAAGAGGTCATGTGTGAAAATGATGAATGAATGATATTTTATGGAGTAATTTGAAGAAATTGGAGATTAGAAAAAACTGGATTAAAATTAGAATAACTACTCTCTAGTAATGTAATAACAATTAAAAATTATATATTGTATAGAATAATTGTGGATTTTCTTCTCTTTTTTTTTTTTTGCTATAAGGAAGATAGTTTTAAATTTATAGGTTTTCCCATTTTAGTTTTATATACTGGTTTAGTTGGTCATTATTAATAATTAAAAAGAAACTATTCCAAAATTCTTCAAGTAAACTTAAGTTAATTTACTATATGCATGAACATGCCCATAAACAAAAAATCTGCAACACTAAAATAAATATCCAATCATGCATACATATGGTTTAAATATATACAAGAGCACACATACATAAAATAATATAACAATGTTTGGTGTATGAATTTGTATTTTTAATAACTTTGACAAATAAACAATTTAAAAAGGTATATGCAAAAAATGATGTGTGAAATTTTCATTTGAACATTTAATAGTATATTAAACAAATTAGCTTATTTAAAAGGCTACAAATTCAAAGCCTTTTGTGCAAATAATTTGAAAATTATTCATGAAGAAATTGACATAATTTTATTTATCTTCAAAACATATTTATTGTCATCAATATGTTTATATCAAAATGATTGAAACTACAATTGCTAGAAATTATTTATTTATTTATTCTATTTTTTTTACATAATTTTTTATTTGGTATCTAAATAATTCCAGCTGCTATACAATAAAAAATTTCTGGCATATCACATTGTATTTTAAAAAAATCGTATGATCATAAACAATGATTATAACAGGAACTGATTTCCCTGGAGAATAGGAGTATTTTAAAACTATATCAAATATATAAGATGCAGATGATTCACTATATTAAAAAGGAACCTGGATACCTTGATATTACTAAAACTACAGAATATGTCCTATGAGAAAAAAAAAATCATATGGAATGTCTTGAAATCCAATGTACTTCTTCATGCAGTTTTTTATTTTATTATTATCTCAATTTTAAACTTAAATTTATGAATTTATGAACACTTTGCTATTAATTATAAACTTTTTAACTCAAATAAACTTTATATAAAGGTGAAAAAAACACTTGATTAGAATAAAATGAATAGATTCATGATTCCATAAAAATAAACAGTTTCAACATTGAAAATTGATACATTTCTTTTAAAAAACGTTAAACTACTTAATGCATAAGTGTTTACATATATTTTACCCCTAATGTTCATAGAACTCTGATAAACTATCTTTAAAAATAATCACTTTAATATTAGAGAACTAAGTGAAAGTTATTTTACCTTTCATATTCACTAGTCTGTTTATTTATAAAATGCATGTTCTCATTAACTTTGATAAGATCTATTTTTTTTTAATTTTTGATATTCATCAATGAAAATGATCAGGATTTGGAAATAGTGAAATAATACTGTGCATATAATTGATTGTCTTTAAAGAGAATTATCAAATTTACGTAAATATTTTTATAACTCAATTAAATTACTTCTTTCCTTAATTTGAATATAAAAATTAAGTCAAGATACACTATTCTGGAAAGATTATAAATTTAATACAATATTATTTCTAAGCATTGTTTTTTTCGATCAAGTCAGTCGTATTCACAGAACTAATTTAAGTTTATATAAATAAATTTTAGGAAGTTAAATAATTTATGATAATGCAATGCATGAGACCTTCTTGTTTATTGCATTGATGTTATTTGCAACAAACAATGCCTATTTATATTTTCTTTTTCAATCATTGTGCTCAGTGCAAATGACTTTAATATTAAATGGATCAAAATTGTGGCCAGATATGATTTCATATTCTAAAAATATAAATTTAATATTGGGGTCTGTTTTAGAATGTTTGTATATATATTTGTGTTGTGCTAATCTTGTAGCATAGTTGGCATGAGGATTACCATAATAAATTGCATTACACATTCTTTCATTACATTTAATTTTGTAAACTATTTGGAGAGCTTTGTTTGGAGATAATTTATCTTTAGTATTGTTCAACATTTTATTAAGATTAGAATGGATTCTATAACTAATACTGAATTTGTTTGAGCAGATTGCTTTCATGTTTTTAGATATATGCAGTACAGAAAAAGGATGCATTAATACTGTTATTAATGTTCCTGGTATTTAAAAATGAATAGAATTTTTTTAAGAGTTTTATTTAATAGATTAATATTATACCCCGAATTGACTAAGTCCTTAGCATAGTTTTCATTGTTGACTTTTATTTCTGCTACAAAGTTGCATAATTTATAAGTTCTATACAAAAAACATTTGAAGCCAGCCAATTTATGTAACATTAGAGAATATGAATGTGGGTGAATTACACCATTAACATGGATGGGTTTTATAATCATTTTACAATTTATTTGTGCATTTGAATGTTGAATATATACATCTAAAAACTTTATACCATTTGATGTATATTCATTTTTCTGTAATATACAATACTTTTACTGCACTAGAAATAAGAGATTCAAACCCATCAAATCATTTACCTACTTTTATAATTGCCTTTCATAATTTCTAGCTAAAGAAGATTATTAAACACCAGAAACTTATTTGTATATTAAAGTACTCTAGTTTTTATTTTATTAAAAATAATCCATTATCAATAATTTTATGTAAAAAAGTGTGCATATTATTTTTTCATCTTTTCTTTAAAATTAAATAAATAAATAAATAACTATAACCATATAAATAATTGATTGTCTTTAATATATATTTATCAAATTTCTAAAAAATTAGTATGTAACATTCACTTCTTTTATTACATTGGACAAAAAGTATTCAAGAAGAAAAGAAAATCTAAGAAAGAAGAAACAAATACTAAATACTAATAGTATTTCTTGATAACTTTCTTGATTTTTAGAAATATCTTATAATTAGATTAGATCATTTCTTTAAAAGAATTATAGTTTAAACAAAAAATAAATCTTTCAAGTGTGTACATATATATATATATATATGAATGTTCTATTTAAGAATATTCTATTTAGATTTACTATTGTATATCAAACTTTCTTTGTAAAATAAATCTTTTTTTCAAAATATATTAGTTAGAAATATATAAAAGTTAAAATTTTACATGAATTTATATTATTGGAAGCACATGATTAAAAATTGAATCATGAATTTTTATCTTTGCCAATTTTATTTCATAATAGTATATGACACAATGAAATTTTGTATTTAATATTTCTTATGACAATAGTTATCCATATTTTAGAGATAAAAGTGTTTGATTTTGAAAAGATAACATCTTCCATACTTTTATTGTAATTATTACTTTTCGTGGAGAAAGATGCATGCAACCTCATAAGCACATATATAAAGATAATAAGAAGGTGCTTGTTATTCTGCTATCTTTGTCTGTTATAATGTTTTTAAGTTGAAATGACATGTTTTAGTAGCACTCATATTTTATTGCACTGCTATAAATATTTAATGTTTAAATATTTAATGTTTACATTTCATTACATCACATACTTTTGACATTAGAAAAGGCAAATTATTTATTGAATTTCTTCAATTTTAAAAACAAAATTGAAATTTTTTATGCATCTGATGATGATGAAATTTTCACTATAACTCAATGCATCATAAAAAAGTAAATATTTAAGATTCCACAAAGCATTACAGTATTTTATAAAGACATAAAATACAATTATGTATTTGTTAATATAATACTCTTACTATTTTGTTAAAATCCACATCATAATGTTAATTCGTGCATAATATAAGTGTATAAGTTATATTACACAGTTTCCAACCAATATTGGATGGCTTGCTAGGTGGAAATGGACTGGCTATCCAAAAAAAAAAAATCTTAAGCCTGATTGAATCCTGAGAAGTGTTTAAAGTTTTATGTGACCCACATTTAAATGCAGATCAGTAGCATAAAAATTGATGAATTCCTACAGTATCATAAAAACATTTAAGTATGTGTTAAATGATTTTCAAAAATAGATTTTATGATTCCAAACACTGGCAAAGGATATTGTGATTAATCAATAAAAACATTGTGATAAGCAAATATGTATGTGTGTGTGAAAGAAAGTGATGACTGAATAAAAACTTGCTTCTAAATAATCATCACTCTTTTTTTATATTTTATAATTTTAATAAAATTATAACATTAATGGGCATCATGAACAGTCTTGCAAATGAATACTACTTCATTTCAGTCATTGTGTAAAAAAAATATGTAATAAAACATACTGTTTTTTATACTTTTCATAAAATAACTTTATATTTTACATTAACTAAAGTATAATAGTAAAAAGTATTCTGGAATATTTATATTTAATAAGACAGTTTTCAAAGGCTGTAATTAGATGACCTTGGCTAAGTTATAAAAACTTTAAAGTAAAATTCTTTTTCAGTTTTGCTAAAAACCCTTGACAAATTCTTTACAGCCTTAGTGAATATTTCATTGCTTTGGCTATCAAAAAAAAAAAAAAAATTAAAGAGCTTTCACCTGAAAAGATAAATTTTCACATTTTGTAAATTACATATTAGTTAATTTTGAATAATGGCAATTCCTTGATGGCAAACTTTAAACCCCACACACACACTACATATATAGATATATATGCATTATTATTATTTTTTTACAGATACAGTTAATTTATTTAATTTCCATGAATATAGACAGTGTTAGGGTTGGAATAAAATTTACCATCTCAAAAAAATAAGGTCAAAAATTTTACCAACAAAGTAATCAGAATCTACTTATAGTTGCAAAAGACAAATTCTCCATATTACATATAAGATCAAACTAAAAAAATTTCATTAAATATAATACATTTGTATATATAATAACAATTCCTTCAGATATAAATTAGTACTGCACAAAAAGCTGATTCTGTAATTCATAGAATGGGGACGAATGGAGATACGGTTTAACTATTAATGTTCAGATAATTGGAATACTAGTGTCATTAATGGGAAAAAGCTTATTTTCTTAAAAATCATATATATATAATTAAAATATTCGGGGATCAAAAAGTGTAAGGCAGGTTCTAAAAAACCTAAATGATAAAAGCATTAATTACATAATTACATTCCTATACGACTAATATTCAAAACAAAATTGGTGGCCGAGTGGCAAAAATATATAAAAATATAAAATAGCAAGTGACAATAGTTATTCTCAATACGATAAAAATATACAAATCATTTTAAAATCTAATTTAATATTTACATATACATTTAAAATTGTATTTTACTTGCAGATTGATTTTGCAAAGCACAGTCTAAATAGGGATAATTATTTTCATTAAAAATTGATTTCATAAATTAACAAATTTAAGAGATAGGAGGGCATAATATTGATAAATAATTCATCATTAATAAAAAAAAATTCAAATTAAAGTCACAATATATCTATCATATATATGTGCCAAATAAAGTTTAACAATGGGGATATTTTTTTTTTTCTTTTTTCATCTCTTAAAAATCAAGTATACTAGTAGACTTTAAAAAATATAATCATTTGCAGTAGAAAAGAAATAATTAAAATGTTTGAGAGTCAATAAATGTAAGACATCCTACAATATCTGATGATGAAGACGATATTATATAATTTATTCCTAATAACGTTCGACACAGACATAATATATAAAATCAATATTATAAAAAAAACAAACACCAAAACAGGATATAGAAAATAAGTAAAATAATTATTCCCATTACAATATAAATATTTAAAAAAATAAAAAATATGAAAATATTTTAAAATCTTAATTAATATATATATATTTAAACTGTAGCATTTTACTGCTGATTGATTTTGTAAAGCAAACTTTAAAATATTGATAAATATTTTCATTAAATATTGTTTACAAATATTAATAAAATGTAATAAATACGAAAACATAGTTTTGTTAAATTCAAATTAATATTAAATAATGTCACATACACTTATTAAACAAAGTTGAGGATAATTGTCTATTGCTATAAGATAATTTTTATATAAATCAATTTAATTTAATTCATACGGATGGCAATTAATTAATGATTATTGCCTTTTTCAATAATGTTTCTTAGCATACTTTTTTTAACTGCCAAAACTGTGTCTCAGAGACTTGGTGATCTTTTATAGCAGTGGTGGCAAACCTTTTTACAGGTGCATGCTCAA
The DNA here is from genome assembly GCA_028023455.1 of Epiperipatus broadwayi. Lineage (NCBI taxonomy): Eukaryota > Metazoa > Onychophora > Udeonychophora > Euonychophora > Peripatidae > Epiperipatus > Epiperipatus broadwayi. The sequence continues at coordinate 1,832,879 of JAQFVV010012564.1, read as the reverse complement.
AATTTCCAAAATATATTTATTGAATGATAGGCATGCCATATAGTTATTAAATCATAATAATAATAATAATAATAATAATAATAATAATAATAATAATAATAATAATAATAATAATAATAATAATAATTTTCATGCAAGGCCATGGAGCAGACTAGATGCATTCTGCAGGGGAAATATAGAAAACAAAACACTACAATGATACAAATTGTCAACTTACAAAGGTAGGTCTGTATCAGCCATAAGGGCCTCAACATTTGTCTTATATGCACTTTGGTGCACTAGGTGTGCATTAATATTGGATAAAAACCCCAGAAGGCATCCAGACACATTTGAGAATAAGCTAATTAAAATTCAAGTTAGAGACAAAAAGATCACCATTCCAGATATTTATGCAGCTACTTGGTCCCTGCTCAGACAAACAGCAAAGTTATAAAGAATAAACAATCCAGTATATTATATGTAGACAAGAAATATGTTTTAAGCTCATGTAAATTCAGAAAGAACTCTATCAAAATGACAATGTAAATGTTAAAATTTGTAATCAACTTATAGCAGTTAATTTACTATGTAATCACTAATGTTGTATTCTTTTTAGACAATAAAGGTTTTTTAAAACAACAACAACAACAACAACAACAACAACATAATAATAATAATAATAATAATAATAATAATAATAATAATAATAATAATAATAATAATAATAATAGCACTTATTTATCTAGTATTCATTCGTCCTCTAAATATTTATGTACTTAGGTACCATACAATCCAATCATAACATAAGGGATAACATGTTCTCAGAGCTATGGAGAGATCATGTGTGTAGTTTTTATTGTTTATTTTATTAACAAGTGTTATATGTAAACTAGAGTAATTTAGTGGAACATCAACTTAATAGACTTAATGCATGTGTTTTCAGGAATTAATATATATATATATTGTAACCGGACCCGCATACAACCCTTTTATTACATCAGTTGTAACAATTTGCTGATGAGCATGCTGTAGGAAGGAACTATCAAGTGACATTCCTAATGCAGATGTTAATGCCTCCTACAACAATATTTCCTGCTCATCAGAGGATGTAGTACCATAAAGACTGGGAACATCTAAACATTTATATGTTTGGTTTTCCAAACAGCGCCATTAGAGTTCCGTCTTACTACAACCTGACTGGCCTAGGTCTAGTTATGTCAGACTTAGCTCAGAAGGCATGAGATTCTCATGAACCAGTGCTATAACTGATGAGTGATGCAATAAAACAAAACAAAACTGGACAACTGGATAACCAATTTAATTTTTAGTAACAAAAAAAAATTTATTAAATAACAATTAGTTTTCAATTTCTAATAAAGTTCATTTACAAATTCATTTATGAGAAGAAGTTTGGAAACATTCTAATTCAAATATAGTTCGTTTTGAATCCATTTATGAGAAGAAGCTTGGGAATATTCTAATTCAACAATAGTTCATTTTGAATCCATTTATGAGAAGAAGCTTGGGAATATTCTAATTCAACAATAATTTATTTTTGTATTCCTTTATGAGAAGAAGTTTGGTAGTAATTAAGCATTTATGATTTATATAACATTTCGTTATTTTATGAATCATTACTGATTGGTAAATATTTGAACTCAACAATTCTTGGTTTGTGGAGCATTCATCATTTGGTAATTAAAGCATTTATAATTTAGTCAAATATAAAAGTATATTCTTATACATAAATTCTGTTTGGCTTGTGGAGCATTTATCATTTAGTAATTAAAGCATTTCTAATTTAGTCAAATATAAAAGTATATTCTTATACATAAATTCTGTTTGGCTTGTGGAGCACTTATCATTTAGTAATTAAAGCATTTATAATTTAGTCAAATATAAAGCTATATTCATATACATAAACTCTGTTTGGCTTGTGGAGCATTTATAATTTAGTCAAATATAAAGCTATATTCATATACATAAACTCTGTTTGGCTTGTGGAGCATTTATCATTTAGTAATTAAAGCATTTATAATTTAGTCAAATATAAATGTATATTCATCTACATAAATTCTGTTTGGCTTGTGGAGCACTTATCATTTAGTAATTAAAGCATTTATAATTTAGTCAAATATAAAGGTATATTCATCTACATAAATTCTGTTTGGCTTGTGGAGCACTTATCATTTAGTAAATACGTTCAAATATTTTTATAAATAAATTTGCGTATAACTATTTCATAACTTCATTTTATAACGTATGATAAACATGTTTTAATATTTTACAAAACAAATTCTATGTAATTATTTCAAAACTTCACTTTGTAACGTATGATAAATATGTTTTAGTATTTTATAAAAATTACCTTCCAGTTTTACAGTCCATTTTATTCAAAAGAAGGCGGGTTATTTCATCGATGGAAAGTCATGGCACAGCGTGGAGAGATTGAAGCTGCTAAATTACCCCATTATTATCATAATTCCTCTAGAAAAGGTTTCTTTTTCCATTTTCACGTCTTGCTGAAACTATATTTTAATATGTCAAAAGAATTAAGTAATTCACTTTTTTTTTTTAAAAAAAAATTAATATGTTCTGCCTCTCTGTGTAAAACGAGAGAGAGAAAAAAAAGTTATTTTCTTCCCACGACGTGTCTAATTTGAATACTGCCTCAGTTTAACTCAAATATCTTTTTTCTTTCTTTTTAATGATTGGATAATTAATTTCTCTTTTTTTTTTATTGAGACAGATAAAAAAAAAATAAAATAAGACGATATAACATTTTATTCAAATCCATCAATATTAAAAACCAAAAATATGATTTTATTTTTCATTTTTAACGAATCACAACTTTATTGCTTTCCCAATTAGATTGAATCACGCTAGACATTTTTGAATGGGGGGGGATCTTATGAATATTTATATGAGGAACAGAATATCTGTTTCATTACCCCTCACCAAATTTTGGGATGAAATCGCCTGGAAGTACGATTTCATTCCATATACTATACACATTATTTCTCAGTACTGCCTGGTTTTAGATATGCTGATGAATAGGTAAGATGAGCTGGAAAAGTGAATACATGAACTATAGCCTCCAATGCTGGGACAAATAGATGGCCAAGCACAAACTACCAGTACACACCGCCTCATGACGTCACGAGAAAATATCTCTTTTTTAAGCACTACCTCTCTTGTACCTAGAAGCATCATCCAACCAAGAATAGGAGCCAAAAAAAAAAATCAATTTGGCACTCAGCCAACCCTGCTCAGCTCCAGTGAGTCTTAGGGGCTATCATTTGGCCTATCCATGAGACCAAGGTCTATCCATGAGACCTATATATACGCACTGCTGGACTACTCTTGAAGCACAACATCCAGGTCTGGATAGTGCCGAGCATATACTTCGGAGCATCATAACACAATGCATCCAAGCAGCTCCGCTCAATCATCCACCATCTCAACATGAAAAGCACAAGTTCATGCATCACTACATCACACTCACAAACCCTTTTCCATCAGCTATCTCTATTTTATTCTGAATTATAACTGCAACCTGGTTTGGAGAGACTGAGGATCATGATCAGTTCTCCTATAGTCCTCTTTTATATTATGAGGTGACATACTTCTGGATCGTCTCTTTGTTGAAAATTTATCATGTTCAACATTACTGTGGTGTCTTGCTTCTTCACTTCTGTATTCTCTTTGGAGATCCTTGTTACTGTTTGATCTTCTAATTATACGCGTCCGATATGGACCATGAACACCATCTGTGAATTTTCTCCTGTTCCTCTTCCATGGTGGTATTTCATTTTTACATAAAAGTTTATTTTTAAATGGTTCTTCTGCCATAGTAATTATTTTTTTTGGTATTTGCAAAGGTTTCTTGTTGTTTAATTTCTTTCACACTGATAAATCCCAAGTTTTCAGATTCCTTTTTGGTGTCTTTTCCTGCGTAAGCAACTATATTTTTAATAACTGTCTTTATATACTTTTTTTCTGTACTCAATTTTTGATTTGAGTTTATTGAGCTTTTGTTTATAATTTTTATATATGGCTGAGGACTAACACACTTTTTTTTCCATTTTATGGTTTCTTTCTCTATCTCTGTTACTATTTCATAGCATACATCAGACAATTTTTCTGAAACATTTTCTTCTATATTGAACAGTTCCTTAGTTATATGAGAATTAAGTTTTTGATTATGTTCATTTTCATGTTTTTCATCTTCTTGAAGATCAGAAGATTTTAATTTTGCTTTATTAGATTCATTTTCACCCATTTGAAATTCTTTTACTGTATTTGATACAATTTCATTCTCAGCTTCTGTATATACTGTTTCTTTATTTTCAATTTTAGAGGTATATTCCACAATTAGAAGTTTTCCTGAAGGTAGACTGACAATTTCAAGATCACTCTTTATAATTTCAATTTCTTCCTTTTTAACAATCTCAAATTTTGCTTCATCAGTTATAGGATATTCAATTTGTGATTCCTTTAAAATATCTTTGGTTGGAAATTTCAAAGTCTCTTCCTCATCCAATTTTTTAGACTGAGTTATTTTTTTCATTAACTGGTTGAACTTTTCATTCTGTTTTTCCACTGCTTCTTTAATTCATTTTTCTATTCTTTGGTTTGCTTCTATTGCTTGCTTGTTATATTCTTCTCTTTGCTTATCTCTTTTTTGGTTATCTTCTTCTCTCTGTTTATCTCTTTTTTGGTTATCTTCTTCTCTCTGTTTGATATCTTCTCTTTGTTTGTCTCTTTTCTTTTTATCTTCTTCTCTCTGTTTGATATCTTCTTCTCTTTGTTTATCCCATTTTTGGTTATCTTCTTCTCTTTGTTTATCCCATTTTTGGTTATATTCTTCTCTTTGTTTATCCCATTTTTGGTTATATTCTTCTCTTCATTTGATATCTTCTTCTCTTTGTTTATCCCATTTTTGATTATCTTCTTCTCTTTGTTTGTCTCTTTTCTTTTGGTCTGCTTTTATAATTTCTATTATCTGAGCTATCATAGCTATCTTTTCTGTTTTCTGAGCTTCTATGTTCACCATTTTTCCTTTGTTTTCTGACTTAGTAAGCTTCTCTCTCCATCCACACCATGACCTTACTCCATCTTCTTTGAAATGCCAGTTTCATTCTTTATGCCATTCATTTTTGTTTTGCCTTTCTTTTAAACTTTTATTTTTTTATCCTTCCTGAACAAATTACATCACTACATCATATGCACTGTTCATATCACAGAATCGTGATCTGCTTATGCCTATGAGTAGGCTAGCTAGATAAGGCTTCACAGTAAGGTGGCAAATTAACCGGTCTATGAGTATGCTAGCCAGATAGGGCCTCAGAGTAAGATGACAATGTAATAGGTGCCTATGGTTAGGCTAGTTGGATAAAGTCTCACAGTTGGACGACAAATGTAGCCGGTGCCTATGCCAGATAAGGCCCCACGTTAGGCGCCAAATGTAACCGGACCCGCATACAACCCTTTTATTACATCAGTTGTAACAATTTTCTGATGAGCATGCTGTAGGAAGGAACTATCAAGTGACATTCCTAATGCAGATGTTAATGCCTCCTACAACAATATTTCCTGCTCATCAGAGGATGTAGTACCATAAAGACTGGGAACATCTAAACATTTATATGTTTGGTTTTCCAAACAGCACCATTAGAGTTCTGTCTTACTACAACCTGACTGGCCTAGGTCTAGTTATGTCAGACTTAGCTCAGAAGGCATGAGATTCTCATGAACCAGTGCTATAACTGATGAGTGATGCAATAAAACAAAACAAAACTGGACAACTGGATAACCAATTTAATTTTTAGTAACAAAAAAAAAATTATTAAATAACAATTAGTTTTCAATTTCTAATAAAGTTCATTTACAAATTCATTTATGAGAAGAAGTTTGGAAACATTCTAATTCAAATATAGTTCATTTTGAATCCATTTATGAGAAGCTTGGGAATATTCTAATTCAACAATAATTTATTTTTGTATTCCTTTATGAGAAGAAGTTTGGTAGTAATTAAGCATTTATGATTTATATAACATTTCGTTATTTTATGAATCATTACTGATTGGTAAATATTTGAACTCAACAATTCTTGGTTTGTGGAGCATTCATCATTTGGTAATTAAAGCATTTATAATTTAGTCAAATATAAAGCTATATTCATATACATAAACTCTGTTTGGCTTGTGGAGCATTTATAATTTAGTCAAATATAAAGCTATATTCATATACATAAACTCTGTTTGGCTTGTGGAGCATTTATCATTTAATAATTAAAGCATTTATAATTTAGTCAAATATAAAGGTATATTCATCTACATAAATTCTGTTTGGCTTGTGGAGCACTTATCATTTAGTAATTAAAGCATTTATAATTTAGTCAAATATAAAGGTATATTCATCTACATAAATTCTGTTTGGCTTGTGGAGCACTTATCATTTAGTAAATACGTTCAAATATTTTTATAAATAAATTTGCGTATAACTATTTCATAACTTCATTTTATAATGCATGATAAACATGTTTTAATATTTTACAAAACAAATTCTATGTAATTATTTCAAAACTTCACTTTGTAACGTATGATAAATATGTTTTAGTATTTTATAAAAATTACCTTCCAGTTTTACAGTCCATTTTATTCAAAAGAAGGCGGGTTATTTCATCGATGGAAAGTCATGGCACAGCATGGAGAGATTGAAGCTGCTAAATTACCCCATTATTATCATAATTCCTCTAGAAAAGGTTTCTTTTTCCATTTTCACGTCTCGCTGAAACTATATTTTAATATGTCAAAAGAATTAAGTAATTCACTTTTTTTAAAAAAAAAAAAATTAATATGTTCTGCCTCTCTGTGTAAAATGAGAGAGACAAAAAAAAGTTCTTTTCTTCCCACAACGTGTCTAATTTGAATACTGCCTCAGTTTAACTCAAATATCTTTTTTCTTTCTTTTTAATGATTGGATAATTAATTTCTCTTTTTTTTATTGAGACAGATAAAAAAAAAAAAAAATAAGACGATATAACATTTTATTCAAATCCATCAATATTAAAAACCAAAAATATGATTTTATTTTTCATTTTTAATGAATCACAACTTTATTGCGTTCCCAATTAGATTGAATCACGCTAGACATTTTTGAATGGGGGGGGGATCTTATGAATATTTATATGAGGAACAGAATATCTGTTTCAATATATATATATCATTAATACTGTAATGTGTGTATAAAATAATCATTCATGAAATTTGTAAATAAAGAATAATTTTTTAATGAGAAAAATAAAATAATTCAATTAATAAGTAATGAAATAAGTTATTATAATTTTTATTTGGGAATTTCCTTCTTGAGTACTTTTCTCTTGAAAGACTACAATAAAAAGTTCAAATATCTTTTTTTGCTCTAATTTTTGTTATAACCATTAAATATAGAAAAGCTTTTAACTTAACTATTTCTGTAGCTTTTCTAGAAATAATTGTAAGTATTCGAATATTACACAGTTTCTATTTTAAATGATTCAAGTCCCAACATCATATTTCTATCATTCATTAATGAATAAGAAATTAATATTATTTTTAATAAGTTTTAAAATAATTTTCCATTCTTTAAAAGTTCATAAATATCTTTTCTTCATCTGTTGTAAACATTTGTAAATAATAGCAAAACATTAAAGTTTCTGACTTTAAAAATGTCATACAGTGAGCTTGCAAAAGAAAAATTTTTTCAATTCTTCAATCCTTATTTTTCTTTAGCAGTCAATTTTCACTTTCATTCACTAATGATATTGTAAAAATAGTTGAGAAGGAATATAGATTGTACAATTGCACTAGGATTGGAATGAATGAGTGATTTCCTTTGGCTTAGCACTTCATTATCCATGTAAAAACCATAATAAAATGAAATCTTTACATTATTTGTAATAAATTATAAAATAATTTCAACTTTTTATTTGTCAAAAAAAATTATTTAATAGCAAAGTTCATTTTTGCTTTCATTCTTCTTACTTCCAAAGAAGAACTTAATTTTAAGCCAATAAACATCATGTGATTACCATTTCCTATGCTTGCTTATAACTGTTATTAAAACAGGCAAAATTCTCTCTATATATTGCCACTCAGTGCAAGCCAGAGTAATCAATGGATGCCAGAAGGTTTGTGCATAAAATCCCCATCTAGTGTCTACTCATCAATTATCCCCAGACTAGTTTCTGGTGTGTGGCCTTCATGAGTGCTCTCAGATCCAAAGCTCCTCAATGACGAAGGCCACATGCCAGAAACTAGTCTGGAGATAATTGATGAGTATGCATTAGATGAAGATTTTATGCAGAAGCCTTCTGGCATCCATTGATTACTCTGGTTTATACTGAGTGGCAATACATATAGAGAGTTTTGCCTGTTTTAATAACTTAATTTACATATCAATATTTTAAATGTTTTTTCATAACTCTTTTGAGAATATCTCCATAATAAATTTCATATAATTAATTTGTAAAAAAAAAAGAGGAAATTTATTAAAATAAATATCTTACATTATATTTTTAGAAATACGATAATGTAAGATTGGTATGACCAATATTATCACTATAATATAGTCAGCATTCAGTTTATATTAAGATTGCAACTCTTCAAACTTTAATGAACAGGCTTCACTCTTCTCCACCTCCAACTCTTCAGCCATCTGTATTATGTAAAATCAGATGATGGAATGCTCAAAACCCTTTTTGATGCCAATATTGTCATACTCATATTGACTTTATGCCACTCTCCCCTCATATAAGAACTTAATATTGCGCAGAATTCTAGATGAATCTGTAATATTTGAATATAAGTATAATATATATAATTAGAGGGGATTTTAACACAAATTTTCAATCTTCCTTCAGGTATCTATCACATCTTATATAACCGATATACATGACCGACCACATAATGTGAAAAAGAGTAATGATCTCTAATATATGTATTTCATGCTGAACCAGCACTCATTAGTTGAACCGCATCATTATGTCATACACACACACATATATATAATTAGTGCTGAGTTTATATTAAGATAGCAAATCTTCACATTTTAATGGTCAGGCTTCAATCTTCTCCACCCTCAAACTCTTCAGCCATCCATATTATTGAAAATCTAATGATGGAATGTTTTTTTTTTAATAAATATTAATATTTATTTGAATTCAAATATTCATAAAATAAAATTTAAAAAATAATAATATAAAATTCTGGAAGGTTTAGATCACAAATATTTTTATTTTATTTCTTAGTATACTAATAAAATGGTAAAATTTTAAAAACTATTATTTTAGTAATTTTGTAAATGTTTAATTCAGTACTCGTGAAGCAAAAAATAATCTAATTTTAATGTAAACATAACATAGTAAAATGAAATATACAATTATAGGTTAATGTTTTTAAGTTTATTAGCTTGAAAAAGATTAATATTTTTGCATGACTAATTCCTAAAAAAATTATATCTATTATAATATATATATTCTATATAAATACATTGTTTGAGAAGAATATGTATTTAAAGATAATTGTTAGTAAATAATATAGTAATTTAAAGCTAATGGTTAAATGAATTATCATTAAACTGTTTCATATCTATCATTTTTACTAAAGTTTTCATTCTATTGTTGTTTTTTATTAATCAAGCTTTTATTTTCTTTCTTCCTTTGAAATACGATGGATCAAGTGCATCCAATGTATTATTTTTCTTCACATAATATATTATTCAAGCAGTGTTTATAAATATTGGACTATTTTCGTCATCTAATATTGAATAGTGAACCACTCAAACTGTTGCATTATACATTAACAAGTGTGCTATTACTAAAAGATGAATGTATTTAGAAAGTTTAAATAAAGTTTGAATTTTTCTAACGGCATTCAATATTTAATACTAGATGATGGAAATAGTCCAACATATAATCACTACTAAAATACTATTATCACAAAGTCAATATTTCTTCAAACCATTCTTTATATTTTATGAATTCTGTTTATTAAAAATTTAAATAAAATTAATAAGCCAGTGAACACTTTATTTAAAACCATAATAAATGCGGAATTAATAAATAAGAGACACAAAAATATATAAACATAAATTATTTGTATATATATATATATGGAATAGTTGAAAACTATTGCAGGAAAGAAATGATAGTTGACATTTAACTATTATGACTTTTTTGACACTTTCTTTTTTATTAACTCAATCTTCTACAAACAGGTTCTTTAAAAAAAAAAAAAAATCAATAATTCCAAAAAGGCTATTTTAATTTAATGTTTCGTGATTCCATCTGCAAAAACAATTTATTTTTTTCAAATATCCATCATGCAACAATTTTATTTAGTCATTTAAACTTATATAAATACACACACACGTATATATATATACGTGGATTGTAAGCAAAGAAAGACTCATAAATATATCACAACATATTAACACTATTCTAGTTATTTTATTCAGAAGTAGACAAATAATGAAAAAAAAAGCCAATATGAGCTTAAAACTTCTTTCTACTATAAAACAAATGATATATGTCAAGCATTGGTGCAGCAATAGCTGCTTTACAAGCAGTTGTCCCGGGTTAGCGGGTTCGCTTCCCGGCTGATGTTATGACACATAAGAAAAAATAAATGGCATTTTAATAATTGTAAGTCACTTATTTCGTTTTTGTTACCTATATTTTAATGAATCTGAGAGATTTTTAACTTTGTAGCACGAAGATTATTCAATTCTAGTTTAAAAACCATTTTATTTTGTTAATTTTCAAAATTTGTTTGCTACTGATGTTTTTTTTTTTTTTTTACGTTGATTATTTTTTAAGAAGATTTATTTAAGCAACCCTCACCCCCCCCCCAAAAAAAAAATCCAAGAACAAAACAAATATAAAACAAGAATATTAAGGTCAGAAATGTGAAGTGACACCAATAAAGGTTATATTCTGCAAGCTACAAATAGCAAATCTTTGAAGAATGTTTAATTCCACAAATAGTTACAAGTCATTTCCAAAATCTGAAATAAATATAACTAAATATTAATTCTTTTATTTAAAGAAAGTATATAAGATTTAAAATAAAAACAACTTTTCAGCATATTGTTTAATATATTGCTGCATTGTTGTTGCTAATTACAAAACAAATCCCAATCTGCTACAAGAATAATATATATAGATAATTCCACTTTTTTTTTAATTGTAAAAATTAAAACAATTAATAGAAGATATACTTGTCATATAAATGATAAGAGGCCTAGATAAAAAAAAATATTATGTAGGATATTGATAGTAAAAACCAGGGTACTTAAATATTAGGCCTGCTATGACATTTTACATATATATCATTCTGCTGATAACTTTCTAACTTTGTGATCTCATCAATGATATGTGCACAGGAACTTTTGACAAACTTAAATGACATAGTCATAATTCCAAAATTTTGATCATTTTCTGCATATTATGCCCATATATAAACAAAAAATTGGAGGCCCTAACAACGTCATTAAAATAAATGAGAGTCTTTACAGCAAATGAAAAAATCCAAGCAAGATAATACTTCCAGAACAGTAGATGTTGGGAGCTTCTGCAGAAGACTGGCAACTAACTGTTTCATCATGGCAATTGAGAATAAATCGGTGGCAACTCTGATAGAAGTGATCAAACAAAATGTGGAAGAGGGCATGCCTATTTATTCAGATTCCTGGAAAGTGCATAAAACTGAGGAATTACCACCTGCCCAATAAGAACATTTTCATGTCAACCATAATATCCAGTTCATACTTAGAACATAGAAAGATGTTGGAGCACAGTGAAATGACATAATAAACAATGCTGAAAAGAGCATACTAGCAACTCTATTCATAATTGCTAGAAGACTGTACAAAGAAGATGACACATTCTGGACAATATCAAAAAAAATTAGTCCACCACAATGATTCTGTTAATAAAAGTTTACCTTTTTTTTTTTTTCATTTTGATAAAAATTTACTAATATTTTTTTAAAAAATAAATTTAGTTGGACACATTTCCCAATCAAGACTCCATGCAGGCATTATATCTTATAAACACGTGGTTTAACTCTCCATTTTGTAATTTTCTCCCATAGTTAATAGCCTTTTTTTCTTTGCTTTACTGTCAATTTTGTAATTTCCCTGGCATAGTTAATATTATTTTTGATTTGTAAGTATTGTGATAAAATTTGACAATTGCTGTCCACTACCAAGGAGAATGCAGTTAAAATGAAATAATGTTTGGTGGCCTTCTTCAGAGACACAATTAATTAATCATGAAAAATCCTGTTATATATAAATGATAAGAATGTTTTGATTTTAAGCAAGTGAATAGATATAGTAGTACTTTTTCTTTTGATTTTGTTTATGTATTTTCTTTTTTTGTGTGTTAATTTTGCTTTAGTCTCTATTTTGTAATTTCCTGCCAGATTTAACACATGTAATATTTTTTTAATTTAAGTAAAATTTGGAAATAGTTGCCCATGTTTGTGTCATCAGAATGTCATATCTTTCTCCAGTGGGCAGGGGGTGTTTGCAATAACAAAATGTTATATTAAAAACTCACAACTATTTGTTTTATTTAGAATAGTAATGTATTTATTATTTTTGTCTACAAATTTATACTTTTTCATATTGTTAAAAATTACTTCAGTATTTTTTAATTTTAAGTAAAATTTGGAAATTGCTGCTTGTGTTTGCAATGGCAGTATGCCATATTAAAAACTCATAACTATCTGTTTCTATTTAGTACTGTAATGTGTTTATTATTTTTGTGTACAAAATTATACTTTTTGTATTGTTAACAATTTACTTTTTCAAGTTTACTGCTACTAATTAGCGCTACTGTGACATTTCACATACATATCAAACTACCAATCACTTTCTAATCTTGCAAAAATATCATGAAATAATATGGACACAGGGTCCATTTTTAAAAACATATCATTTAAGTTTGTCAGAAGTTCCAATCTACACATTATTTGGTGAGATAGCAAGATTTGAAAGTTATCAGCAGACTGATACATATGTGAAATATCACAGCAGACCTAATATGTAAGTACCAAAATCAGATATGGACCAATAGAAAATAAAGCTACAAAGATATTTATGACAGAGTTTGGTTCTTTAGTGTGGCAAATAAACAGATATATACATAGTGTGACTAGGTAAATCAAATTCTAAAAGTACTAATCACGATTTCAGTTTGAATCAGTTTAAAAAACTTAAAGCTAGAAATAGAATTTTAAAAAATTTGCATGATGGAATAAATAAAATGGCTAACACATCATAATACAGAATAAGAAAAGGAGTACAAAATTTAAATGGTTCTTGTGTTCCAGTGGTTAATATTTATTAAAATATTTTAAATTTACTAGGCTTAAAAATAAGGAGATGGTTTCCTGTGACATTCATAATGTTATGCAACAGTTCATTTTTAATATATAAATTTGACTTTTAAGATCAATTATGGGTATGCTTATTGTAACGGAATAGCGTTACATAGGGTTTGAAACCGAGTAAAAATAAAGATAATAATTGTCTCATTAAATAGTCAAGGCGTTCGTATAAATTAATCAAATAACATTTTCTAAAAATATAATAAAAGAAAATATAATATGCCATTATAAATATTAATAGATAATTTCCAATTGTATACGCCACGGGGTATTTAAAAAAGGGTTTCTTTTAGAAGTATAATTATAGTAAAAGTAAAACTTATAGAAATGATTTTGAGAAAAGATTAAATGCTCGACTTCTAAGTTAATGTAAATTGTATTGTTCTGGTAAGACACGCACACACGTATGCACTCAAAGTGTGAATGAATAGAAGTTTGTTAACTGAGATTGCAACATGAGATTGCCTAGACCTAAAATTGCCTTAAGCCCAAGGATTGAGTGAACATTTACATCGGACGCGGACCCGAACGACAACTCTAAAAATATGGAACTCTGGGGGGAGATTGGATCCTAAGATAAGATCCATCTCATATAAATATCACGAAAAATCTATTCAAGGGTTGGCTTGATATTGTTGCTTAATATGTTTTTCGCTTAACGTGCTTGCTTGATATATTCAATATAGTCTACTTGATATAGCTTGATATAAAATAATATTCTTTCGTTTCGCCGTATCCATATTCAAGATGATCGTTGTGAAATTAATACTGAGAGCGTCGATTATCATGATGGGCTAGGAAACCCGTCAGTGATTGATCGACGCTCCGCCACCAAATATCTCCGAAGCTATGAATATTTAACGACATCTCCATGTGAAATTAATGCTCCGATCAAATAATAATGTTCCGAGAAATACCAGAATCGTCCAGACCACGCTATGCTCAACTTTGAATAAAACGAATACTTCATTATGAAGATGCCATATCCCACGTTCAAATCCTCATTTCATTCGAAGCAGCGGAAGTCGAAATCCAAATCCTAGGTAACAATTTATTTTACTTTATGTTTCATTCACTCCATTCGTAAACTCTTAAAGGCAATCTCATAGTTAACTAACTTACACTTGCGTAAATTAAATCATAAAGGATTCCGTAACATTTAACCTATTATTGTAACTTATCTTCGTGTAACCTCAACATTCATAAAATCAAATTTAATCTTAGGACTTCTCCAAAACATGAACTTTGACCTTAATTATTATCTAATAAGCCATCGCAATTACTTGTAAGATATAAAATGAAATTTGTATTCCATATTGTAGTATGTATAATATATTTCTTTCTGTGCGAGTGCGTGAATGCGTGTGTGTGCGTGTGCTAATAAAATTTGAATTAATATTGCTTTTTTTATATTCAATAAATTTGTTCCGTATATAAACAAGTCGAGCATTTCTCAAATCTTTTCGTACAATTAAATTCTTATTTTATTTCTTCTTTTGATCACCAATAAAGTTATCATTTAATTACGCTAATTTAGATTTATATTTGTTTACTTAACCATTTGTTTCTTTTTAAAATGTCTTTTGCCAACATCGTGCCGTAAGTCACGATGTTTATTTATTTACTCTTAGTTAAGATAGGTTAAGAATTGGGCGGGCCTATAATAAAATATAAATAAATGTTTAATGCTAATATTGAAAGTAATTCATAGGGGGGATGATCTAAGAAGTCGAATTGTTTGGGAGGGATGAACGAACAGTCGTATTGGTTGCCAACAACCAATAGTTAAGTCCAGTACTAGGATCACTCAGTTAATAAATAAAACTTCCTTCCCATTAGTGTACAGTGCGTCTTTTACGTAAGGAGTAATTGCTGAAACAATTACATCGTGGCCCTGAGTGACCCCATTGGTCCATGCTAGGAGATGGAGCTTGTGGGCGGGATTAGACTTCGAAATCGTTTTGACATGACGTAAGGTGATGCGAGAAGTTGAATAATAATTAAATTATCGTGTCTGGCACCCCCTTGTATTGATAGTGAATAATTACCGATATAAGAAAATAAATAAAGCTTTACGCTATGTCATGTTTGTTTCGGAGCTCTCGATCTCTTTTAGGAACGTACGGATAAAATTTACTAGGCTTAAAAATAAGAAGATGGTTTCCTGTGACATTCATAATGTTATGCAACAGTTCATTTTTAATATATAAATTTGACTTTTAAGATCAATTATGGGTATGCTTATATAGAATTAATTATATACATAGATATAAATAAAATGTGTTGTAAAATGAAAGCTTCATGGTATATATAAATTTAATTTTGAAGATGGGTTTGATTTATAAGTAAGATTAATATATCATTAAAACATACATAAAAAGGTTAAAATGAAATTGCAATATATAAATGCTTAAGGCTTTTAAAACTGGAAAAATAAAGTCCTATTTTTTTTTTTTTTCATTTCAAATATAACGAAAATTTAATTCAAATTAAGACAATATCAAATTTTCAAGTACATATTATGTCCTTATTTTTTTTTTTTTTTGTAATTATAATGAAAAACAATTAATTTCATAAGTAGGATTGTACAAAAACCACAATATCATTAAGTCATCATAAAATTGCAATGAAAGGACTATCATACTTTGGAAGAACAATTTCAACAGTTGGAAGCAATGATTAAGTTATAAAAAGTTTACTATGACCTGTTGATTAAAGGCTATATAATATGGGGACATCTTATGTTAGAGTTGAAATAAGTTCAAATTAATTACTGATAAGCGGTACTATCTTTAGCCATCTTTGTTTAATGTATCCACAGTGTCTGCAATCATTAAAATGAATTGTAATCAAAAATCAATGACTTCTGAGATCAAAACTAAAAGTACAATCTATATAGAGAAAATCACTGTAAAAGTTAGAACACATCTAAAAATTCCTAGTTTCTATGAAAACTATGCAACATAAGTTTTACAAGCAGAATACTTGTGCCTAAATACCAGTGATTTCTACTTAAAATGCTATAATGTAGAGGTTGGGATAAGCATAAAAACTATATAGTGAATGAGTGGAAGTATGTCATATTGTCAGATCAATCTATGTTTATACTTTGCTCCACCACATTTTTGGTTTGTTTGTGTAAAAAGCATATCAATCCACCATCTCTTTTCCTTCCTAATTTGAAACATATTACAAAGCTATCACAATTTAGATGGTACATTATTGAACTTTATGAAGGTAGAAGAAAAGGTGAAGAGACAATTGATTTAAAAAGTGGATTTGTACTCTATTATAAAGGCACAAATATTGGAAATACAAGTGGAGTAGGATTCATTATAAATAAAACATGGAGGAACAATATTGTAGAGATTGATGGTGTATCAGACAGAGTGGCAAGATTAGTTATACAACTTAATTGCAGTTACCAAATGCAGACAATTCAGGCTTAAGCCCCAACAACTTCTCATAGTGATGAAGTAATAGAAGATTTTTATATGGATGTACAAAAGGTGTTTGATAAGAGAAAGCAACATTTTAAAATTGTTATGGGAAACATTAATGCTAGAATTGGTAAAAAAAAATGAAAGATGAAAGTGCTGTAGGTAATTTTGGTTATGGGAATAGAAATGAGAGAGGACATAGACTTGTGGAGTTTGCAGAAAAAAAACAACTTTATATTATGAATTATTTTTTTCAGAAAAATGTTAAAAGGAAATGGACATGGAAGCATCCAAATGAAGGTACAGCAGAATTGGATTGTATTTTGACTATTAGAAAATACATATTTCAAGATTGTAATGTTCTTAATAAATTTAATACAGGAAGTGATCATCAATTAGTAAGATGTAAGATATGTGTTAATGCAAAACTAGAGAGACAAAAATTATTAAAAAAAACAATATTTACAGTTGACATTCCCAATCTTCAGAAACATTCTAAGGAATTTAAATTAGAACTTACAAATTGGTTTCAAGTATTAGTAGATTTTGAACATGATTCATATTTGAATGAAATTAATATGAAAATAACTGATACCCTTTTAAAAACTACAACAAAGATAGCTGGCAGAAAAAGGCAGCAATTGATGAATAAAATTTCTATTGAGACTAGAGAATTTATGAAGAAAAGAAGGAATATGAAGGTATACAAAAATGATGCATTAAAAAGGATTGAATATCTCAAATTTTGTAAAATAGTGCAGAAAAAAGTTGAAAATGATATAAGAAAGTATAACTGTGAACTAGGAAAAAAAGCTGTAAAAGAAAATAAAAGTCTCAAGAATGTAAACCAACATTTTGGTATTGGTAGGAAATTTATATCTGCAATAAGAAAAAAAGATGGAATTATTACTAAAAAGAGAGATGACATCGTGAAATGGGTAGAAGACTTTTATCAAGAATTATATAGTAATAAAGAACAAGTATTTCCTATATCTATTACATCTTCTGAATTGCCCAAAATTTTAAATGAAGAAGTGAGACATGCAATTAAATATATGAACAAAGGAAAGGCTCCAAGTAATGATGGAATTACAATTGATATATTAAAAGAAGCAGGTGAAAAAATATATATTTTTTTAGCAAAGATATAAGAATTGACTAAATGATAAATATGTACCAGATGATTGGAAGAATGCAGTATTAATATTAATATTTAAAAAAAGTGATAAAAGATATTAGAAATTACAGATGTATCAGTCTTTTATCAGTTTTATACAAAAATTTTACCAAGATAATTACAACACGTCTACAGAGAGCATTGGATTTCCACCAACCAAGAGAACAAGCTGGATTTAAAAGTAGTTTTAGTACAATAGATCATATCCAGGTATTGAGAGAAGTTATAGAAAGGACAAATGAATATGAGTTGCCATTATGTTTTGGATTTGTAGATTATGAAAAGGCATTTGATTCTATAAATATTTCTTCAGTGATTAAAGCATTGGATCATCAAGGTATAGATCCAAGATATTGTCATATTTTAAAGAATATTTGTAAAAGTGCAACAGCAACAATTAGATTACATAATGATACTGGGAAAGTCAACATTGAGAAAGATGTAAGACAGGGTGACTCTATATCTCCAAAATGTTTTACAGCAGTGCTGCAAGAAGTATTTTGTGGATTAAAATTGGAAGCTAAAGGAGTGAATGTAAATGGAGATTATTTAAGTCATTTCGATTTTGCAGAAAATGTAGTTGTTTTTGCAAATAATGCTTTAGAGCAATGATGCAGAAGTTATCAGATGAAAGTAGGAAACTAAAGATAAATGTTAAAAAGACTAAAGTAATGTTTAATTGATTTTCTCAAAATATGAAAATAAAGATTGATTATGATGAGTTAGAAGAAGTTAACAGTTACAAATACCTTGGTCATATTATTAATACAGATGTAAACATAATGGATGAAATTAATCATAGAATTAAACTTGGTTGGAGTGCTTTTGGTAGAAATAACTTGATACTAAAAGGAAATATGCCTATGTGTTTGAAAAGGAAGGTTTTTAATAAATATGTTTTACCAGTTCTGACTTATGAATATGAGACTTGGACACTTAATAAAAGAGCAATACAGAGACTTCAGACTATTCAAAGCAGTATGGAGAGATGCATGTTGGGAGTAACAAGAAAAGATCGAAAATGAAATGTATGGGTAAGAGAACAAATGTGTTCCTGACCTCATTGAAAAAAATAAAAGATTGAAGTGGAGTTGGGCTGGACATATTGCTAGAAGAGATGATAATAGATGGACAATTGAAATCTTAAACTGGATTCCAAGAGATTGTAAAAGATCCAGACAGAGACCACATGTTAGATGGATGGATGAAATAAGAAAGTGTGCAGGGGTGATGTGGAGAAAAGAAGCTAAAGATCAGAGAAGATGGATTGAACTTGAAGAGAATTTCATCCTCCAGTGGATTGATAATGGTTGATGATAATAATGAGATATAATCTTGGTCTAGTCATTAGTCTAAAAAACACATTTCAGTTGTACATATGAGATAATTTTGATAGAACATATTCATTACATAGAAAAACCTATTCATTATATGGCATAATGGATTGTTTCTAAACAACTCTTATCATCTTTCAAATTTTTTTCCAATTTATAATCTACATAGTAAAATGTTATTTAAAGATATAAGAATAAAATGTAATCTTTCATGGATTTTCAAAATATGTATTTAAATGTCATTGAGCTTCTGTGGGTCATTCTTAAATAATAAAATAATGAATAATTAAAGGTTGTGATTATTTATTAAGTGCCTGGAAATCAATTTATGTAAATACTTTTAGAGAAAGGCTTTAACCTATATTATATGTGTCTTGAATGTTTATAATAGTCAAACAATGTCTTTTTGTGACTATAGAAGGACCTGTCAAACCTCAACCCAAGATTGGCCCACATAAGTTGGGAATTTGGGTTAAAGATAAGATTGTCATTCTTATATTTAAAAAGTCACTATTTTGTGTCAAGGATTAAGAGGTCCCACTATAGTAAAAAGACATCATTTGACTATTATAAATGTTCAAGGTGCATATAATAAAGATTAAACACTTTCTCTAAAAGTATAATGAATAATTATAGAAAATTAGAAACTATTCCTTATAATGAATCACTTATTATTTATCTAAACACTGTTCAAGCCACATAAAGTATAAGCAGTATTAATCAAATAATGGTTCTACAATATATTGTAGGATTAATGTTTTCTGTATTTAGTTTTATTTTTGAGTACAAGGGTGTGTATATATTTTGACCCCCATCTTTTACATTAAAGTTGAATGTCAAGTTTTGTAATGATATATTATTAAAAAAATAAGTAGTTTAAATTTCTAATAAATAAACTTTGTTGTTTGATAAAAATAAGTGTTTATTTAATTAATTAGCCATTTTTAGAATGACTATTATAATATCCATAACTTAAAAATAATCTTTAAGTGTGATTTTATAATGTCTAAACCTCATAAGTAATTCTTTCATAATTTTAAATAATCAGTTATAAAATATTAATAATTTAAAATATGAATGAGTTAACTTTTAATGTAGCAAGACTAAAATAATAGACTAATTGCCATACCTTTTATTAAATTCAAATGTTAAAATAACACTTTAAAATAAGTTTAAATTCAAACAAGGTTTAAATATTTAAAATAATTGCTGATAAAGTGTGTTATGTAATTTTAATTATATTAAAATCTAGTTTAATTAGTTAATGCTAAAATTTAATTGAGTAAACAAAATGTGTAATTTTTAAAACCAATAATTGGTTGCTATAGTTAACCTATCATTATTAAATAAAAAATCTAATAACATATGTGAGTGTTCATGCTTGGATAAAAGTTAAGAATTACTCAAGAACTTTCTATGAAAATTAATGCTCAAAGTTATTTTAAATATCTTTATTTTAAAAAGATATAATAAAGAAATAGTCTGAGATCTTATAAATAAAAAAGTGTTCAAAGTAAGTATTCCTTGATAAGTTTATTTTATTAAATAATGCTAATCTTTTATGCAATTAAAATATATTTATTTATTTTATTTATTTAAACTGTAAGGATTTTTCATCTTAAGCTGTCCTATTTTTTTATAATACCTCAATGATGTCTTATCAAATATTGAGAAAATTCTCAAACTAAGACACAAGATAAAGACTTTTGAAAGAATAAGAGTGGCCATCTTATCTTTAAACCTACTTTCTAATTATATAGGCTAATGTAAATCATCTCAGTTTAAGAGCATGAAGATGTTTCTCTGTTCACATTACTTCCATTATTTTCTCTCTGCATATTAACTCTAATGCAACTTGTTAAAAATATGTAAATACTATATAATTAATTAATTGTTTATAGTTTCTGTTTAGACACATTTTCCAAAAAGTTTTGGAATTATGTTAATTTATAAATAACTTTATTGAAAAACCATATGTAATAATGATACAATTGTAAATCAAAAATAATAGTTATCCATGTTACTCAGACAACCAGATGTTCTGATGTGGTTCCTGGTGTTGTTTAATCCAGCTTAATCAGGCTCCACGTGTTGTCAAATAAGAATCTGGATAAGATTATTCTATCCTTATGGTGAAATTCCTTCAGCTTGGAAATGAATGTGTCTTCAGGCTTGGGATGAGGAAAGATAAACTTGTTGCGACATCTGGCCAGCCAGATGGCATAAGTGATAAAGGTTGAGAGTCCTGTGGTGACATAATCTCTGGACAGGAAGCAGCTCTTGATATTTAAGATTTTGTTCAGGGAAATGTGGCAGTAGGTGGAATGTTAATTGAATCTATCTTTAGAAATTTTCCAATAGATACTGAAAAGTTTTGACCTTGTGTTTAGTAAGTTTAATTGAGATGTATCTTGGTTATCAATTACAACAATCCAAATCACATGACTTGCCTCATGAGCCAGAGAAGTGAAGAGTTACACACTGAACCTAACCACATCTGTCTAATTCATGCACCTATCATAATCTCTCATCAGTTTTAATTACTTTTAACTAATTTTAATAAGTTAAAAATAATATGCATTGTTAAAAAATATTTTTCCAGGCTATTCTTAACTGCAAGCTTTAAACACTTTAAAGTTGCAGCAAGGCATTGCATTATGGGAAAGTTTACCATGAACTTTTCAAGGATGGAATACTTTTTCTCTAAATCTGCTTCAATAATACAACATAAAAGATATTATCTCTGCCATGTAAAGGCTGTTAATTTCAATTATTATTCTATTTTTAAATTGTTATTTAAAAAAGATAATTTCTAGAATATATGAAAAAACTATAAAATATTTCATTGTAATATTAAAGAGATTTTTTTTTATTCTGCTTATAAACTTTATGCAATTTTTATAGTTAAAATAAATTGAATATTTTACTCATATCAAATATGTTCTTTCAGTATAATTTCATTTTTACATAAAGGACTTTTAACTAGGAATTGTAAGTCTTTTGAACAATAAAATAATTGTAAGAATATCCTATTTAAAAACTATCATATATATTGTTAAAAAAAATAATTAAATAATTGAAGACTTTTATTATGCATTTGCTTTATTTATAAAATGTATGTAGTTAAATCTCTTAAATGAATATATGCTCTTCTGAATAAAATTAATTGAAAAAATAATAACTTAGATTTGTCCATATGAATACATTTAACAAGACTTTTAATTTACTTAGTATGTTTGACTATTGTGAATGCTATATTTAAAATAAAGTATAAAATTCATTTATTAATTATTAATATTTACCAGAAATTTATTCCCTTTGTCAATGAATATAGTAAATGATAATGTTGTAAACATAATTTTATAATTTTATTGTGTGCACATTAAATTCAAAAAATAAAAAAATATATAATATTCAATTTAATGACTTAAAATTATTAAATATATTCATTTTCAAGTTTTTTATTATATAATTTATTGCTATGCTCTAGAGATATTAATTTGAAATTTGCTTTTCAAGTTACCATGCTCTATTTTTCCAGAATACTCTTCATAATAATTGTTAATAAATAATAAAATGTGCTTTTGAAATGTTAAATTTATTGATATAATTTATTATGTGAAAAGTATAATGACCATTCTTTTAGAAGCTTGCTCTTCATAATAATTGCTAATAAATGATAAAATATGTGCTTTTGAAAAAATACTGTCACTTATCCTATGCATTATAATTAATGTCTTTCATATTTATACTTATCCAGTCTAAATGGCTATTGTATTCATGTTAATGACTTCAAATATGGGTTTCTTCATATTTTGTGAACTACTGTGTGTGTGCAAATTTAATATGTAATATTACAATATCCTAGAAAGTCTGCAGAATACTCTAGAACTCTTTCAGTGACTGTATCCAGCATAATGGTAGGAATATCAAGTTGAACAACTTAACTTTTATTTTATTTTGGTAATGAGTATAATTAACAATTTTAAATATTTACTGTATTTAAAATATTATATATTTTATTTCTATGAATTTTTGCATAATTTTATATGAAATGTAACAGGTATTTATATTAGTTTCTCAGAATATTAATATTTTAAATGCCTTATGCTTGTCCCTTTCTGAAGTTATGTTATGAATGTGTTCAAAAAGGCTGAAGAGTACAGAAGCTTATTTAATTATTATGACACAATTTTATATTTACTCATGTTTTACTATAGAATATTTTTGCTATATGTGTTTTATCAGTTTTACACATCATTTAATTATTAAATGCAATTTATCAACTGTTCTTTAAACACATTTTAGCAAAAATCTTTTATTGTACATATATGCAAACATAATCTTACATTTCAACTGTCCTCCAGCTTCTTCAGAGCTATGATATAATTAACTAAATAAAATAAAACACTTAACTATATAAATAATACCATAAAAAATAACAAAACATAATAAAACTAAAATAAATACAATCAAACCTAAATAAAATAATCTGGTTAATATATACTAAAATAAAACATTCAATATAAATAAAAAATAAATATAAATTATACATTAGGAGATTGTTAAAAATAATAAAAATGAGTGATATATTTAAATTAATAGTTGATCATGAGTATGTATTCCTGACTGTATATATACATACTCATGAACAACTATTAATTTACATATATCATTCATTTTTATTATTTTTAACAATTTCCTAATGTATTATTTATATTTATTTTATATTAAAAGGCTTATTTTATTTGGGTTTGATTATATTTATTTCAGTTTTATTATTAATATTTTGTTTTTATGCTATTACTTATAGTTATTTATTTTATTTTATTTATTATATCATAGCTGAAAAAGACAGCAAGACAGTCAAACCATAAGACTGTGTATGCATATATGCACAATAAAAGATTTTTGCTAAAAGCTGTTTGATGTACAGTGGATAAATTGCACTTATATAATATATTAAAGCAAAAAAAGGAAATAGTTAATTTGGTAATATTTCATTTAGTTATTAAGAGATTGTGGCAATATCTCTCTTTTATAAATATTCTATTTTGCCATGAATTTTAAGAGATTGAGGCATTAGTCTCTCTTTTATATTTTATTATACCTTGCCAGTAAATTCATAGTTCACTTATATGATATTTGAGAATGTAATACTTTATTGATGCCAATCCATTTTTCCTGATGGTCCATTCTCATTTTACTGATGAGTGACAAAGTACTAGATCGTTATTGGCCTCATGTATAACACCTTTTTTGAGTTCACATCATCATATTATTTTGCCTTTGCTTTCTTATCCTTAGAGAAAATTATATTTATCATGCACTTATAAATCATGTGGAATGTGTACCCATGACTTTAACTTGGCAATTGATATCTTTAAGATAATGTGGAATGTCATCCTTACCTATATTCATGCTCTTTGTTAACCTGAATGTTTTAGATGTGTACATCTTGTACTTGTGCCTAACCAGCAACTCAAGATAATAAATCTGAATAAAACTGTTAATATCAAAATTTTAATTGTATATGTGGTTCTATAATATAATATACATCTTCAGTATTCATTGCTAAATAAGTATTGGTAAGCTTATTTTAATTTAAATATTAAATAATTTCTCATAGGGATTGTATGACTGAGAATTAAGTTTGAGAACTTATTGTAATTATTAAAGCCATAGAAGGGTTTATTAACTACTGATTATCATTGATATTATTTTTAAATTTGTAAAATATAATTTTCTTGATATTATTTTGTTTGTTCTGGGGAATTTATTTTGATGAATTTTGTAAGTTATTGATAAAACAGCTTGATATTTGTTCCATAAATGTCCTTGATGTTAATAATTTTTATTTTTATTATTAATTTAAGCTTACTTGCATTATACCATCATCTGCATTCTTTCAGAAATCTAATAATATTTACAACACAATTAGATTTGTTTATTATACACTGAGAGTACATGAATATAAAGAATAGATATAGAAGTCTTTTTTTTTTTAAAAAAAAGGCATTTCTTATGTTAAGAGAACATCAAAGAAAAAGATTATTTTATTAAAAATAATTAAAATTATTTATCTATTTGGTATAAGATCTTTGTAATCATTTTTATTTATGTTGAAGATTACTTTGCTTTATTTGGAAGGTCACCTGATTTTATTCATCATCAATTTCAGATGATAAGATTGCTGGTTTTATTTTAGAAGATTAAAAGCAAACCTATTTTAGTAATATTCTGGGTTGCCATAAAATCTCTTATCTACTCATAATATCATGACTGTCATCCAAGTGTATTATCTTTATTTTAAGTTAAAGAGTTTTTCATGTGTAATTTAAATTGTAAATTTATAATTGTAATGTAATGAGACATTATCTTATGGGTAAGAGTATGTCTTATTGCCATTGTCACTTTACTAGGATCACATTTTTTGCTAGGTTTCAAAAATTTATGAAAAAAGAACAAAATTATAAATTATAAAAGTATTCATTATATAAGAACTCTGAGATATATTTTATTCATAGGATTATTTGAGTAAGAATTGTTACATTTAAGAACAAATATTAAGAAAAAGCTGTGTGGCAAAATATAAGAAAGACATAGGTTCATTTAATAAAAGATAAACCTTATGTCATATCTGATCATTTTGTAAAGATCATCATGATAATTATAAGATATAGTCATATTTTAAGAGCCATATTATATTTTAAAAGAAAGGGTATAAGATGTCTCCTCCTCTTAATTTTTGAATGTTTTATGGCAATTGCCTTGTAAATGCTTATTTATTGTTATTACTCTTATTATTCCCCATATATCATAGCATAGGCCAGAATGCGAACCCACAACTGTCTGCAACCAACTACTTGCTTGCAAGGCTGCTGCGATGACCTCTCCGCTACTAACGTTTGACATTACTCTTATCATTGTAGCATATACACAATTGAACTCTGAGCTTACCTATATTATTATTATTGAGCTTATTATTATTAATGATATATATATATATATATATATATATATATATATATATATATTATTAATATATATATATATATATAAAATGTATTGTATTGAGAGGATTGTATATGAGCTTAGTCAACTTGTCCTCTCCCTTTTTATACTTTAGTGATTACAATTTTGGTCACTGACCAATGTGTTAATTGGCTTTCAGTTGGTTAAGGGGTTCAAAATCATCCCTGTTTGGCATTCTCTTTATGTCATGTTATAATAAATATACATTGTGTTTCCCATTAAAAAAGTAATTGATTTTTTTTCCAAGCTGCTTGCAGTGCCATCTTTAAATAGTTTAGCTACTCAGCACCAATGTTTTAAGTTGCTATTGTATCTAAATCCCAAGTTATGACATGAAATGGGATCTGTGCATCAGTCTTTAGCCTATGATGGATCAACATGTTAACACTAAATTTGTTTTAAATTATGAAAAACTATTACTGAAACATTTAAAATGATTCACACTGTGTATGGAAGTAAAGCCATGAGATGGCAAAAACATTTTCAAATAGATTACAGGATTTCACAATGGAAGAGAAAGCACTGAAGATGGTCTATGAAGATACAAAACATACTGGCACATTTTATATCATAATTTGTAATCCAGACATGCTAGTGCCTTAAAATGTTTCAGCAAGTAATTAAAATATGCTGCTACATAATATATGTTGATTAAGAGATTGCATTCGAAATAGCTTTGAAAAATAACTAATCATAATTTTCACTAGAACACACTGCTGTGTGTATATATACATATTTAAGTTGTTTACTGAAATTTCAAATAGCTTTAACTAATGTAATAATATAAATCATTTAAATTGTTACAAAATTAATTTTAAATAAAAATTTATGAGATAGTCTCTAATTCTTTTGAAGATATAAAACAAATCACTTATCTTTTCTTAGATCAAAAATAATTCAAAAGTTAATGGCCTGTTTCAAAATCAATAATTTTGATATATTCTTATGTGGCTTTTACTTAATGTTTTACAAAGCCATAGGTTATATTTTTTAATAGCATCTATGCTGTATCAAACACAAGATTCTATTTCATGCATTATATCCAATTTGTTATAAAATAAAATTAAATTGAAAAAGTTAAATCTCAGATAATCAATACAATTACAACTTTGAAATCATTCTTTAAAATAAAATATTGGTGCTCTTACCCTAGTCAATTATTTAAAATTGCATTTTCCTAAGTATTAAAACAAAAGCAACTGCTAATACAAATGATATATTTTCCGCAAAAAAAGTATAATAAAATTAAAATTGATTTCAAATTAACTTTTTTATACAGCCATAAAGATAATTTATTTATTTATTTTTACTCAATAAATTATTGCCCCCACCTTAACTTCGATTGTAAGAATAATGATATAAAACAAATACAAAAAAAAAATATTTCAATTTTAACATATCAATATTTATACATAATTAAAATAAAACTGTAAATGTGAATTCGCATTTCAATCAAAGATCTTGGAGTTGATTTTAATTGCAATATTTGTATTCAAATTAAAAAGTAGGCAATAATATATTTTGTAACAAAAAAAAGTCACAAAATGCTAAGTAATATTTCATTCTTTGCAGCAAATGAAAACAAATAAATAAATATTATACTAAAAATGGCAGCACTTTATGATGATGGTGAAATTATTATTATAATAAAATGTATTAAAAATATGAAAAAAATATTATGGAAAGCAAAAGTCCATATCATCATCATCAACCATTATCAATCCACTGCAGGATGAAGGTCTCTCCAAGTTCAATCCATCTTCTCCGATCTTTAGTTCCTCTTCTCCACATCACCCCTGCACACTTTCTTATTTCATCCATCCATCTCACATGTGGTCTTTTTCTGGGTCTTTTACAATCTCTTGGAATCCATATATTCAACACTATATATTTAATAAATAAATAAATAAAATCCTATTACATCAACAGTTTTTAAAAAAAATAAAGATAACCTATGAACCCAGAACTCACAGATTATTCAGCACATTCAGAATTAAAGTCTGTATCATATCATAATTGTATTTTTTTAAAACTATCAGTGCATCAGTATTTTATTTGATCAATCCTGATTAATCTGAAACCATTACCACCAAGTTGTTTACAGACAATTTCTGGACTGGCATTGGGTCAAATAACTGAGGGGAAAAATCATATATCTATTTATAATACGAAAAAAGATGTAATGTTCACTTGACTATCATGTTATAGACATGGATGGTAGTTAAGCTAACCACTATGAAATTTTTCTGGTATATACAGTGACCAGAATTAAATTTAAATCTTGGAATTCTAACAAACACGAAGGCAAAATAAAAAAAGTTAAAATGTATAAAATACACTAACAATATATAAAAAGGATTCAACTGAAAAAGTAAAAATAAATGAATAAAACGGTGAAAAAATCACAAATGTGTTTATAAAAAATGAGAGCAATTATAGTTTTAAATTTTCTTATGTGACTAACTGTTTTGACACTTGAGCCCATAGTAAAATTAAAATTCTATTGAAAACTACGTACAACTTTAAAAGTAAGACATTTCTAGTTATGTAAATGAAAAGATTGGATTATTGTAAAAATTCAAAGAATATACAAAGTATGGTTTTGACTATTTCATTTAAATAGAAAGATTCAATATGTACAATTGTCAAGCATTGGTGGTCGAGAGGTCAGCGACAGCTGCTTTACAAGCAGTTGTCCCAGGTAGCGGGTTCACTTCCCAGCTGATGCTATGAAACATGAGAGAAAAAAAAAGATTCAATATATACAATTAACAGAAAACTTTAAACATAAATAGCTTAATTTTTTTAAATTTATATTTATACACGAATGCTCAAGTTGTATAAAAGAGTACATAAACATAGATTGTGGACATTTTTATTTCCCTCAAGAAATGTGTCACAATTTTATCATTTAATCTGGCAATAAATATTGTTTTTTTTTTTTCTCTTCAAATTACTGAATATAAATGTTGTCATATAAAATACTTCGAAATGATTAACAATATGGTTATATATAAATAAAAAATTGTTAATATTTACATACTTTCACATTTTAATCCAAATAATTAAAAATGTCTAATATTACATTGCTTTAAAAAATTAAAGCAAATTATTCTGCATTGTTAAACATGTATAATTTGAAATGAATTGTAGCTTGTCAGAAATTACTTGATTTAATGGAACTGAGCAAGGGTTACAAATAACCTTTATACAAAATAACAATATTTAGCAAATATTAATAAAATCTTAGTATATATTATCAGACATTTAAAAATAAAGACAGCACATTTTTATGCATAACTTTCTGAAGTCTATAAATTTTTTATTTCTTATAAAAATAATAATAGTGGAATATTCAAATATATTTATATTGAATAATAGTTATTTTAAAATTCATCAGTTACCAAAAAATGTCAGTTTCAATTGCAACTTGAAGGTTATGCGCATAATACATTAATGCATAATCACAACTTCACAAATGTGGTCAATAATGATAATAATCTATATTAAATTGTTATGGCAAAATGTTACTGCAAAACACAATCTCTTCTAATTTCTGTAATGTGAAAATATTTAATGATTTCTTCTTTAATCAATCATTATAATTGTCATAATCTTTTTGTATCTGTTGATAGAGTTGTTAATGCATACAGCTAATGGATAATATAAATGACTTTTTATTTCACAAAATATATCCTCCAATATTTCCATTATAACTGTGCATTGGTAAATAAACATTCAGTATACACAGAATTAGATAGACAACAAACAAACACATGAGTTCCTATTTATGAACTTTCATTTATTAAATCTGATATCAAGAAATCTCAGTATAAACATGAAAAATGTAATGTTTGATCTTCATTTACTTCATGATGTGGATAAATTGAGAATGTGGATATTTTTGTATTTCAACTTTAATATAAACAACTGCTCTTAATATGTTTTTAGATGCTTTATTTTATAGCAAATATAATTTAAAAGTTAAATATATTTACAAAGGAAAGACTTTTTTATACATAAATTAGTACATATTTATTTACAACTTGTAAATAAAAATGTAACAATTTACTACAGATAAATACTCTAAATATAATAGAGATAAGATAATGACCTGGACCAACTGATGAGTGCTGGTTCATCATGAAATGTATTTTGGGGATCATTTGTCTTTTATTCTATCTTTATTTATAAGAATTTAAAAAGAATGTGGAAGTATGGAGGTTGTTTAATATATCTATACAAATAATAGATAGCATGCAACATATTCAAAAACTTTAACAAGCACAAAAAAAAAAACCTTCAAAATTTCAGATTCTGTAAATGTAAGACTGCCTGATTATCTAGAATCAAATTGAGATCTTCCATTAAGTCAGTTATATAATAATTAAAATACTAATTATCTCATATTTAATGATATTGATAATATAAAATGCATATATATATAAAAGACATATTTTGAGGATTCATCCATGTTAAAAGGCCAGATTATATCAATAAGCGAGATGATACATGCAAACTTCCTCCTATTTGGAAAGATTTTTTTAACATTTTTGCTATTGGTGGAAATTTAACTTTTTTTCAAATCAGTGATTGTAGTGCCTCTACAACCATCTTTCTATCTTTAATCACCCAGTGGATGGCTTGTGTGATCAAGTCAAAACATCGGTATATTAATATTTAAATTTTTTAACACAGATGAACCCGCAAAATATGTCTTTTATATATGCAACCCATGCAATTCTTCATATCAACATATAAATATATATAATGTGAATCTTCCAAACATTATGTTTTTTCAACAAAGCTAAGTATGAACTTCAAACAGCCAACTCAAAAGCTTTTTGTATTTCAATTTTCAACTGTCAATATAAACTAGGATATATATATATATATATATATATATATATATATTAAAATTTAAGTTTAAGGCTTACATCATTTTTTTATGTAGATGACTTCAAGACAACACAGAGAGCTATAAAATTATTGTTCAGTAAATATGCATCTAAATACTCTTAGAGGATAACAAGAGAAGATAACTGTAAATCCTCACAAGCTGCCTTTGAATCAGAAGTAGTAGTTATTGCATTCGCCATCATTATTTCTTTTAGATAGATACTAAAAATAACTGTTCTTTTAGATGGACTATCTGAAGATATTATAACATTGTCCAATTAATTTAACAGGAAAAAATGGAATTTCTCTTCTGATTACTTCTGGAGTTTTTATTTACAAACAATGACATTTGTGAGTTTTCACAGCAAATTTACAAAAAAAGTATACTGATTTAATTTGGATTTAAGTGATATTCACAATACAGAATATTAAAAACTCATTTTATTTATGAATTTCCAATTCAATGTAAATGTGAAATAGTGTAATAAATAATAAAACAGTGCTACTTAATTGGATGACTTTTATATGATGACATAGTTAATTAAAAATAAAATAAAGGCTACCAGGAGTATTTTATTGGTTCATATATATATAATATTTAAATACAAGTACATTGCCAATACTAAACTTAATGTGATTAGAAAGGATTTGAACTCAGACTTTCAAGCTCCTTAAAAACTATCCACTCCTCATACAATTGATAGACATGAAAACTTTTATCTTTATCATATACATATGTAGTCATGTGTATCAGTTGTATAAGATGGAATGGATAATTGTAGGAAGCTAGAAAGTCTCGAGTTCAAATCCCTTGTAAATATATATAAGTAAACTATATAATATCTACATATTGAAGATAATATGTAAGAATATATTCTACCAGAGTATGCAGACAATTGTCAACTATTATAGCAATATATCTTAACAATGTTTGTTATTTTGCAGAGGTCAGGTTTTTTGATAGAGTGCATCTTTGTCAAAACAAAACTATAATTATAAATTGGCCCAGCCCTTAGCTATGTCACTAAATTAAACGACTAGTTTTTATTGGAAGGAATGTTATTGTGTCAAGCTTCTTTTATTTTACATTTTTAATGATTATATTCTAAACAAATATTATTAAGATTTATTACCATAATAGGTGATAATTTTCTACATACTTTGGTAGAATACATTCTTATATATATATTGTAACGGAATATATGCCGTTACATTATTTTAAAATGAAAATAAAAAGATCGTAAATAAAATTTGATTTATTAAAAAGAAAAAAAAAACTTAAAAAACTGAAAATTAAAAGTTGTTTAATATATATAGATCGCATGATGGACAACTTTAAAAACTTTTAAAAAATAAAAATATTTGAAAGTAATTTTTTTTTGTAAAAAGTAAAGATATAAAGATTAATATTTTAAAAATAGAAATAATGTTGATTTCTATAGTCTTAGAAAATGGAAATGATTGTCTTATTAATTAAATGATTGTTCAAAAGCAAACTACCTCGTGAGGCATGTAAAATAAATTAAATGGTCAGATAAGAGAATACAAAGGAATTAAATGACCAATCCAAACACGAAACTGACAGCACGGACCATAACTGAAACACGAATGGATTAGTGACGTCTTGCTCGTTGAATCTCAAGATCTAATGATAAGAGACTAATAAAAATATAAAAGCCAAATTATTATTATAATTGTTATCTGAGAGCTGACTATGAATAGATCGTTATAACTAGCTATATTGCAGATTTTCACGATGTGGAAGTCTGCAATAAATTTAATTTTCCGGACAACCAGCTGAAGCCTCTGGATGACAGTTCCTGACCAAATGCATGGCAAGTCACAGTTTCATTTCAAAGAAGGACAAAATCTACTAAAGTGATCACGAAGATGGACTTCTCAATCTATTAAATCCGTAAAGTATGAACTATTGTATCTATCTAATAACTTTCCTAAAATTGCAAGTAATTAATAACTGAAAATAAGAACTCTTATCTGACTTAAAGAATGCAAATTCAATTATTGATATTTTTTTTATGTAAATGTTTAAGCAATCATTTCCAGTTCTTTTTTTTGTGTGTATTATATTTTAACTAAAAATGTATTAAATTTAAAGTTGTTTATAGACGCTTGCATGGATTCGTTTGCGGTTAATTATATTTTGGTTTTCATATTTGATCAAAATATATAGACATTCGATAAATAATGATACCTTACGGTGAGTATCGAAATGTATTTATTCGGATGTCTTTTAAGTTATTGGTGACAACGCAAGTATCTTACGGTTGAATACTATTGGGTTACTTATAAGTTTCCCACTGCGATTGTCGGCATCAATAATTTTGTATTTTGATCATTTATGTTTATTTGAAATGTTTTTGACCATGGAATCTATGTAAGCGATCTATACCCAACATTTTAAAGCAAATCTGTGCGATCTATTGAAAATAGTAATTTAAATTTTAAAAAAAAAAATATTAATGTTAAAATCTAAAAATAAATTTAATCTTCAATTTTAAATGTGCGTTAATAAAAATCTATTTGTGTGTTAATTACTGGCAGTGGCTTCTTTTGTTTTATTGTTCTAAATATTTAATATATACTTTGAGAATAGAAGTCTATTGAAACTTATAAATGTTTTAAAATCTCTGCTACTCCCTGAGCTAGTGACATGGGCTAACGACCGGATGCAAAATTAAAAAAAAAAAAGGAAAATTTTTTTTTTTTTTTTTTTGACTTACGTATCTGCCTACTTTATAAATTTTTCTAGGTTCAAATGCCTAGATGGCGCCCCGTAGTGCAGTTTACGTAAGTCTCCTTCCCCGATCGTTAAAATATACACACACACGACGTCTTTCATAGAGAAATAATAATGAAGGTATTATTTATAAAAGTTTCCAAATGCCAAATAATGAGTGCTTTAGCCATTTCCCATCTTAGCTTACACTCTAAATAAGAATAATTGGATACCTACCCACCAAACAATGATAATGCGATTATATGTCATGTCCATAACACGTATTCAATTTTTGTAAATTTATATAAAGTTGTTTTAATGAGAATGAAAATAAGAATGGAAAACTGCTTTAACTCTTACCGTTTGACAATCAGCAGACCTAATGATTAATGTCTTCTCTTGTCTTTCTTTCTGAGGCTAATGGTAAAATGTCTTGAAATGGGCTATTTAAAAGACTTTATCTTTTTTTCATTATATATGTTTATGTATAAGCTTTTAACACATCTACTAATAATAAGTTGTCAAATTTTAAATATTTTCAATTTACTACATTGTTAGAAACTAAAAATGTAATTTATTTAATTTTTGAATTTACTATATTATCCCAATACTGCTAATTAAAGAAATTCGTTGGGGAAAAAAAACATGCATATACAAAAGAAAATTTAGAAAATAATTTTAATTATATACTACAAAAAAAATTAGGATGAAAAAAATATAAAGACAAGGATTACAAATCTTGAAAATAAATACAGAGAAAAAATAAAAAGATTAGTTCACAAATGTGATTTCAATACACTAATTCTAAAAAACAAATAAGCTATAAATAATTTATTGTAAAATATAGAACATAATATATTTAAATATATATATTCAAAAATTTGTTCTATACATAATATATAGATAAATGATAAAATAACTTTTATACACACCATTGGTTTTTCAACAGCCCTACAAAAAATAATAGTGAAGACATGATTCACCAGATATTTCAAAAATTAGCTACTAAAGGATTTAGCATTTCTTCGTTTTTGTTTTATATTTTAGCTAAGAATAGTTAGATATCTAATAACCAAACAATTGCACAACTTGTTAGAGTGTCTATAAAGTACTTATATAAAAGACAAAATTTATGCTTTTTGAAATTTGAAAGTACGTCCAAATTCTATCTAGTCTGCATTGGAAATATAGATTGTAGGTATATCAGTCAGAAGAACTAAGTATATAATCAGACCTTCAAAGTGTGCTTACTGATTTTTTTAAAATGAACGTTATCAAAGATGTGAGTGCCAGAAGCTACAAGTACTTTTAAATAGCTTACATCTGCCTATTTATTAGGATTTATTTAAATGTGTAGGAATATAAAAATATTAATATGTTAAAGTCCTGTGCCAGTTCTTTTGTCTATAATTAAAATCTTAGACAAGTGTAAAAAGTGGAATTCTTCCTTTACTTATAGAAAATCTCTATAAAATATGCATTTCCATATAATTTAATACTAAACCCAAAAATTATTTTATAACATTTTTTTA
Organism: Epiperipatus broadwayi; assembly: GCA_028023455.1. Classification (NCBI taxonomy): domain Eukaryota; kingdom Metazoa; phylum Onychophora; class Udeonychophora; order Euonychophora; family Peripatidae; genus Epiperipatus; species Epiperipatus broadwayi. The sequence continues at coordinate 1,797,307 of JAQFVV010012564.1, read as the reverse complement.
AAAAAATATCTCAAAAAACTATTTTAAAATTTATTCTTTAGACTTCATTTACGAAACACTGAAAAAAAAACAGTGCATTTTTAAAAAACTATCTCATTACAGACACAAAAGAAATAAAACATTGCTGATCTTATATTTAGAAATACTCTTAGGAAATTACTACAACAAAATTTCATATTTTACTGATTCTAAAAATTATATATATACATATACATTAGCTCAAAAAACGACTAAAAATGTTATAATTAAATCATTGGATAAAAAAAAATCACATAAGCAGAAAATGATACAGCAATTTCAATTCAAAGTATTACTAACTACTTTAAATAACATACTGCAATGTAACACAAATAATAATAATAATAATAATAATAATAATAATAATAATAATAATAATAATAATAATAATAATATAAAAAAGTACAACTACAGACTACCCATGTAACCACAGCAATCTAAGCTATAAAACCATTCTAACTAATCCACAGCATAAATAAACTTTTACATACATAAACCTATACTTATGGATTGCTGATGAAACCACGGCAATCCAAGCCAAGTAAAAACCCTTGTAACTAACCCACAGCATGACATTTTTTTTCTAATCTCATGTAAATCAATAAATCAACTTTTATATATGTAAACCTATATCTATGAATTCCCCATGTAACCAGAGCAATCCAAGTTATCTAAAACCATGTAAGTAATTCACAGCATGTAAAAATTCCTGTAATCCTGTGTAAAACAATAAATCCATTTTTATATATGTAAACCTACAACTACGGATTGCCCATGTAAACACAGCAATCCAAGCTATGTAAACTCTTGTAACCCTTTAAGACAAATAAAGCTTATCGTTGAAATATAATAATAATAATGATGATGATGATAATAATAATAATAATAATAATAATAATAATAATAATAATAATAATAATAATAATAATAATAATAATAATAATAATAATAATAATTCAACAGACTTGTAAAAATCAGTTATTTAAAGGAACTGTTGCATTTTTTAAAAATCAAACTTCTATTTTTCTCTTTTATAATATATATATATATATGAAATAAAAAATTTAACGGTTTACAAACTATTAAAAACAATCCTTAAATCCACAGAAGTACTTTTGGTTAATTTCTTAAACCTGCCTCAACAGCCATTAAATTCAAAACCAAAAGTGGAAGCAAACGTCATCAATTCATTCAAATTACATGAATCTTGTATTTTAATGTTAGCAGCTTGTCGATTTATTAAATGCATTTTATTCCTGTTTATAAAAATTACCTCTTTAATTTTTCTTTTACTATGGTTTCTTTCTTCATGAAGAATTTTTACATTTTCAAAATCAAATTTAAATTTATATTTACATGTTTTTTCGTGATCAAAGAAAACTGAAGGAGATATTAAATCACCATTATTTTTTTTAATTAACAGATATATATATATATATATATATAATCATGTTAAAATTATTGCAGATCTGTTAGCATAAGAATGAAGATTTATGAATGGTTAATATGCCAGGAGTATAATAGAGAAGGATCATTTGTGCTTTTTGGGGTTTTTTTAAAAAAGGATGTCCAAAAGACTCTTCCCAAAGATTTTCTAACAGAAAATGGCAATTTTAAGGTGACTTGTACCTTAAAATTTCATTCTTTTTTTCCAAACCTGTTATAATACACCATTTTATTACTAGAACTAGTTAATATTTGAAATACAGTTTCAACTGAGGAAAAAAAACAGGAATATTATTCTCAGAGAAAAGAGACTATTATTGTTTTTGTTCAAAAAATATTTTCCTATAAAAATTGTATATATTAAGCAAAAAATTTACTAAAGAACTATACAAACAAAAAATATATGCACAAATGGATAGAAAAAAAATTCAATATGATATACATAATGTCATTCTTGTATTTCATTTAAAATAATCACATATTCATCTCTCCTACCTAAAATAAAATTTTCAAACTAGCTAGATAACAATCTTCATTAAACAAAAATGGCACACACCAAGAAAGCTGGCATTGGAATATATAAAGAATAAAAAATAGAAAAGAATCTTCTAAATGGAATATTTGAAAAATATTTCAGCATAAAAATTACAAAAATAAAAATATGAAGATAATTTTAATTACATGGATTTTCAGATGGTAGTCACCTACATTAAATTTTTTCAGTCCAATGGGCATTTTTAAGATGTTAATTTAAAAAATGCCAAAAGTTGTTGACCAATCAATAAGAAAGAAAAATAATTCCATAATTTAATATATAATTATGTTTATAGCATTATAGAAAATAATAACATAATGCATTAGAAAAAATATTACTGATATCTTTTAGCATGTGTACCATTTTTATAAACGATAAAGTGCAAGAACTGAATGGTAGAATATGTCTCTGTGTGCATATAGGAGATTCTAATATTAATTAATTAATCAATAGGTAGGCACAAGCTGTAAATTTATTTTTTTATTTTATTTATTTATAGCAGATTATGATTATTATTAGCACCAGATTTATAAACAAATGTTTGAATAATGTTATTAAATAATATCCATTCTTAGAAACTGCCATTATGGAATTATTTTCAGCACTTATATATTACTTGTTATTGTTCCTAGTTAATCAATTAAATTAATTGTCCATTAAAAGAAATTACATTTAAAAATGGGTTTATAGCTGATCTCTGTTATAAAAGTAATTACTCAAATTTCATGATGAAAGCATTTAGTTTTACATTCAAATTGTACTTCAAGCATGATAGTAGTTAATGCATTTCATTGATTGGATGCTTCAATGATAGACTTATCTAGAAAAGGTTTAGGCTTATTATCACTTATTTAATTTAACTTGATAGAACCTGAGCAAAAGTAACAATTATCATTTGAGTGTGTATGTATATATAAACATTTCTCAGTCATTATAATAAAAAAAATTATGATTTTTTATTAATAAGGTATGTAGTAGTAATAAATCTTTTTCTTTTTTAATTTATATATTATATTAATTTTTTCCCAATCTTTTGTTAAATAAAATAGACAGATGGGTAATCAAGTTATAGCATTTAGCTAAAGTACTCCTTTGCTCAGTTAATTTAAAATGCCAGGAAAAGAACACAACTCATATACAGAGATTATGCAGAAAGAATTACTTGTATAACGTAACTCAAAATCTAGTCCTCCTAAACTTTTTCAAAATATATACTAATTTTTTAAAATAGAAAATAATTTTACATATGAATTAGAACATTAAATGTTATTTTAAAAAAGGTAGAAAATGTTTGACAATAATAGATATAAAATAGTATAAAGAGTGAAAACATATGTCTAACATTGGAATGTATATTTTTGCATGAAATGAGATAAAATGAAGAATTATATTTAAAATTAAAATCAACTAGAAAGAGTCTGACAAACTTAAAGGGATGCAATTCCATTACCCCAAATCATTTCTTAAAACAGTTACATGTACTTAAGTCACTGTAAAGATTTTATTTTTTAAAACAAAGAAGTCATAGAAATTACCATTAAAAAAAAAACAAAATATATAGAATATATTCAAGTGAGCAGCAAAAAAGATAACATTTTGTGAAAACCTTGTATGATCTAATGAATTACATCAGAAGTATCAAAAACAGTTGTGATCATAAATCTACAAACATACTATTCAGGATAGTAATATATTTTATAACTACCAAACAGAGGGCAAGCATAACATAGACAACATTGAAAAATAAATATTTATAATTAATCAATACTTATAAGTTTCATAACTTATTTTGCTATTATTAAACTAAATTAAATACACATAATTGCTTTACATTTTAATGACAGCTAAAATGTTAATTTTGATCACCATCATTTTCAACCATTGAAACACAATTTCTCCAAACCATAACCCCCCCCCTATACTAACAAAATACTTTACTTCATTCATCCATCTCTTATAATGGTCTCATTAAGTCTTTGATAATCTAATAGTATCCAAAATAAGAATTCTATTGTCAACACAATACAATAATTCCAGTTACATTTTAGTTTCTTCATTTCATTCAGTAATGTCAATGATACATGTTTGCTCTATCCAAGTATTTTCCTTTTGATCTCTTATTATTCCCAACATCCACATCTTCATACTTTGTTGAGTAGTCTGAAGTCTGCATATTGCACTTTTGTTAAGTTTCCAAGTATCAAATCCATAAAGTTTATTTCTAACAATAATATTCCATCTAAGTTTAATTCTGTGATTATTTTCCTCCATTATGTTTCAGTCCAAATTAATATTCAGACTAAAGTATTCATAGTTCTTAATTTCTTCTAATTTAAACATCATCAATCTTTTTTTTTAAATAAAACTCCCTGAATATGCCTTTAGGGTTTGTGTCCCTTATCTTTAATCCTAATTTTCTATATTTTTCTAAAACTTTTTGAAATATATCATGAAGCATTGAAACATTATTTGTAATGCAACAACATCATCAACAAAACCTAGATGACTATAATAATCTCCATATTTTACCTCCTTAACTTATCATTTCAATTCACAAAATGTTTATTGTAAATCTTCTGGAAACAGTTTTAGATATAAAATCCCCTGTGACATACCCTCTCAATGTTAATCTTCTTAGTATTAATAAATCATTTAATCATTGCTATTGCATTTTTTATGAAAATGTAAAAAAAAAACATGGCATAAAAATATACGAACAATCACCATATAAAATATAATGTTAACTTAAGTGTCTTACAGAATGTAGCAGTCAGATCAGGAGAATTGTGCTAATATTTATGTAGATCTGAAATAGACAAGAGGTTGACCACAGTCCACTGTTGGACAGACAAAATATTTTGGAATGATCATGAGTTTAAAAAAATAATGGTAATTGATATTACATTACACTAATTTAGATAGCTATATATAAACGGAATGTATTTTTCAAACATGCACAGCTTCTACAAGTGAAAAATGGCCTTCGGCAGTGAGATGAATGTGAAGAATATGTTAGATGACATGTGCCTTCATTCAAAATACAAAATTATGCTACATCAATAATTAAACCCATTGTGCAACCCAATAAAGCAACAGCAGCATTGAATATGTTTAGTCAGTCCTAAAATCAATAATTGTTTGTTTTCATGACAAGTGCACAGATTTAAATAGTTAATCACAAAAAATAATATTTTATCATATTTTAAAAGAGGAAAATGAAATACATAATTTTAATACAGATTCGAATTAACGGTTTTTCTTCACAATAGTGAATGCAAAATTTGTTACATTTGTCATGTAAGTGTGTCAATACCAATATATATATATATATAAAGGTATTTTAAAACCATGCATGCAAGTTTAATAAAGATCTTGCATTAAAAAAGTGAATTATGCAAACAAAAGTTAAAAGAATCTAAGTACCAATTAACCAGTCAATAATCATACTTCATTATATCCATTAATAAATTTATATCCTTTCAAATTAATTATTTATTAACAAAATGTAAAAACTCAATTTCAGATAAATTCATAAAAGAAGCCTAGAAGTCAGCAATTCATTATTTCATTCATTCAAGAACAAAAATGAAATTATTTTCACAATTAAAGATGTATAAAATTTCACTAGAATTGTTATGTGTCTTACAGAAATTATAAATTATGATCTAGTTATTTAATTAATTGCTTATATGATTAACTGCATTCATTTTTGTTAACAGTTTATTAAGGATATGAATGTGAAAGAATTATTAACAATATCATCTTTAAAGAAGAAAATATTTGATACTGGAAAAATCAACATTGAGAAAGGTGTAAGACAAGGTGACTCCATATCACCAAAACTTTTTACAGCAGTGCTGCAAAAAGTATTTTGTGGATTAAAATGGGACACTAAAGGAATGAAAGTAAATGGGGAGTATTTAAGTCATTTAGATTTTGCAGATGATGTAGTTGTTTTTGCAAATAATGCTTCAGAGCTGCAGGAAATGTTGCAGGAGTTAGCAGATGAAAGTAGAAAAGTAGGACTAACAATAAATGTTAAAAAGACTAAAGCAATGTTTAATCGATTTGCTCAAAATATGAAAATAAAGATTGATTATGAAGAATTAGAAGAAGTTAACAGTTGCAAATATCTTGGTCAGATTATTAATACAGATGGAAACATAATGGAAAAAATTAATCATAGAATTAAACTTGGTTGGAGTGCTTTTGGTAGAAATAACTTGATACTAAAAGGAAATATGCCTATGTGTTTGAAAAGGATGGTTTTTAACAAATGTGTTTTACCAGTTCTTACTTATGGATCTGAGACTTGGACACTTAATAGAAGAGCAATACAGAGACTTCAGACCATTCAAAGGAGTATGGAGAGATGTATGTTGGGAGTAACAAGAAGAGATCGAAAACGCAATGTATGGGTAAGACAACAAACAGGTGTTACTGACCTTATTGAGAAAATTAAAAGATTGAAATGGAGTTGGGCTGGACATATTGCTAGAAGAAATGATAATAGATGGACAATTGAAATTTTAAACTGGATTCCAAGAGATTGTAAAAGACCCAGAAAAAGACCACATGTGAGATGGGTGGATGAAATAAGAAAATGTGCAGGGGTGTTATGGAAAAGAGATGCTAAAGATCAGAGAAGATGGATTAAACTTGGAGATACCTTCATCCTGCAGTGGATTTATAATGGTTGATGATATATATATATATATATATATATGTGTGTGTGTGTGTGTGTAATCAGTAAAGCAAGTCATATATAACATTGCATTGCTTTTATAAGCTTGTATTTATAAGTTTGTATTTTCTATATTATATATATAAATTCCAATTTATAGATTTGTATTGATGACATCAATAATGACTAAGAACAGTCAATGGATTTATCACTATGTGTACTAAATATGATAATTTCCCAGATTTCCTTTTATATCAATGCATTATTCACTAGTAACTTTTTTGTTATACAAGTCAAAATATGTGTTATATGGAAACTTGCATAAAAATTATGAACTCCATTTCATGTAAAAGTGCTCAAAAAAGAATATTTCCAGTAAAGTAAAAGAAATTGAATCTTAATACACTAAATTTTTCTAACATGTAGATGTTCATTGATACAGTTGACAAATATTTTTATACAGATTTAGAGACCTATTACAAGAGATAAAAGAATTTTTTGAAAGGCAAAAAATGAAATGTATAAAGAATTTAGTGACTACATTTGTAAGATGGATTTAGTTTTCACTGTTGTCATAACTAATTATTTTAATAATTTGAATTTACAATTGCAAGAAATAAATAAAACAATATCTGAAATGATTGGATATGTTAATAGTTTTGAAAATAAGTTAAGACTGTTGTTTGTCCAGTTGATGAACAATTTAACTGAAAATTTTCAAAAAAATATTTCTGACAAATTCCTTAAAAAATGAAAGTATATTCAACATAAATATTATAAAGAAATAAAACACTTCACTCTGACTTTGAAAGACATTAAAAAAAAATTACCAGACTAGAGCAAACAGTTTAATTTCATGAGGTGAATGTTAGGCAGTAATGATATGGAACAAATAATAAACATGTAAATAATACAATAGAACGCAGTTCTGAACCTAAAAATCTTGTATGTAATCTAATAAATGATGAAACTATTCAAATTTAAAAAAAGTTGCATTTAATTTAACATTATTTTTGGACTGTATTTACCTATGCAATTTTACATTTTTAACAATGAATATAATTAAGGCAAATAACCCTTCCTCTCCTACAGAAGACCATTTTGAATCATTGGCGAGAATAGCTACTAATATTTTTAATACTGACATTCAAGATTAACAAAGAGCATGCAATTCAAATATTCAATACCTTATTAAACCTCCAACTTGAAATTTATGTCATTTTATTGATTTTTTGTTGTATATTGCATTTTTGATAATAAATTAATATTATCATAACTACATGGCAATGTATAGGTACAGAAAACCAGGGCACTTGGAGAAAATGGCAAGTACCCTTTGTCTTGCAAAAGGCTGCTCATCCCTGATGTAGTTTATTCAATTGTAAAAGTGACATGACATTAAATTAATCATAAAAGGACATATTAAAATTTATTCATGGTGGTATACTAAGATAAAATAAAATGCAATTATGGAATAAGCACTGAAATCAAATACTAAAAATTAACAATACTTTAAAGAACTTGTTAGCTAATCATGATTTACTCATTGGCTGGCAAATTTCTATTATTTTTAAAATCATAAACATCACACTTACTAACAAAACCCTTGCTATTTAACTCTGTTTAAGATATTAAATAATATTTCCACAGCATCTTACAAATATATTTTATATGATAATGCACAGGCAAGCAGAATATACCTCAAAAAGCATACTGATTTCAAAATTTCTTTAAATATCAAAAATAACTAATATGAAAAATGATAAATCAATATTTTAACATTTTAAAAGAAAGGCAAGATTGATGGAAAGTGTAAAAAAGTTAACAAATCAGAACCGTTCATTTGATATTTATAAATGAAAAGAAAAAAAATGCTGACACAAAACTGAAAATGAAAAATATCACCTATAGTAATAATATTTTATTTAAGACTAGAAACAGTTCTCTAGTGATTGTAGCAAGTAGGAGGTAATTAAAAAAAAAAAAAAAAACTTACAAAGAAGAGAAAGTTAAAATATATTTGTTTCTTTACAAGATTTTAAGTAGGATTTGTTAAATACACTGTATATTTAAAAAAAAAATAGAAAATTATATAATCATACTTGAAAATTGTAAATATTAAATATGTACACAAACAAACGATTAGTTGATGGGGAGGTCAAATACCAGACAAAGATAAGCAAATAATTTACATTCAATTGATCAAAACACATTTTTTTTCCTTCTTTAAACAGCTAGAAATTAATTCATGAATATTAAAGTTTTTATTCCATCTTTTTTTTTTTTTCATATGTCAAATGCGAACCTGGATCAGCTGCTTGGAAGGCAGCTATGCTAACCGCTAGGCCATCAACGCTCGACAATATTCCATATTTTTATACTATGATAAATCATATTTCTGTTTATTTCATAATCAAGAAAGTTTTGAAAATATTCTATTAACAATTCAAAAAAAAATCTATATAAATCAACCAATTAATAAATACATTTACTAGCTCTTCCAGGACAATTGTTTCATGGCAGCACCATCATCCTGAGTTGGCAGCGAGATCACAGTTAATATTCTGATATAATACGTAAAACATATAAACTCTGTATTAAAGATAGAACAGATTGTAAATAATAAAATAATCACAGGATCATAAAATATACATTTAAATAAAACAATGAAGTATCCCAAGGGATACTTGAAATTAATTACAATTATAATACCGTAAATATAAATTAATATTAATTAATCTATAATATAACAAAAGTGTTGATTGCCAAATTAATCAAATTATTATATAGTCTAACTGCTATATTTGATAGTGACCATGTAAAAGATTATGGTATTGGAAAAACCAGTTTTAATTTGTAATTCATGGCTAATCTATTGGAGCACCACTACAAATCACTTAATTGATATTCCTTTAGATTCTAATCCTATTCTCTCTTAGATCTCCAATTAACATGAACTTCTTTTAGCGATTTATAGATATAAGCTTTATAAATAATTATCTCATTTGTTTGTCATCATTATTAAATAGCTATATTATAATCATTATATATACATTATCATCAGCACATATATTATGTATTCACACATCCATCCATGCTTAAATGCTATAGTGATAAGAACAAAGTAACTTCTCAGATTTAAAATTAACAAATAATAATAATAATAATAATAATAATAATAATAATAATAATAATAATAATAATAATAATAATAATAATAATAATAATAATAATAATAATAATTCAATTCAATTCAATTCAATTTATTTACCGTACAAAACTACAGCATTAAGCCAATTACAGAATTGCACTATAATAACTATACAATAATATACATAAATATATATAAATGAAAAATGATGAAAATAATATAATTATATCATACTTTTCAAGATAAGTACAAATTTTTTAAACTAAGAAAATATTTTCATTAATAAAATCATGATTATTATTACAACAACAAATGAAAATTTTAATATGTTAGAGGACAAACCTTAATATAAAATAAAGTAAATTACGTTTTTATTAAACAATTATTACCAATATTTGAAATTTTTAGTAATATAATTTTTTGATTCACAAGATTATAAAAATTTTAAGATCTCTCATTTTTCTTCTAATGGATAGGGATAGAAATTCTTTTAATTTAATGTACTTGAAATTTGTCATAAACCAATTGAATTTTGATATATCTCTTTAACTGATTCCAAACGACAGATCCATATTCTAAAATTCAAACAAAGAGAGAAACAATTTATACTTTAAAACTACTAAATTGTCTACCATCCTTAAAATTCACCCATAATTTTAAAACCTTATTTACTACATTTTCAATATGATGATGAAATGATCCATTTTCAAAAATAATTCCCTTTCTGAGTATCAACAAACTTTATATTATGATCTTCAATATAATAAGGACAAATTATCATTTCAGATTTTTTGAATAAGAAATGTTGAACACTTATCCATATTAATATCCATTTTATTATCTCTACACCATTTCACAACTATTGATATCTTTTGTAATAATATCAATCATTAATTGATTTATATTCCTAAAATTTTACAATCATCTCATACATAAAATATCAAAATTCTAAACTCTCTCCCAAATCATCAATATAAATGTTAAACAATAATCAAGATCTCCCTGACTCCTATATTACAATAATATATAGAAGAATTATTCTAAACTTTACATAATTCTCTTTTAATAAAGATTCAAACCATCAACTAAATTATAGAAACCTAATTTATACATTTTGAAACACCTGAATGATCCACTTTATCAATGCCTTGGATAAACAAATAAACAACATCTAAACATTGATTCTCAAAGCATTACAATTATCAGTTATTTTAAAGATTAGTTTCATATTTCCAGTAAAAACCATGTTCCAGGAACCAAAATCTTATTTATTCATAACAATTTTCTTATAAACACATCTTTCAAATATGCAACTTATAACACAGAAATTGCTATAATTATTAACATTATCTTTTGAACCATTTTTAAAATAGGAAACTTTGAAGTTTAGAGAGTTAGGAAAATACAATTTTTAATGGAACAATTAAGAATATAACATAAAGGACACAATATATTCTCACAACCTTTATAAATGAAAGAAGTATATTTCATAACCTATACTTGAATGTATTTGAGTTCTTTACAGCTGATATAATATCACTATTGTTGAAACAATCGATGAAATCTATCATTAAAACATCCCTTGATCAAATTAACCAGACAGTAGAATTACCAAATAATTCAGAAAAGTAACTGAAAGTCATCACACATAAAGATGAATTATAATCCATTTGAGATTTTCTTTAATCCAGAAGTTTTAATAAAGACCAAAATTCTTTAGGATTATCTGACAAATTGAGCTCCATATTTTTAATATAGTTTTGAAAATCAATTTTCTGAATAGCTTTAACCAATCTTCTATAATTAATAAAATTATTGTAAAAAAGTATATTTCGTGTTTTAATGTACTGCTTATGATGATACAATTTCCTTCTAATAATTTTTTTAAGTTTATCTGAGAACCAAAAAGGGAAATAAAAATTGTGAGAGTCACGTTTTTTTGGTATATAAAAATCAATTAGATCATTAAATACTTGATTAAAAAAGTCCATATTATAATTAGCATCTGTTGAGGAATATAACGGGCTCCAATCAAAATTAGAAATTGTCTTACACAGACCCATATAATCCCCCTTTTTATAACATCTTTTAATATTTAAAGGAACATGCCACTTAAAATAATTTATTTTAACAAAAAATTCAATAGGTGGGTGATGTAAATCTATAGGAAAATTAAGAGATGAAACACAAAAACATTTAATCTCAGGTAAGTTACTCAGAACATAATCAAGTATTCGATTATAAGAATTTAAATGGGAATTATGCTGTTTCAAATTCAAAAAATTAAAGAATTGCAGCATCCTATATGCTTTGTGTGATAATGAAGAAATATCAAAAGAAGCATTATTAAATAACTCAGGAATGTTAAAATCTCCAGTAATAATAATATTCATTTTATAATTAATCAAAAATTCTTCAAAAGTACAAAGTAAAGCATCCAAGTCAGAGAAAGACAAGGCTGGCCTTATATAAACGTTCCCTAATAATAATTTTTTATGATGATCAAGGGAGACCTCACACCATGTTGATTCACAAAATCTAGAATTCAAAAGCACAGATTTATGAACAATCTCTTTCCTGATGGCAATAAGAGTGCCCCCTCCTCTTTTAATTACTTCATGACATCTATCTGCACGAAAAACTTTATATCTATCATCTAAAAATGTATCATCATAAATTTTCATTTATGTTTCTGTGAGAAAGATAAAATCATAATCTTCTGAACAAAAAAACTTTTTATTTGATTCAATTTGTTCTCATTCCTCTAATGTTGGCATAAAAACAAGAAAAACCACCCATATCCAGTAAAATAAATTAATATATATATATATTCCCTTTTTTTTATAAATATTAATAAATCAATCAAAAAGTATTAATTTACCCAAATTCCATAGAAAAAGGAAAGAGAAGAACCGCGAGCAAAATCAGACGAAATAAACTCACCATGTTTATTTTGGGAATAGAAATATCAAAACTGGAAGATCTATTATTGAACATGTTAATTTTATAACACACAACTTTAACCTGAAATTTATTTTCCAAAAATTTTTAATTTCTATGATCTAATCTTTGCAGGCATATTAGAAAGAAAGTATTTATTATATTTATCATAACCTATATTGTATTTGTCATTATTCCAAAAAGTTTTAACAATTGGTGCATTAATAGTTTTATTAAACCGTTTTTGATAGAAATTAAATCTTAAACCATCATTTAACCCTGAAAATTGCGAATTGTAATTTTGATTATTTATACATTTATTATTTAAAAGATAATTTTTTTATGAAAATTAGTAAAACATTTAGATTTGGAATTATTAATATAAAAGTTAGGAAGCTTATTAGGATTTTCTTTATCATTTAATACAAATAAATGTTGTTGATGTTTGGTTGATTGTTTAAACACTCTCGTTGGGTAACATTTTTTCACATTATTCTTTGTAAAGCTATTAACTTTGGAGCACACATTTTCACTATAACAGGAAATATCTTGATTAAGTATTTCTTTATTGTCTTTATCAAATTTCCACTTATTGAAGTTAAGTCTGTTATTATTTTTTTCATAGTCAATGCAAGAAGTATTTTTATTTTCATCAGAAATATCAAACAAAGAAGGTTTGGAGATAACTTCAGAGTCACCAACCTTATCAAAGTCCATAATGTGAAAATTACTATCTGAAATGTCATAATCACCATTATTATTATTACTCAAAATTTTAGGATGTAAAAAATTATCATTTCCAGTTAAAGATGGACTTGATTTTATATTACTGGAGATTACAATATTGGTATTATCACTAGAAATATACCTTCCAATAAATCACATTATTCCTATATTATACTAATATTTTTATTGACAGTAATATTTTTATCGTAATATTTGAACAATTATCACAAATTTTAGCCATATTCATTATCAAATTATATATCTCCTGAAGAGACAAGATGTAACAATTCAATAGTAAAATTAGATGATTTATAATATTATTTTCATCTTTATGTATATTAACAACTCCAAATTGATTTTCAATATCACTATTTAAAAGCTATCAGTAGAATCGCAGACTCTAAAGCTTTTTTCAAATGTTTTTCAATCAATAAATTTGATTCCAATTCTAAAAGATCTTTATTATCTTTTAATTGAATTTCCTCAATATCATTTATCCAGTTAGTATTAAATATTCATTCTTTCACTGAAAAAACCTAACCAACTGATTTAAAATTTTCTCATCAATCTTAGACAATTTCAAACATGAAAGAGAAAAAACCATAACATATCCAGAGCACTAATTCCCTAGACATATCGACAAATCTTCATTCAATAATTCATTTAATGTTATCAATCTTAAGCTGATCTATGTGCAGAGGAACCATTCATTAAATCCATAATAGAATCAGAATCACTTTCTACATTAATACCAGAGATGCATTAGGTAAACTATCAGATTTTCTACCTCTAATTATAATTATAGCAATTAGAACAATAATCACATACAAAATCAGAGCAAAAGAATATCATCTTTAAAATTGTTGTCATTCTTAGCTTTAACAACCAAATGATACTAATAATAATAATAATAATAATAATAATAATAATAATAATAATAATAATAATAATAATAATAATAATATAATAATAATAATAATAATAATAATAATAATAATAATAATAATAATAATAATAATAATAATAATAATAATAATAATAATAATAATAATAATAATAATAATAAAATAATAATAATAATAATAATAATAATAATAATAATAATAATAATAATAATAATAATAATAATAATAATAATAATAATAATAATTAAAATAATAATAATAATAATAATAATAATAATAATAATAATAATAATAATAATAATAATAATAATAAAAAAAAAAAAAAAAAAAAATAATAATAATAATAATAATAATAATAATAATAATAATAATAATAATAATAATAATAATAATAATAATAATAATAATAATAATAATAATAATAATAATAATAATAATAATAGGAAGAGTTGTGGAATGGAGAAGACTGAAATCTGTCCATTAAAGTGTGAAGATTTTCTATCTTAATATAAACCGAGCTATGATTATATATGTGTGAGGGAGATGTGACCCAGACCAACTGATGAGCGCAGTTCAGTATGAAATACATATATTGGAGATCATTTATCTTTTTCCCATATTTGTGGTCATGTGTATTGGTTATATAAGATAGAATGGATGACTAAAGAGAGCATAAAAGTCTGGGTTCAAATCCTCACATCTAGCTTAAAGTATTTACACTATACATAATAATAATAATAATAATAATAATAATAATAATAATAATAATAATAATAATAATAATTATTATTATTATTATTATTATTATTATTATTATTACAGATGAATACAAATAAGCAAAGTTCAGCTTACTCCTCTACCTACATACAAAATCATATAACTCTATTGTTACTACATACATATACAACTAAATCGATATATAATTACTATCTGTACTAATAGATAAATTTATATAGCCTCACTGGATTTGGAACAGGAAGAAAATAAAAATCTATGAATATTTCCCTTTGTAAAGTTGTTAAATAATCTTCATTCACATTGCCATCAAATTAAATCTCTTGCTTTTCAAATTACATAATTTCATAACTTTTTAATTCCATTATTATTTTTTCTGATTTTAATTAAACAACTTTTCTAGACCAATCTTTAGTTTTAAATATCTTTTTTGATTATTGGAAAATTATTTTAATGAACCATATTTTTACTTTCATTACAAATTTCAAACTTATTTTCTTATCTAAATTATAATTATTTGCTTAATTTTGAACATTTTTACTAATATTATTCAAAAAGAAAAATAATTTAACCATCAACAAAATATTCCTATTTATAAGTATTATTATTTATTACTAACAAATTTTACTATAAGTATATATTTCATAATAATCTTAATATTATAATATTACATTAAAGCAAATATTTTATTCCTTTTCATCCATTAATTAAGATCATGTAGTTTTTCTTAACTTCTAATATATTAACCCTTAAACCGCTAATTATATTATTGGTTGTATGAGGTAAAAATCAAATCTTTTAATTGGCCAACTCACAAACTGAAGACAAAGCCTATTGTTAAAACATATTCGCCTATAATATTAAATTCAACTCAGATACGTTTATAAAAAGTATATTACTAATTTTTCAGGTTATGAAAGAGAACGAAAGTTCTTTCAAAAATAAATTGCTATTTATTTATTATAAAATATATTCAATTTCAGCAAATATAAAGCGAATGTCTAAACAAAAAAGTGCTGACGCAAACGCTTTTTTTCAATTTTACATTCTGGAAAAGTAAAGATTTCTTTTTGCTAAATCTTAAATATTTTTACTAAAATCTTCAATATTTTTCGAAAATAATTTTGTTTTTTTGGTATATTTTTTAAAAAAACTAGTTTAATTTCTCAACTTATATTTTTTTAATACTTAAATTGCATTCGAAATGAAAATCTCAGCGTTTTTCTTTATTTTCTTTGATCAGGCGGTTTCTTTGTTCTTTCCAGCCAATCAGAATGTCTTTTTCGGCTGAGAGTCGGCTGACAGCGAATCACTGACAAGGTTCTGTCTTTGTTTAGTTTAAAATGCAGTTTTTTTGATTTTTTACTTGTAAAATAATTCGGAAGAGGGCACCATCTTACAGAACTTTTAAAAACCTAATCAATACCTGTCAAACGAATATTTTAGCATAAGAACTAGCAGAGTTAGAGTGACGTCAGATGTCGACAAGATGCCTCGTATGAGGCGGTTGAAGAATTAATTAATTTAAACATGAAAATACAATTACGCTTTTACCCCATTTAGTGTTAGTCCGTTATAAGAGGATTCATCATAGCAATCATCATCTATTTATATTCATTATTTTGAGATATAACTGATTATCCACTACAACAATCTTTTAAAAAAAATTGAGACTTTTTCAAAAACAAGTGCCATTTTATTAAAATGATATCCATTTTGTATGACTGATAACATTATAGGATAGAGATTTCATTAAACTTCCATAATTAAAATATAAAATGGTGGTATTCATGTTAAAAAAGTTATAATACAGAGTTTTAACAAGGCTGTAAACCTTAGCAATGAGCGTCTGAAAAAATCATCACTAGGGACCTCTGTAGGTCTTTAAAACACATGCTTACGCTATGAAGAAAAGAGAGAATCCCTTCTTTACTTCGACCTACTTTTATATTATAAATAGGTGAAGCAGAAGTGTTTTGATCTAAGAGTGTGAAGCTATTAAATACTTCACTAATTAAGTCCACAATTCTTATAATACATTAATACTCACGAAATCTTACGATTTACTATGAGTTAATGAAAAGATCTTATAGTAAGAAATATATTACGATAATTTAAAGTTGTAATTATAAATTTATTAAACGCTCACTATTATTTCAGTAATAGTTTTAACAAGGCTGTAAACCTTAGCAATTATCGTAATATATTTCTTACTATAAGATCTTTTCATTAACTCGTAGTAAATCGTAAGATTTCGCGAGTATTAATGTATTATAAGAATTGTGGACTTAATTAGTGAAGTATTTAATAGCTTCACACTCTTAGATCAAAACACTTCTGCTTCACCTATTTATATATAAAAGTAGGTCGAAGTAAAGAAGAGATTCTCTCTTTTCTTCAATGTGTTTTAAAGACCTACAGAGGTCCCTAGTGACGATTTTTTCAGACGTTCATTGCTAAGGTTTACAGCCTTGTTAAAACTATTACTGAAATAATAGTGAGCGTTTAATAAATTTATAATTAATACAGAGTTTATATATTATACTCCATAAAATATATTTTGATAATAAAATTAAAATGTGATTAATGTATAATTATCATACAGTCTCTTTGCAAGACAATCAAGTTCTTTTATTTATGACATATTAAAAGTAAAAAAGATTTTTTATGCTTAAAAGTTACAAAAGCAAAAAAAAAATGTTAAGTTTCATTTCAGTCCAATACATATTCAAAACATACTTTGATCATATATACTAACAATATATTCTGTAATAGATTAACAATAAATTTTAAAATATGTAAATTAGCTAAAATATTCAACGAATTTGGAATTTAAATTTTTATGTATGCTAATTTCACTCATAAAAAATACAGTCCTCTCTTTGGTATACTTTCTCCCAAAAAAATCCAAAAAACAAAATCGACAAACATTTAGAAGAGACTCAGAAAACTTAATGAAAATGAATCATTGGAAAAAACTTTAAGCTAAATGACCCTTTTTTTCTTTTCAGACAATTGGTTTGTTATATATACATATTGTAAGTATACATTTGCACAATAAACACATAGCACAGTTTACACATAATAACTGCACATATTACTGTTTCTTTTAATTATTATATATACTAGGTTAAGCTGTTTGTTAATGTGATATTCACAATTTGTAATGTAATTAGCATCTACAGTAACTAGCTTAATTTTTTTTTTTTATAAGAAATTAGAATCATTTGCTTTTTATATGAGATTTTTGATTTAAAAGAATTTT
This sequence comes from Epiperipatus broadwayi, assembly GCA_028023455.1. Taxonomy (NCBI): domain Eukaryota; kingdom Metazoa; phylum Onychophora; class Udeonychophora; order Euonychophora; family Peripatidae; genus Epiperipatus; species Epiperipatus broadwayi. The sequence goes on along the minus strand of JAQFVV010012564.1, from coordinate 1,778,902 downwards.
TGAAAAACCAGTTGCCCTTATTGATCAAGGTAAATGTGTATTAATGAGTTCCTTCCTCATATTTTGGTCATTCTTAAACAAACCATTTGTACATAACTAAAGACATTTTTCACATTCATCCACACACATTTACACACACGTATCTTGCTTATTGGTATTTGGCTGAACTTTTATAAATTTCTGCCCTGCTTTATTTTATATGTATATAAGTGTGCGTATATATATATAATTGAAATAATATTTTTAACGATTTAAAAACAATTACAAACAATCCTTAAATCCGCAGAAGTACTTTCGGTTATTTTCTAACCTGCCTCAACTGCCATTAAATTCAAAAACCAAAAGCGGAAGCAAACGTCATCAATTCAAATTCCACGAATCTCGTATTTTAATGTTAGAAGCTTGTCGATTTATTAAATGTGTTTTATTCCTGTTTATAAAAATTGCCTCTTTAATTTTTCTTTTACTATGGTTTCTCTCTTCATGAAGAATTTTCACATTTTCAAAATTAAATTTAAATTTATATTTACATGTTTTTTCGTGATCAAAGAAAACCGAAGGAGATATTAAATCACCATTATTTTTATTTTTTACACGCTTAAAAATATATTGTTTTGAATAAAATTAAATACTGCAGTTAATAAAAAAAGTTTGTCTTGTATTAATTTTTTGCAAATTTAAAATTTTTTATTAATCATATTTTATTGTTTTATTTTTTTTAATGTGAATTTTAAAGTAATTTTACATTGTTGCTTTGCTTTTATGCAATTTTTGAAAATTACAGTACATAACTCACATTTTTCAAGGTAAGTTAAGTCTATTTTTGTGAAATTTCTTTTGGGTGCATTTTCTGAGGAACATATCTACCACATAAAATGAGATGCAGGTGCATATAGCAACTGTATTTCTGTCTCTCAAGTAACAGGACTTATTCAAACATCATTTGGGCCACCAGATGTAACTATCTAAAATAACATTAAGCCTTAAAGATCAAGTCCCATGTTTAAAGAGGACAAATGGACTAGTTTATAATAGTTTTAAGGAGAGCATACAAATGGAAATTGAAGCTCTTAAAATTACCTAACACACTCAACATTGAATATAAAAATAATAAATAATTGAAACATGTAGAATGCTTATCTAATATTCAGACTAGTTAATATAATAATGCATGAATATAAAATTAGAGACAATAATTTAATATCTCATTTGTTTGTGTTTAAATATTTTTGAAATACATGCAGTAAATAAATGTCAACAAATAAATTTATCAATACATACTTAATTTTATTATTGCTTCCATATTAAACTATTTATATACTTTTATAAATATATTCCTAACATAGTATATATGTCATTAATTTTATTATATCATCATAAAAAAATGAAACAGCTAATACTAATCTTAAAAGTTTATCATGAAATAAAAGTAAAAATAATATATTTTAACATATCACTTGTTAAAAATACGGAGACCCATTTTACATTATGATGTTTTTAAAATCACCATTGAATAACAAGGATACACTATTTTATTTATTTTTAAATTAATTTAGATTTTAAAATAAGATAAAAATCTTATGTAGTTAACATCATCAAGTACACACATGTTCGTTAATACAACCATAATCTATTAGACAAGAAAATATAAAATGACAATATACATTTGTAATATAAATTATTTATATATTTTTCAATAGATCATAAACAGATATTGATAGTCATGTTTTATCAATCCATCTTTCCATATATTCATTTACTTCTATGATTACCTATGAATAGTACATTTATAAAAGATATTAAGTATATAGATTTACAAAAAACTATACCAAAAATTACTTTAAAATAAAGCTTTGTTGTATTTAATATGATCTAAATAAATAAGAAACATGCAATGAGATAATGAATTTCAATCATCTGTACCATATAGTTATAATTGCAAGAAATGTCTTGTATTTTCATAAATTTATTGTTAGTTACCAGTATTTTCAAAGAATTATTGAAATGCTCATAGATTTATGTCAGTACTTCATTCATTATTATTATGCATATGCATCAGTTTAACTGATAATATTAAATCAAAATATAATCAAAAGCTTTATTTTGCAGAGTTCATATGAAGTTCCACCATTAGAAGGAACAGAAATGAAATTTCAATTAGTGGACTTCAAATTCAGAACCTGCTGCTCTACTACTGAATAAAATGAAGCACAATATTTATATTATTGATTTAATATATTATTATAAAATGTTTCTTAATAGTATATACTATCACATGTTCACTATGAAAATTTATTATAATGACATAATAGATGTGCCAATTATTTTATATTATAAGTAAATACATCAGTTAACCATTACTTTCATTCAGGAATCGGAACAACATCTGCGAAATCAAAAAATTCAATTTGCATGTATGATCCTCTATTAGAAGATTTTGTGAACTTATTTTTTTCTAATATTAGAATTCAAGTTAATATATATTTTTTATAATATTTTAATTCCAAAAAAAAAGTGTAAAGATTTCATGATAATTGAAAATGAGGAAATTTCAAAATTGCTAAACTTTGCAATGATGAGAAGCCATTGTATACTTGGCAGTCTCAAATTTTGTGATACTACTTAGAGAAAATATTATGAATGACTAAAAAATGATTTTTGAAAAAGTTTATGATTAATTTTCTATAGTAATTGTATAATAATTAGTAAAAATTAGGAATATATACATTATTTATTTTATAGAGAAATGTTTTATTTATAAATATAAAAATTATATTTTTCTAAATAACATTACCATTGCAATATCATAAATATCACTAAAAATGTTGAACTTTTAAAGCATAAGTTATTAGATTTACTAGATATTAATAATTATTCATTCATATTTTAAATATGAGCATCAAACAAAGATTTCATTTCATTTTGCAAATTCACTCTGCTGCTTCTGAAGGTGAATGATGAAACATAGCTTTGTTTTAATTAACATCCAATTTTAAAAATAATTCCAAAAGTCAAATATGATTTTTTAAATTTTATTTAATTTCTAAACAAAAATATCTTTCAAATAAAGTCAAATTTATTATATTTTTATATATAATACAGGCAGTCCTCTACTTTCAAATGTAAATGGTTTTGAAAATATGTATGAAAGTTGAAATGTACAAAAGTAGAGCAATGTAAAAAAAAAATATCAAAAAGAATTTCCAAAATATATGTATATATATTTCTCCTAAACATTATGATTCTATTTTTAAAAAAAGTTCAAAGAATAGATCATAAATGTTCATACTTTGAAAATATTTTTTATCTATTTTTTTTATTTTAATTGAGAAAAAAATCAGGATAAATATAGTATATAGACACATGTGACGCAATCATATGCTTATAAGACCTAGACAATTAATGTTAAAAAAATTTAAAAGCATAATAAAGATTAAATTGACAGTGTATGAATTTAAAAATATTCCTTACTTCTGTTATTGATTTTCACAATAGAACATATTGTCGATTAGTTTAAATTGTATGAATGATTAAAGCAAAATATTTGCTTAGTCTCAATGGTATAGAGATTATGAAACCTTGATTTCTTTTTGTCTGTACCAATACTGTTATTTTTTTCATTTTTCATTAATGTTTATGAATGATTTTTTTCCTCCAAAACAGAAATGTACATAAAGTGATAGCACATGTTCTAACATAAATTGACAACACACAACTTATTAACACATGTGCTATCTCAAACCATCCCTTCCCAAAACTGAACCTGTGACAGCAAAAATGGACATGATTAATGTGAGAAATGGGAAGGAACTAATAACTAATAGTCCATGAGAAAGGGAGAATTATTACATGAAAGTATATCTATTTTGTTATATATGTATCGATAAAAATTGAAAGTATGAAATGTGTAGCAATAGAGAACTGTATGAAAGTAGAATAGTATACAAAAGTAGAGAATCGCCTATAATGGTTTAATAATAAAATGAAAGTTTACAATGAATGTAAACAAAGAAAACCGTCAGAGTGCAGCATGGTTAGCTTAATATTTTTATTTTAATAATTTTGTACATTTCAGTTTAGCCATAATAATATTACATAGCTTAAAAAAAAAAAAGTAAAAAATTAAATTTAAAATGCTTTTTTATTTGATTTTAAAATTTTTGATAAAGTAAAAAAAAGCATACATTGTTTACAATAATTTTAATTTTATAATCCATTAAATCTTTATTAGTCAGTAAAATAATTATTCTTATGAAAAAAAAAAAACAACTTTTTCTACATTTACTACCAAAATAGAATTATTAACTGTTCAAAATCCCTAACATACTTCACACTGGCATTTTAGAAATCCTACAGCTTTATATTTTGAGTACTATTCACATTTACAATATGAAAACTGAAGATATTATAGCTTGTGAACATTAATCTTTTTCTTTTTCTGAAAAGGTTAAATTTTCTGTAAAAATCTTGATCTTGACTAATTCTATTTTAAATACAGTTAACGTCTTATGCTGTTTAATGGCAGTCTGTGATCACATTTCAGCTTAATAATGTAAAAAAAAAAAGTCTTAGTTTGATCACCTGACCGGAAGTACCATTTGGATGCATGATCAGCTAATGAGCTAACAACCATGTTATTATTGTACATCAATTTTTAATTAAAAATCAAGTCGTATTTATTTTATTTAATAGTTTTCTTTTTGAGATAATAACACTTTAATGTAAAATGTTAAGAAAAATAAAATAAATCTAAAAACATGTGTATCAAATGGCATATAGGATGTCTTGAATTTGATAATTTAAATTCTAATTATGTTTGTAATTGACTATTTAAACATGGCTATTTTAAATACTAGCGAATTTTTTATATATAAGATTTTATTTATTTATGCAAGTAGAAAAACAACATCTCACTGAATCATTATTATCGAAGGTAAATTACATTTAACAGTCTCTTTCACACTTCAAGCTCATTAAATATAAATATCCTGAACCAAACAACTTTTTAATTACGATTTGACTCACTTTTTTATTGCACTCAGTGATTTATTTCATAAAATAAAATAAAAAAGAACAAACCCATTAAAATTTTTAAAATTATGTTGCTTATAAAGAATATCACATTACTTAGGCAGTCACTTTATGACTTAGATTTTCTTTTTCTTTTTTTTTAAAAAAAAAACATCCACTGAAATATAAATCGTATACATTCATTACATTAGTATAAAAAATGTATCAAAAAATTTAATAAAGTAGAAATAATTTTAAATACCATAGCATGAGTTGTTTTTTTTTGTATAAAAACTTTGATACAATCAAAAAAGAAATTTGAAAAGAATAAATAAGTAAGTATTCGATCAATAAATATTTAGAAAATATCTTATTCTAAATAATAAGAGATTAGAGCAATGAAGATATAACCTGGATATTAACATAAACAGTCAATTGTCTCTTAATGATATAAAGAACTCACTAATTGTCATATTAAAAGAAAATGTTAAAAGAGTAAAACTCAATAAAAAGCAACCACTAACAATTATTAGGTACTATCACTGGGTTATTGTTATTCTTATCTCTGTATGGATTATTGCAATTGGTTCTTGTATTACTTCCGGCTGAAGTACTTTCACACTGAACCTTCTTATCAACTTCTGAACAATAAAGTCATTTGAATATTTATTTTATTCAGTTACTCTTATCTAATTACTCTATCTGCTTTCAAACATAAAATTTAATAACATAACCAAGTTTTATTCATTCAAGTTAAAAATGTAAAAAGCTTGTTGATAAATTTAATGTGGATAATAAAATCCTTGAATATACATTGCTTCAAAAATTTGTATATAAATATATAACTTCATATTTCACTAAAGTGTAAAGGTTTAGTTGTATATACATTATGTGTGTGTATATACAAAATGCTGCTAATGCTATACTAGTAATAATAAATGAAATAAAATAGAAAATCATATGACCCTACAATACTAATAAAATAAGAAACAGTAAAATTCTGCCATGACCATAGTTTCACCTATTGCACTTGTGCAATAGTTGAAACTATGATCATAACTAAATTTTAGTATGCATTTGTTATTTTATTAATATTTTAATGTTGAATAATTTTGTACTTTATTTTATATATATAAACAAAAAAAGACTTATAAATCCAATAAATAATATTATATTTCAACCAGAGGACTGGTTTTCATCAGAAAGAAAAAAAAATACACAGTAAAATGGCGATAATCAAAAATTACAGATTTGGTAAAAGATTAAAAATTTAACAAAACCCCCCTGATTGGTCACAAAATCTAACACAGAATATCTACCCAATCAATGACAAAATTCAAACAAAAAAAGAAAAAAACTACATTCCCTCCTAATCAAGCTTAAATTTTATTTAAATTAAAATAAATATAAAAATAAAAAATCCAAAATTAAAAATTAAAATATACATATGTGCATACATACAAAAATTAGACTATGCTCACATACAAAAAATAGCTGTGCTCACATTAATATTCATTAAAAACTAAAATACTTATACATTTTAATCAAAAATTATAGTTAGTGCAAAGTACAATAATTTATAATAACTAATTATTTATCTATATACCAATTAAACACAGATATTAAACATCCATACAACCAATCTTTACATAAAAAACCTCATATAAGAAAATTTTCACATAAAAAACTCACATATAGAAATCATTTAGGAGACCAGGTAACCCAGAGATGTAATAGTTCCAGTGTTTAAATTCAATCCATGTGGTTCTAAGGTCTTGAATTTAAAAATAAAAAAAAACTCTCCTTTTGTTTCCTCTCCCTTGTAGAAGAAAAACCTTCCTGAAGAATCACTACTTTTAAATCATCAATTGAATGATTCGGTAAGTTAAAATGTTTTGAAACCGGTCTATCTTTATTCTTATGCAAAATGTCAAATCTATGATTAGTCATTCTGACATGTAAACTATTTGCTGACTCGCCTATATACTGGTTTAAACATCTACTACACTCTATCAAATATATCAAATTAACACTTTTACATGTAACATAATTAGGAATATACCATTTAAAATTACGATTCTTAGTACTAAAGACCACTTTTGTCACAAAAATATGTTTACATGTAAAACATCTTTTATTCTCACATGGAGAACACCCTTTTACCTGTACAGAACTACTAATAAAATTTGTTTTGACAAGTATATCTCTAAGTGATCTATGTTTTCGATATACAACCATAGGTGGATCAGAAAAAATAGATTTTAAATAATCTGTGGACTGTAATATGTTAAAATGTTTCTCCAAAATCCGGTTAATATTAGGTAAACCTCTATTAAAAGTAAGAACCAATGGTGGAACATCTAATTGTTTTTTACTCTTTTCAGATAAAAGAAGTTTCTTTCTATCAATTAAAGAAGATCTCCTGACTGCATTATCCAACAATGTCTTAGGATACCTCATATTGAGCAATCTATTATATAAAATACTATTATTTTGTTGAAGAAATTTCTCATCATTACAAATCCTCTTCATCCTTAAAAATTGACTATAAGGAATATTAGCCTTTAAATGTTTAGGATGGATACTATAAAAATGTAGATAGCGATTATTATTGGTTGGTTTCCTATATACAGTAGTAGTAAGAACTCTATTAGTGTAAATAACTTCAACATCAAGAAAATGAGCAATTGATTTTGAAAAATTCATTGTGGAATTAATATTTTTATTAAAATTATTTAAATAACTTAAAAAATTATGAAGTTCAACTTCACTATGTGGCCATATCATAAAAATGTCGTCTATATATCTAAGCCAAGTGTGAGGTTTCAGCCTAGCATTATCAAGTATAGAGGATTCTAGTTTTGACATAAAAATATTTGCATAATTTGGTGCCATCTTTGTACCCATTGCAGTACCCTGTTTCTGTAAATAATATCTAGAATCAAAAGTAAAAAAATTATTTCTTAAAACTAAATATATTAATTCAACCATAGTAGTAATAAGACCATGATCATACTCTCTATATTGTAAAGCAAATAGCCTCAACTCCATCATCATGAGGTATATTTGTGTATAATGATACAATATCCAAAGTAATCAAAAAACAATCAACTGGTAATATAATATTTTCAATAAAAGTCACCAGCTAGAATTAACTGCAATATTTGTTTATTATTTGTTTGCAGACATAGTGCATTATATATTGATTGAAAAATAAAAAACATGCAAAAACAGAATGATTCCTATAATTACTTAATTAAACATATTTAGCCCAATGTCAGGATTTTGTCTCAATTAGAAATGATGTATTCCATTTACAATAATGGAACACTTTAGGTATATACATTATTATTCTCAAGCTCAAGACACTATACATTCTAAGCATCCCAATATCAAACTAAAATCTAAGTTATTTACATGCTACATCAATAATACAGTCATTTGAATATAATATTAATTTAATCCAATATAAACTTTTTCTATTTACTCATGTATAAAAATAGAAACAATGCACAATATGTAGAGAAATAATCTGTCTATTGGTATAAGTGACTGTTATCATATTCTGAAGCCATAAAATATTGATTAAAATAATATTTTATTAAGCATAAATTATGGATTAATTGTATAATATTATTACAAATTGAATTATTAGATTAATATAAGTTACTGATTCAAATATAGAGGAAATATTGCTTTTTGGAAAAGGTGAAGGAATATTTTTTCTTAATCCAACGCAGAAAAAAAGAAAATATGGTATTAAAAAAATGTATTTTGCTGGGAGAAATATATGAGATAAAATGATTTATTTATTTATTTATTTATTTGTTGTTAAATAACAAACACTTAAAATGTTTATATAATAAATTATGTAATCAATTCTGTAAACTCAAAGAAATTACTTCGCCAAAAGATATAAAATCAATATAACTCAAGTCTAAATAATTTTGTAAAGAAATAATTTATAAAAAAAAATATTCATAAATAAATAATTATTCAGTATCAACAAGTTAATAAACAAATATAGCAAGACATCACAGGAATTATCTTATTTGGAAATAATAGCCAAGAGAGAGAGAAACAATATAGCAAAAAGGAAAAAATAAATTTATTGTTAAAAATATATATATTATTAGCGCAGACAGACAGCTATATACAACAAAGAGTAGGTTATTTTTCTTACTCTATCACATTTTTTTAAAGAGATTCTTTCTTTGCTCTTAAATTAGGAGATGAAAGCTAAAGTTTAGATAAGGTGAGAACTAAGAATAGTTTACAAAAACTAATAACTCAGGAAATATTAAAAGAAAAGGCTATAGTGAATTGCCTGTCTAAAATTAAAGTAAATTCGGCTGTCTAAAGCTAAATTCAACTGCTAATTTGAAGTGAAAAACTATTATATTCAGAATCGTTACTGAAAATTAAGCTAATTTATCCATGAAAAAGAATTTTAAAAGTAAAATCCACAGACCTTGTAGGATAGGCAATAGTCAGATGTTTATCCAGAACTTTAAAACTGTACGCAAAATATGTGCATTTAAAAATCTTAGAATACTTTTTTTTTTTTTTAATATTGCTATTACGAGGTGTTCAATTTTCTGGAACAATTTATATTAAGTTTTGCTAAATATTACTATTTAAGCATATTAATATTCTAAGAATTAAATGTAGAGTGAATTAGTTTTGTACATATATATTTAGGAAAGTAGACTTTAAACATTTGATTTTCTTAATAAATATTGGTGGATGAAATAACATATATGGAAATAGATAGACTGAACTCTATAAACATGTTTTATCATTGTTTGTAATATATGCAATTACGTTGGCTATTAAAATATGGTAGATCTGAATTTAGTTCCATCCCATATAGCTACTTAAGTTAGATAGCTGGATTTTAAGACATTTTCATATCTGAAAATTTTAGAGTTTCTACTTAAATATACGTAAGAAATAAGTGGTGGGTTTTGAGTTGATATTTTAGATCTAGTATCCGAATATTCTAACTGTCCACTGATGTGAGCCATAAACTCGAAAACAGTTAGTCTGGAGATAAGAGTGTCCTGGATAGAGATTTTAAATATTTTCTAATATCGCACTTATTAATTAAGAGCTTATTTCGGCTATTGGTAGGATCTCTGTATTGCGCATATATATATATATATATATATTACAAAAAATCAAATCAGATATCAAATTATAAGATTACAATATCAAATATATATATATTGTAATCTTATAATTGGACTTGATATTTATCAAGCCCTATTTAAATAGTCAATTATATAAAATATTAAATTTTAATTGGTAATAATTAAATAATAACTTCAATATTAAATATATATATTATATCAGTGGTGTGTTATCACATTTGCTCAATTATATTATAAAAATAAGTAAATTTTAGTCAATAAATCTCCTGAGAATGATAAAGAATTGGCTGTTCGAGAGATGTGCTTGGTCCTCAGCCAGATTGTGTATGAGACTTTATATGCAGTCTATCAAATGGACAATTTTTCAATAATATCAGAATAATAATTGATTAGTGTCATTATTAAATTAAAAGTATAGAAATATTTGATATTTTATTATTATTAAATAATAATCAAAAAGACTCAAAATTATAGTTATTCTAAATTAATCTTTATTATTGATTTTTCAAGCATATTTTTATTGCAATTTAAGATCATTTTGAACAGCTTAATTAGTTAGAAATTATGGAGAATTATTAATTATATGTTAATGTATGCACATACAACAATTCAATTGGTCTGTTAGTTTGTACAATAATTCTCTCTGATGAAAGTTTATAAATAGGCTAAATTTAGATTTTAATAGGGGAGAACAAGATAACAACTAGGAAAAATGGGAAAACTTAAGAACAAAATGGAAGAATTAAATTAACAAAGAACTGAGAAGGAGAAAATTATTAAAAAATAAAATTGAATTTGAATTGAGTTAAAAATCAAATTGAATTGTATTTTAATGTGCAACTAATAGAATAGGAAACTCCATTTGCCCTTCATACATGAAATATATCAATTCTGTTGATCGATAATTATAAAGATTTCACATTTAAAACTGGTAGAGATATTGGAAGAAAAAGTGTCAAAATGGTAAAAGTTAATATGCTTGAAATTTCACTTTTGTTTTATAACTGCTTTAATTATTATATTTACTGTGAGCATTATAAATTTTAATTATGACTTATTTGGGATAACGAAAAGAAAAGAAAATTATTTTGTACTTTCATTCAGAATGAATTTAAAAATCAGCAGAACTATAATATGAGATATTTAATGTGTTTTATTGCTGTTTTTGAATTTATAAGATACTCACAACATGTTTAAACTAATGTGAAGTATCATACTAAAGCTTACTTCAACCATCACAACCCTATTATGCTATACTAATTTCATTACATGGAGAAAATACATTTACAAAAAGAAAAAGTGTTTATTGCAATAAAATAAAAGTGCAGTAATACATTATATCTACCTAATAAATAATATAAATGAAGATACTAATTTATAAAAGTTAATAAAATATTCATTAAGACTTTTAATATGATGTATTCTCAGCATTGTTTTTAAAATAAGTTAGGATGAAGCTGAAATGCCCATCTTGCAACTTCACAAGTGGAATTGATATGTTTATTAACTAAGTTGTAAGAGCTCATTAAATGCGAATCAAATGTGAACTTAAATTTTGATAGATTAATTATTGTGTTAATCATATTGTGGATTGAATTTCAATTGTCATTAGTCAATAAAGTATATGAAAGATATATACTAATGAAAATAACAATCAATGTTTATCTTCAACTTTTTCCTTCACTTCTGGAATAACAAAGTGCTGAAGTTAGCAAATGAAACTATGATTGTTTACAGATCCAGCATCGTATTGGAATTGCAGTTTAAATTGATAAAAAAATATCAAATATAATCCATGTGGGAAAGAATATTTATCAATTATATCATGCTGCAGATTTTAAATGTTGCAACCAACATTTCATTTTTCTTAGTTTCTGAAAGAAATAACGTGAAACAAGAAATTTTTTATAGTAATTTTTATTATCATTAATATTTTGTTTTTGTCTTGTAATATTATATACATTGTTATTGCAAGTATAAAAACTGGTTTGTGTAAAAAAAAAATCAATACAAATGTAATAAATGTAAATGTGACCAAATATAAATATATAAAAACAGATAAAGTAATCTTATTTGTTGTAAATTATATTCATATTTAAAAATTTGAACATAAATAAGAAACTATTAAAGTTTATTCTCAATATTTTTTTTTTTTTCTCAGTGATGAGATGTTTATTCATCAAGAAAAAAACAGATACAGTGAAACAAATGAAATTTCAGGAACAAAATGGTAAGAGGGGAGGATACATGTAAAAGAGAATGGGAAGTGGAGAGGGGAATTGGTGTGTAGTTCAGGCTGGCTAGAAGAACATGTCTTTGTGATTGAGTCCTATGGCAGAGGCTGAGAGGATGGGAGTTGGAGGATTGCCCAAGTGTCTGTGAGGAGTGGAGATGGAGCTAGTTTGGTATCTCGGGTTTTGAGAGTGCGAATTAAGTCCAAGAGCTTTTGATTTACTGAAAGTACTTTCTGGTCAAGGATGATGGCACATCGGAGCAACCAGAGAGCATAGATGAGAAAAATTGACACTCTAATGATTGCAAAGACCCCTGTTTTTATGGATTCTTGGAGGTTGAAGATGGTATTTCTGTGTGAGGAAAGGTAGGAATTGATGACATTTCTCATGCCAAGCAGAAAAGGACATTTAAGTAGGAAGTGCTGGATAGTTTCATTGTCAGTTTTACAGAGCTGGCATATGGAAGAGATCTTGGTGAAACCCCTAGGGTTCACCAAAAATTGATTCGTGGGAAGGGAGTGAAGATTTATTTTGAGGAGAAAATCAAGGAATTTTGCTTCAAGGGACCATCTTTTGAATTTGTGGATTAGTTGGGCATTGGTAAGTCCGAGGAAGGTAGGAGACACAATGGAGAAGTCTGCAGTCTGGTTGAAAACCTCCCAGTACTTTAGTTTGCTGTTGATGGATGGTATAGCAAAGCCAGCCTTTTGTAGGATGTTGGCAACAAGTGAGGTCCATGACTTAGGCCTGCCATTGGGAGGAGGAGTGTCAGTGTGTGTGATAATGATATGCACAAGATTGGCAGGGAAGTGACTAAGGAGTGTGAGGATAATGTTGTGAGATTTCTGGATCAGAAGAGTGTTGATGGAGTGCAGGCCCAACCCATTGAGGTTTTTAGGAAAACAGGTTCTTTTTAGGCTAATGGCCACCACCTTTCTTCCCCAGAGAAAATGGGTGCAAAGGGAGTTGATTTTGGATATAAAGGAATGTGTAGGTAGAACAATGGGGAGGTAGTATGCTATTTTAGGAAACACTAGAAGATTGAGGAGGGTGACTTTCCCATAAAGGGAGAGGTAGATGCCTGTGATAGCATTGAGGGTGGATGATATGCTTTGATAGAGTGTGGTTTGGACCCGAACTCTCATGTCCCTAGGAGACAGCATGAGGAGAAATCCGAGGAAGTTGTGTGGCTTGGCATTGAAGGTGGAAGGGATTTGTTTACCAGTTGAAAGTTGCCAGGCTGCTGATTTGTCACTGCAAAATTTCAACCGGTATGTATTAGAATACCAGGAGAGGATCTGTTGAAGCCTGGGAATGAGATCAGTTGAGGGAAGGAAGACAACCACATCATCTACAAAAGCAAGGCATTTGATGCTTTTGCTCAGTGCAGGAATGAAGATGCCAGGGAGGTCATGTTCTAGCCTGAGCAAGAGGAGATTCAGAAATGCAGTGAACAACAAAGTGCTCAGCGGAGAGCCCTGAGGGATGGATATGTTGGGTGTAAAGCCAGGGGCAACTTTCCCATCCAGGCTAACTAGGATTTCTCTGTTGGACAGAAGATTGTGGAGAATGGACAGAATGGACTCTGGGATATTCAGGTTTCTGAGGACACCAAGAATCAGGTCGACCCTAACAGAGTCAAAGGCTGCCTGTATGTCTAGTTGGACAGCAATGGGCCTGCAATTTCGAGACTGCCTAACATGCTCAGTGGTTATTTTAAAGAGTGTGGCAGCCCCAAGAGTGGAGCGCCCTTTACAAGCAAACTGTGAGGCAGAAAGGGCAGGAAGTATGGATTTTCTTTCTTGGATAAAAGCTACAATTGCTGAATAATAATAATAAATGGATAGTATTCAACTTCAGCTAATGTGGATGTGTTAAATATGGTATTTTTTATATGTAGTAGTTAACTAATTAGTAGCTAATAATGGCTATAGTTGTGGGTCATTCTCGAATTGATAATGATAGTTATAAATTTTATATCTTTAATAGTATTATATATAGAGTTCACAAAACAAACTTTTAACAAGCTTTGAGAATATCCTCAACCCCAGATCGATTTCTGCATATAGCCTTATCAGTGAGGTGCCAGGATATTCATTAGATTAAAAATACTGGGACATGCCCAGCACTTTATCTTATGTGTAACTATTGAGAAGAAAATTTGAATCTTTCAGACATCCATGTATCTAAATATCCAGCTATCTAACTCAAATAGCCATATGGGAATGAACTAAGTTCAGATACACCATATATTAAGAGCTTTAGCAATATAAAATTGCCAAAGCCTCAATAGCAAAAAATAAATAGATGACCTAATTTTAATAAAGCTCATTTTTACAAATGTTATATATAGAGTTGCAAAACAAACTCTTAACAAGCTTTGAGAATATCCTCAACCCCAGACCGGTTTCTGCATCTATCATCGTTGGTGAGGTGCCAGGATATTCATTAGATTAAACATACTAGGACAAACCCAGAACATTATCTAATGTATAACTATTGAGTTAGATTAACTGGATTTTTAGACATATGGATGTCTGAAAGTTTCAGATTTTCTTCTCAATAGTTATACATTAGATAAAGTGTTGGGCTTGTCCTAGTATTTTTAATCTAATGAATATCCTGGCACCTCACTGATGATGCTAGATGCAGAAACTGGTCTGGGATTGAGAATATTCTCAAAGCTTGTTAAGAGTTTGTTTTGCAAACTCTATATATAACGTTTGTAAATACGAGCTTTATTAAAATTAGGTCATGTGACATCTGACTTTATTTTTTGGTATTGAGGCTTTGGTGATTTTACAATGCTAAAGCTATTAATATATGGTTTATCTGAACTTAGTTCAGTCCCATATGGCTATTTGAGTTAGATAGCTGGATTTTTAGACATATAGATATCTGAAAGTTTCAAATTTTCTTCTCAATAGTTATACATTAGATAAAGAGCTGGGCTTGTCCTAGTATTTTTAATCTAATGAATATCCTGGCACCTAACTGACAATGCTAGATACAGAAACTGGTCTGGGGTTGAGGATATTCTCAAAGCTTGTTAAGAGTTTGTTTTGCGAACTCTATATATATAGCATTGGTAAATATGAGCTTTATTAAAATTAGGTCATGTGACATCTGACTTGATTTTTTATCATCTTTAATAGTCCATTTTGCTAGTGACTTTATATATTCATGATACTTTTTCTATCAAAAATTTTCATCTAAATACAATAAACCAAAAAAGAATAATCATTTCAACAATTATCTGAAAAGAAAGCCCATTGTACTGCATAATTCTAATCAGAATGGTTGATACTATTTTTTTATTAAATCATATTACTATATCAATTATTATTTCTGCTTCTAAAGAGGTGAGACAACCGATTGTTTAATACAGTTTCAAGCCAATGAACTTGATAATCTTTTTTCCCATGATTTTATTATTAATAAAAGGATATTCAATAATTTAAAAAAATTTGTCCAGTGACAAAATTAATAAATTTTATTAAATAATAATTTCTCCAAAGGGTCAAAATAAGTCAACATATAGAAAATATTTTTATTATTGAAAATTTTCTATTGATTAGTAAAAGATCAGTTTTCAAAATATCCTGTGAGTGTAACAAATGTTTTCATAAATTGTGAAGAATTAAAAATTCTGATAGATATTTCCTTTCTAGATATAGATAAAGATTCTCCAAGAATTGCATCAAAGATTGTATTATTGGCAGCAATGCTTAGCACTTTTTTAAAAATAAAAATGTTTCTGCAATTATCAGAGTAAATCATAACATAGTTCAAAGAATTGTGACAACATTCATCAATTTAATAAGGATGACTTTCTTGATCATCAGTTAGAATTTCATTTATCTGTGATATGCATTTATTTTATAATTTACCAATTTTCATTAGTATAAATTATCTGTTATAATAGTGTTTACTTTATTCATTGCTTCTGTAACAAAATTGTCTCTACAAAGGTCAACCATTGCACTAGATTAAGTTAATGTTTACATTTGGGAGTGTGACTTAAGCCAAATAACAATGAAGGATTTACAAATTGCTGACTATAAGATATGTCTTTTAAATAGCTAGCCTAGAGCCAATATAGCTTGCTATCAAATAGTAGCCAGAAATTGTATATAAATAATTATTAAAAGCTAAACAACAAAAGTCCAAGTTAATCTGTATTTTTCTGATAAGTAAAAATAAAAAATGATAATGTAATGTTGCCTTTGATACTAACATGAAAGATAATGCGATACACACAATGGCATTGTATGTATTAATTATTCACATTTGTAACAGTTAAAATCAACTTCTGCATTTAATGAAGTCAGATAAATAGAACCCAGAATTGATTCTTCATATTTACTTCTTTAATTTTAGCTATTATTTCCTATTCCATGTAGTGATCAGACTAAGTATGTTTCAATAATTTACTTTTTTATTTTTTTATTTATGTAATTTATATGGGCAAAACCTGATGTTAAATATAAGAAAATAAATCAATACATATTTTTTAACAATCTTTTATTTAATAAGATTATGATGAACACTACATAGCCACTGATGAATGAACGTAAACTATACAATATTACAATTAAAGCAGTTAACTCATCAGATAACAATACTTTAATTATAAAATACAATTATCAGTTGACATACAATTTAGTTTACTTTTAACAAAATATTTTCTCCAATCACTTATATATTATTGTCTCATTTCATACACATGGAAGAAGACAATAATTACTTATAAGTGTTCAAGGTTTCCTTGCTAAATTTAGTCTTTATAATACTAATACAGTTATAGATAATCAAGTACATCTGCCATGCAGTAAAACCAGAGTTCAATAAACTTAAAATATAACTATATGTATAAATAAACCTATAAATATGACATTTGTTTGCCTCATAATGTTACTAGTATAGATACGTGCATATACTATATATATATATTGTAGGTATATGACTCATTTCACATACATACATATTATTTAATTGAGAAAAAAAAATTTATTTTATATATATAGATTTATGTGTATAAATATTGTATGTGTAATATATAGTTGATAAATTAATAGGTTAATGAATATAATGTTGTAAGAAATGATATTTTAATATGTTATTTTCTTATTAAATAATTAATATATTCAGTTATTTAGTTTTATTTTTGGTTAAAATAAAGCAGATCAGAAAGAAAGTGTCAAATAAAGTGATCTAGATAAGAGATTGAGATTTGAAAATGTACACGTGCAAAAGAGTGTGAAAGAATAAGGACTGTATAAACACAAAAACGTTTTTAACACCTATTTGTAATGACTATGGATTGCCAGCTTTATTGTTTGTTATCTGTATCTAAGGTTATTTTTATAAAGGGGTTGCTTTGATGTAATAAAGCGTGATTATTAATTTTCTTGTAAAATCGCGATAGTACATCAACTTGTCAAACTCTGATTTTTTGTCTTTTATCTCAAGATAAGATATGCAGGTGGTCAGTTTCTTTTGACCAAAGATTGGCAATATAAATGATTGAAACAATTTTTTAATCACTTAGTCATTAATTTTTTTTAGAGAGATGATCACTCAGTCATTAATTTTTTTTTTAGAGAGATGATCAGGCAGTATGATTTTATTTTTTGATCAGTCAGTATGATTTTATTTTTAGAGACTCAATATGAATATTTTGGAGATAGACAGTCACTCAGTCATTATTATTAAACAGAGATGTAACTCTCACTCAATTTTTTCCTCATTATTAATGTTGAAAAAAAGGGAAAAAAGGAGAAAAGTAAGCGATTTGATTTTTTTTATTCACTCTTTAAAAATTGAGAAAGGAAATGAAGTAAAAGACTCTGGTATAAAGTCAATATAGACGAAGATGTGCGTCTATATAAACAATTTCCAGCAATATTAAAGAAGAGAGGAAAACATTGGAACAAGATTGAATTTAATAGAAGTTATTAACAATTATATAAATATGATATTAACATATTTGGCTATGCATAATATTATGCCTCTGCATTGCTAAACCATTTTTTCTGCTTCCTGATTAACACAGAATGAGTTAAAATCACTAATCTACTGTGGTCTCATATACCAATCAAATAATAACCAACAAAATGAAAGAGTTTGAAGCCAACCACACAAGCTATATGAAATTCTTCTTTTCTGGCTCCTGGTCTATTCTAGGCTCATTACCTTTGGATGGATGGAGAAGAGGAAGGAAGAGGAAAAGAAAATGTATAAATTCCATATATAGCCAAGTTTGAAGCCATGAATCAAATTTTTGTTAAAATTTACCTCATTCATCTAAAGTGTCTACAGCGATTATTTTTTTAAAAATGGGAGAGACAAGCAAATCCACCAGTACATACTTATTAAAAAGTATTTATAATAACTCTCTTTTTAAAATGGTAGAAGGAAGCCAATCAACAATAAATAATTTTAGAATTAAAGAAACAAGCAAGTCAATTGATTCATGTTTATCTTAACAGTATCTGCAATAACTTTTTTTATGGAGCAAAGACAAGCAGTCTGAAAATTCAAACTCAGGACATTTATAAGAAGTGAAAGTGATCGGGTAACTATGAACTTTCTTTAACAGATTTTATTCGTACTTATTAAAAGTAAACCTTAATTTACTGGTCAAAGCAATTTTTCTTTTGATACAGAAACATTAAAGACTTGTTTATCTATAGTTATTTGCAATATCACCCAACATAGCACAAACATAGTTTAAATCTTTAAACTTAAATTTTTCATTATTTTTTATTATTTTTTTATATTATATATTGTAATGTTGAAATGTTTTTTTTTTTAATTGTTCTTCAGTTGTTAATGATAATGAGCAACCTATAAATATATGCATTTATAATGTTTTTTTTTATTTTATCTTGTTGCATATTAAAATTAATATCATGTATTTATTTTCTTTTGCTAAAAGGTTGCAAAAATATTTTTATATATGTAATTTGTGGGTATACATTTTGAACATATATGTTAACATTACCGAATGTGTGTATGTGTAATTGCTTATACAAACACGTCAAAAGAATAGGTTATATATAAATAGTTTAAATATGAGAAATTATAAAGCAAGGCTTACATATGAATGGAAGTGAAATAAAACACACAGGATACATATGAAATTTATTTTATGATATAATAAGTTAGGAAAGACTTAAGTAAGCATTCCATAAAATGTATTTTTTTTTAGTCCAGCTTATTTTGAAATATCCAGAAATGACAAATCTATATATTAAGTTTATTTCCTTGTGCTTATATAAATTTTTATATTAATTTTGTATTGAATTAATGTAATAATAAGCCATTTATTTAATTATTGATTTGATTTTAAAGAAAGAAAGAGTAATAGTATTAATAAAATATAATTATATATATCTTAATTGGTTTTCCGAGTTCTTATTAAAAAAAATATTGTTGTGTTTTTCTTGTCTTGATTCTATCATTTTAATTCATCATCATTGCTCGCAGTTATAAAGTATTATCATTCGTAAATATTGAGCAATCACTTGCTAATATTAAGCGCTAGCAAAAGGTTAAGTAAACTAGAATGTTAATTTATCTTTGGGTATTTAAAGATTAGGCTTGATAATAATCAAATTTTAATAATTATAGTTCAATAGTAGAAAAGCTAAAATTGGGTTGTGTCCATGAATTATGATCATCCTCATCAAAGGTGGATATCATGTTGTTGGTTAAAATGTTTCAAATAATACTATATAAGAGTTATGATCGCCATCATCATCATTAATAAATTATAATCATTAAATCTAATGTTTAACATAATTAATATATGTAGTAAATAAAGATTTATAGAAAGATGAATATCATGCAAAGAGATTCATGATGATCAATCATCATCACTAGTATTATTAAACCCTAATCTTAACTATAAAAGTATTTTATTAAATAACTATGAACTTATATAAATGCTAGTGAATGTAATATTTAAATCCCCGTTTGAAATAGGATAATTTTTAATAGATGCCTATAAGTTTATAAAGATAAATTTATTGTTGTGAGTTTATTAATAAGCTATGGCTGGTATCATCATATCACTATTATTATCATTATTATTATGATATCACTATTATTATCATTCATTATTATTATCATCATCATTATTACCTTTATATTGTGATAAATAATCTAGCTAAATGGCCATCAATATCAATAATGGTCTTCACATGCTTGTTTAGAAACCATTAATAAGATTATACTTGTCTGTTCATCTATATACGTAAATGAGCTAGCAATGTCTATAAGAGTCTTTGATCTATGATATAAATTTTGGTAATATTGGGATCTTGTAATTTTATCGATATAGATAAAATGTAAGAATGTCATTTTTTCATTAGTCATCCAAGTCATGTGTGATAAAAATGTACTGAATGAGTTTGAACTCAGTACACTCTAGACAGATATTTATCTAGATTTAAAACAATCTAGTGGCGCTCGTGGGAAAACACATATACTTAGCTAAACTGAATAAAGAGTGATATAATTCCTTTCCAACTTCATAATATTAACTTTATATAATATATATATTTTATAAGTTGTCGTGAATAGCACCAGTGAATGCATGTGACCATGAATGGTCTTATATGGTTGGAAAGAAGAATAGGAAGGATTCTTTGTTAAAAGAACCTAGTATGGGAGATAAGCATAATGCACTCCAGGAATCTCAAAGTGGGTAATTTTATTCAGTTGCTATATTTAATATTCTTTTATTTGATGACAATGGCCAGTATGTTTTATTGTTCAAATGACATCCCTAATATTTAGATATTATTAAATCTTTAATGATGATAGTTTTAATTGTCATTGTTGTTATTTTATATGGAGAAATGAGATAACTTATTTATTTCATTACTAATGTGACAGTATTAATGTTTAGGATAGTTGCAATCGGGCTATAATGTTATATTTAGTTATTGAATTAGGGCAACTATCATTGCATCACTCATCTATTTATCTATACTGTGACAATGTTTACTTACTGTTACAAATAACAGATTGGATAAACATATATGTTAATAATGGATCATTTTCTATCAATTTATTATTTATTGTTACAAATAGCCATTATTATTTCAGTTACAATATATATATATATTGTAACGAAATATAATATCCCGTCACATTATTTTAAAATGAAAATAAAAGATCATAAATAAAAATTGATTTATTAAAAAAAAAAAAACTTAACTTAAAAACTGAAATTTAAAAACTGTTTAAGGTATATATAGATCGCATGATGGACAACTTTAAAAACTATTTTAAAAAAATAAAAATATTTGAAAGTAATTTTTTTTTGCAAAAAAAAGTAAAGATATAAATATTTGATATTTTTGGAAATAGAAATAATGTTGATTTCTATAATCTTAGAAAATGGAAATGATTGTCTTATTAATTAAATGATTGTTCAAAAGCAAACTGTCCCTTGAGGCATTTAAAATAAATTAAAGGGTGAGATAAGAGAGTACAAAGAAATTAAAGGACCAATGCAAACACCAGAAATGTCAGCAAGGACCGTAATTGAAACACCAGAGGATTAGTGATGTCTTGCTGGTTGAATCCAAAGATTGGATGATAAGAGACTAATAAAAATATAAAAGCAAAATTATTATTATAATTGTGATCGGAGAGCTGACTATGAACATGTCGTTATAACTAGCTACATTGCAGATTTTCACGATGTGGAAGTCTGCAATAAATTTAATTTTCCGGACAACCAGCTGAGACCTCCCTATGACAGTTAGGGACCAAAAAGGAATAGAAAGTAGCGGCTTCATTTTTAAAAAGGAAGAACAAACAATCTACATAAGTGATCATGAAGATGGACCTCAAAATCTGCAGAATCCGTAAAGTATAAACTTTTACCAATTGAACTTTCTTTTAAATACTTACTGTATAATGTCAATAAATAATCAATCCAATAATAATAATAATAATAATAATAATAAATGTACTCTTATCTGACCAAGAATAGAACTCTAAATCAATTATAAATATTTGGTTTTATATACGTTTGCTATTTCAATCATTTCCATTTTTTTTAGTTTAATTATTTATATTTGTATTTAACTAGGTTATGTATTTCTATCTGTTAAATAAAATGTATTAAATTAAAGTTGGGTGCAGATAGCTGCATGGATAAACATTAATAACTGTTTAAATTCGTTTATGTTTAATTTAAGGGATTTTAATTTCAGGCTATTTGTTTCGTAGTTAGGGCAATGCTTGTGGAAGGATATATGGGTGTTGATATTAATGTAATGTGAAGCGTGTTTAGCATACAGGGCAACATGCCTAACTGAATGCATGACCCCAAAGAGGCAGTAATATCGTTGAAATGGTCGCAGATGTATTTCCTGCACCATTGACCCCTTCTAGCTCTATGGACAGGGATTTATAAGACGGCAGAAAGACCGCTCTCCCCCATATGTAGCACTCTTTAAAAATAATTATATACATGATTCCTTAGTCAGGCAGATGCACTTTCCTGTTCTGGACAAGGATCATTTCCTTCAAATAATATCATGCTGTCAGATGCACATTCCTGTCAGCATGGTTTTATGCTAGCATCTTCATATTACATTAGTTGCAAATATATATCTGGAAGCTGACATTGGGTTGGCTAGGAACTTTTAGTCTGAGATTGAATGAATGTTTTGATAAGTTTTTAAGTGGAAAAAAAAATCTATGTAGACTATCTTTGCTCGACATGCTAAAGTAAAATATAATTTAAATATCCATCTGTGCAGTCTATTTAAATAGTAATTTGAATTTAAATTTTAAAAAAATATTAATGTTAAAATAAAAAATAAATTTATTCCTCAAATTTTAAATGTGCGTTAATAAAATCTATTGTGTGTTAATTACTGGCAGTGGCTTCTTTTATTTTATTGTTTTAAATATTAATATATTTTGAGAATCCAAATTTATTAAAACTTATAAAAATGTTTAAATCTCTGCTACTCTATGAGCTAGTGACCTTGGGCAAACGGTCAGAATAATATATATATAAGAAAATTTTTGAATCTTAACGTACGTATCTGCCTACTATATAAAATTTTCTAGGTTCAAATGCCTAGATGGCGCCCGTGTAGTGCGGATACGTTTAAGGCCTTCTCCCCTTTCCATTGACCGTTAAAATATATACGATACATTTCTCCACCATTAACTATACATTAATGGCCATTTTAGGGCTGAATTTCAATTTAATTAAACTATGACCTCTACAAGAATGACTTGTTTTGAGTTCAATCTCTAATTTATTAGAACAAAATAGAAAGAAATCCTTCCATATGTATAGAGATATATTTAAATTATCTAACAGTAAACAAACAACTGCATATATATATTATAAATTTATCTACACAAAATCTATCCCAAGCGATAAAATTCAAGATTGCCTGCGGATAAGTGAACTCAAAGCTATTAATAATTATTTATTCGAAATTATTTAACACTTGGACGATTTATGTATAGATACATTTATTTAAAATGAATATTATATCTTACATTATTATCATTATTTTTTTTAAACTGACAATTTTTAAAAAAAAAATATTTGGTTAATATATATTAAACGAAAAGTTTTTTACAAAGTTAATATAATATATACACACAATACAGAGCAAATCTTTTATTTTTAATTTTTGCTTCTTATTTTGATTAATTCATAAAATAAATATACCATATCAGTAGTGAATATAAATTTAAAACAGCATAAACTTTAAATAATCCCTTTTAAATATTAGGCTTACAAGGCAAGATAACCATAATAACAGTTCCTATGTAGCCATAATATAATCTAGAAATCTCCAACTTTACACTTTGCAGTAAGTATTGTTTCTTTATTTTTAACAGATTTATTAGAAGTAGCTTATCAAGTTTTTCAGATGTCCAGGTTAGAATAGCAGATAGTGATTTTTCCTTATTTTATTCAATAAATATACTGGAAATCTGACATCATTTTAATAAAATGAAAATCCAGAATGCATGTAATAAAAAAAATTATATTTTTTTAATAAATATTAATTATTTTTGTTTTTAACAGCCCGTTTCAGTATTAATTTGCACAACATCTTAAGTGCTTGAATTTTTTTTTTTTTAGTTTCTTTTTTTAATTTGATAACAGTTTTAATTTTTTTTTTTAATTTTTTTTAAATCTCTCTTCCATGTTGCAATTCACATGGTTGACAATGAAATGAGTAATATATTACTCATGAAATGAGTAATACATTACTCATTTCAAATTCTCAAACTTAAAATAAAATAAAAAAAAAAAACCCAACAAAAATTATTGTAATAGTATTAACTTTCTTATGTCCATCAGGTATTTCTTATCCAGCTATTGGTCATAAAAGTAAGATTGCTCAGCTGTAGTTTGATACTCTTTATCTAGGACTATCTCTTATTAGAGGGCTTCTCATTATTTTTCTAGGTCATGGATATGTTTGTCAAGGTGTATGAAGAAATCTCTTCTGCTCCTCTGATCAGGTTTCTTAAAAATGTACAGGAAAAAATTCTTGAAAAATGAGGTCCATAATGATTTTTTTTCACCTGGATAAGACATTTCTACCACTTTCAATAGTCAACCGGTTATTAGACAATATGATGTGTTGAATATTAGCTGGAAAATTAGGCTTTATAAGATATATAATATGGCTTACAGACATGGGAAAAGCTGTAACTACTCTTAATTTTGCCACCTGTCTTACAGACTGTGGTAAACTTCTTCCAGTGCCTGGCTTATTGCATTGTTGAGATATTTGCTGCAGCACATTCTGATACTCTTCACACTAAAAGCTCTGTATTACTGCCTCTTTATACTCATTGTAAATATGTGGATGATAGTATCTTAAGTTTCAGCAATGCTTGGCTGCCCCACCCAAACAATTAATGGAATGATAACTTTTTCTTTATCTTGTTAAGCTATGAAATGTGAATAGTTCAGCAAGTCGATTAAAATAGTTAAGTGGATTTTCATATGGCAACCCTCTGTACCATATACAAATAGATGGTCCAAATATATTGGCATTAGAGAATACTTAAAGCTAAAAAAAGTAGAATTTAAAGATTGTGCAAAAGATGCAATTTGCTTCATATAATTTATTTTTTTTAAAACATACAATGAGAATTGATTTTTTTTGTTTCAAATTATTTATCTGTAATTTAATAAAAGTTGAAATTGGAAAGAATAAAAAAGGTATGCAGATTACTAGTCGAGATAAACAAAAAAATTCCAAAAGTACAAAGATTACGATGAAGAAAACCATTAGGATATTAATTAAAGATGGCAGAAAGAATTTGTTAAAAAAAGAACTCTGTAACAGAAAAAGAAAATAAATGTATAAGATTATAAACCTACACATCATGATAATAATATCAGGTGCAGATATTTCAAAACTGGATTGAAGTATAAAAAGAAGACAACTTCAATCTAGGTCTTTCATTCATCTTCTGGTTATGTGTTTTTAGAGTTGGAGGTTTCCATGAAAGTGACCTGTTGCAATGAGATGCATCTGCACAGAAAGATTACTCACTTACTGAATGAAGTCGTCACCCAAGAATGGAAACGAAGTGCTGTGAACACGTTCGTAATAAAGAGGTCATTGCCACCAAGCTTCTTGCTCCAGCTATGGAACAGATCAGGAATGTGAAGATGCTGGCAGGAGAGATCAATTAAATTTCAAGAAGCATGGGATCCCAAAGAAAGACAAATATATTACAAAAACTGATACAAGCTTACCGGTAACTTAAGATTATTTACTCCTAATTTGTGACTTCAATTGTTGGCCAATTAACATTAACCAAGAATGATAATACTGACCGTGACTGACTTTCAATGTTCAAGGAACTAATTAGAAGAATTTAAATGTAACAAGAACTTTTCATCTGATTAATAGTATTTGGATTAGTATATGTTTTTATTTCCAATTTTTTCTTTACTAATTCTTGTATAAATATTTTAAATAGATTTTAATAAAATATTTAGTATTGATTTAGCACTCTCTTTGTATGTTCTTAATTTGAATATTAGATATTATTAATGTTAGTTTATTAATATTTAATTAAAAAATACCATTGCCATTATATTTAATAGTTTAGCCCCAGAAAAGACTCATAGAGATTATTAAAATTACAATGAATCTAGATGCTGATCTTCATAATAAATTTCCTTTTAAATTACAGTGCGTGATGTAATGCCAATGATCAGCGAATTCATGTAGAATTCTGATGCCCTAAAATAAACAAATAAAAAATGATTCCATTGGTTGTGCACATCATAATACATAGTAGGTCAGTTAATCAGGAAATATAGCTATGCTTTTGAGAATAGGAACAACATATTTTCCTTCACCATAGTTTGATTAACTTTCACATTATAGTGTGTAAAAGAAGGCCTACCAGAATGTAAAAACATTACACCTCTGAAAGTTTAAATTTGCACCAGCTTGTATATAGAACTACCCATGTTAATTGATATATTATTTATTATTTGATTATCATCTCCTTTGCTGATACCTATTGGCTGATTAGTTATATACAGTTGTTTCACTTCTCCATGTCTATTCAGAGTAATATCAGTATTAGGATAGTGCTCTATCTCAATACTCTTCTTTGCTCTTTTTCTTTCATAATAGATAGTGCATGTATTCACTCTTCTAAATGTTCAGTTCTTTCTATTTGTGTGCAGGTTGCCTTGTATCACTTGATTATAAAGTTTTAATGTAATTTCCATATCTAGCTTCTGCTGATCTACTTGATGAAAACGTCATTTGTTCTACTTGTTTTCATTTCTTGAGATTTATTCCTTTCACTATCAAACTTTTGTAGTTAGGTTGCCAAGGTGTGTTGCATTTCTTTGAGTCTTTTCTCCTGCGTCTCCTTTATTTCTTGTTTTATGTGAACATGGTTTTCTTCCATACTTTGCTTTATTTGCTCCATCTATCTTACAATGATTTTGTTCCAATTTTTAGTCTAATTTTTCAAACTTTTGGTCAAAATAGTTTTTGATGATTAATTCCATCTGTTATTGATTATGTTATATTCTCAATCTCATCTAGTTGTAGAATTTTAAAATCACTCATCATATTTAATTGTGATGATATTGCACTATTCTCATAAATTTTTATCTCTTCATTAATGTTCCTTTGCTCTATTTTTTGCATATAACACTATCTGGATGAGCAATGTTCAAATCAAAAGACTCCACACTATCTTCATCACAGCTTGTTTCTTAACTGTCTGCTTCAATCACTTTGTACTCCTGTTCATTTTTTTTTATTTTCATTCTGCATTTTATTAATCTTCAAACTTTTTATATGCAATAAACATTATTTTCAATATAATACTGATTGACAACATCCACTAGAACATCTTAGAGCTTGGTGTATACATGAATGCTTTCTTCTTAGCACAACTTCCATTGTTATTTTTTATTATTTTTATATTATAACTTACAGAACATAAAATCTTATCTGGTCAACCATGCCTTTCATCTAACTCAAGCAAATGGAAGTTTACAACAACTAAAAAACAAAGTTCTCATTTCTGGATTAGCAAAATTTTACTATGTAATGAACAGACTAAGCCTGTTTTAATGATTTACATTTTTTTAATTTACAAAATTTATATGGACATCAACTGACTTTTAAATATCAGGAAATAGAATGACACATATATTTATTTTAACAATGTTTTATTTAATAGGATAATAGTGATTGCTATACAGCCTCTATTTTCAATCTCTGGCTAGATCATGAAGTACACATGTTAATGCTGATGAATGAATGTAGACCATACAATATTACATTTAAAAAGGTTAACACATCAAGCAAGAATACTTTAATTGTAAAATACAATTATCAGTTGACATATAACTTTACTTTTCTTTTAACAAAACTTATTCTCTAATCTCTTATATATTATTGTCTCATTTCATACATAGGCAAGAAGGCAATAACTATTTATAAATGACCAAGGTTTCCTTGCTCAATTACATTATAATATTAATACAGTTACAGAGAACTGATTAAATTTCCATGCAGCAGACCTGAAATTCAATAAACTTAAAATATAATTCAACATACAAATAAGCCTACAGATATAAGATATTTGCCTGATTCATCAGTTTCCTAATATAGGTATATGCATATATTAAATATGTGACATATAATTTCATGCTACACCTTTCCATATTAACTATAAAGAATAATTATTTTGGGTCTGAATCCCAATGTAATAAAACTACAACTTCTGCAGGGATGGCATATTTCAATTCCAATCTCTAATTTATTAAAACAAAACAGGAATGAATCTTATCATATGGATATATTTAAAATATTTGACAGTGAACAAACAACTGCATATATATATATATATCAAAAATGATCAAATTTTAAATCAAAACTTGTTCATAATGTTGTCTTTGCAACGTAATATATTAAAAATAATTCAATAAATAATTATTTAATAAGACAACTTTTATAATATGTTTAATAAACCTCACCAGCCCGGATTTCACTCTGATATTGGAGCCTTATCAAGATGTAAATATATTTAAAGTTATATTATAATTCTTTCTATTTTACCACACCTCTATCTACAGGCTTCATTTTACATTACAATATTAAAGTTAAATAAATATTCTATTTCTTATTCATTACATACATAAATAATTATACATAACATTCACTTATAAATTATAATCATATATTTACATTATATAATCATATATTTATATTTTAATATTTATAAATTTCCTAATTTTCTCTTTCTTACATATTATAACTATATTTAATAATTTAAAGTCAACATAATTAGAATGATAATCATCTATATAAATATACACATATAATTTACCTATAATTATACTTAACTTAAATTTTCCAGTTATCTAATAACACCCATTTCCAGCTAATTTTACAGGACCTTTAACTATATTCATACATTTTTTCAAAATTCTCTTGTATATACAAAGATTCATAACATATCCTCTCACTATACTTCTTTACATAGTTAATTACTTGAATGTTTTTTTCACAATTTATTCTATGTCCAGTATTTAAAAAATGTAGATAAATCCCTGATCTCATATCCTTCCTTTTAATTGCTCTATAATGCAGTTTTCTCTGTCTGACCAATATATATCTTGTTACAAAATTCACAAATAATTTTATATACCAATGCAGCTTTATCTATATTACATATCCATTTCCCTAATGATCTATTGTTTTTCCACCCTATTTTAATATTATTAGGTAATTTTTCCTTTACCAATTCTTTATATACTTTATCAAAATATGGAATTGAAATCCATTTATTATTTATAGTTAAGTTGGGATTA
The DNA here is from genome assembly GCA_028023455.1 of Epiperipatus broadwayi. Lineage (NCBI taxonomy): Eukaryota > Metazoa > Onychophora > Udeonychophora > Euonychophora > Peripatidae > Epiperipatus > Epiperipatus broadwayi. Next base: position 1,749,125 of record JAQFVV010012564.1, on the reverse strand, counting down.
TTATAATATCTACTATCTTCATTTTTATTTTTAAAAAAATTACTTATATTTTTCTTTTTATATCCTATACTAATATAATCATTTTCAACTTCCAACTTTTGTATTAATGCTACATTCTTATCTAAAGTTAATCTATTATTATTATTATTATTATTATTATTATTATTATTATTATTATTATTATTATTATTATTATTATTATTATTATTATTATTATTATTATTATTATTATTATTATTATTATTATTATTATTATTATTATTATTATTATTATTATTATTATTATTATTATTATTATTATTATTATTATTATTATTATTATTATTATTATTATTATTATTATTATTATTATTATTATTATTATTATTATTATTATTATTATTATTATTATTATTATTATTATTATTATTATTATTATTATTATTATTATTATTATTATTATTATTATTATTATTATTATTATTATTATTATTATTATTATTATTATTATTATTATTATTATTATTATTATTATTATTGTTGTTGTTGTTGTTGTTGTTGTTGTTGTTGATATTTCTTCATTATCACACAAAGCATATAGGATGCTGCAATTCTTTAATTTTTTTAATTTGAAACAGCATAATTCCCATTTAAATTCTTATAATCGAATACTTGATTATGTTCTGAGTAACTTACCTGAGATTAAATGTTTTTGTGTTTCATCTCTTAATTTTCCTATAGATTTACATCACCCACCTATTGAATTTTTTGTTAAAATAAATTATTTTAAGTGGCATATTCCTTTAAATATTAAAAGATGTTATAAAAAGGGGGATTATATGGGTCTGTGTAAGACATTTTCTAATTTTGATTGGAGCCCGTGATATTCCTCAACAGATGCTAATTATAATATGGACTTTTTTAATCAAGTATTTAATGATCTAATTGATTTTTATATACCTAAAAAATGTGACTCTCACAATTTTTATTTCCCTTTTTGGTTCTCAGATAAACTTAAAAAAATTATTAGAAGGAAATTGTATCATCATAAGCAGTACATTAAAACACGAAATATGCTTTTTTACAATAATTTTATTAATTATAGAAGATTGGTTAAAGCTATTCAGAAAATTGATTTTCAAAACTATATTAAAAATATGGAGCTCAATTTGTCAGATAATCCTAAAGGATTTTGGTCTTTTATTAAAACTTCTGGCATTACCAAAAGAAAATCTCAAATGGATTATAATTCATCGTTATGTGCTGATGACTTTTCAGTTCACTTTTCTGAATTATTTGGTAATTCTCAACTGTCTGGGTTTAATTTGATCAAGGGATGTTTTAATGATAGCATTTCTATCGATTGTTTCAACAATAATGATATTATATCAGCTGTCAAAGAACTCAAAACACATTCAAGTATAGGTTATGACAATATACCTTCTTTCATTTATAAAGGTTGTGTAGAATATATTGCTGCTCCTTTATGTTATATTCTTAATTGTTCCATTAAAAATTGTATTTTTCCTAACTCTCTAAAACTTGCCAAAGTTATACCTATTTTTAAAAATGGTTCAAAAGATAATGTTAATAATTATAGACCAATTTCTGTGCTTCATACAGTTGCACACATATTTGAAAGATGTGTTTATAAGAAAATTGTTAATGACATAAATAAGATTTTGGTTCCTGTGCAACATGGTTTTTTACCTGGAAGATCAACTGAAACTAATCTTTTAACAATAACTGATCACATTGCTAATGCCTTTGAAAATCAATGTCATTTAGATGTTGTTTATTTTGATTTATCCAAGGCATTTGATAAAGTGGATCATTCCAGGTTGCTTTTCAAAATGTATAAATTAGGTTTTTCCTATAATTTGGTTGCATGGTTTGAATCTTTTATTAAGAAGAGAACAGCTTATGTAAAGTTTAATAATAATTCTTCTAATCCATATTATTGTAATATAGGAGTACCTCAGGGCAGTATCCTTGCAACATTATTGTTTAACATTTATATTGATGATTTGGGAGAGAGTTTAGAATTTTCGCATATTTTGTGTTATGCAGATGATTGTAAAATTTTTAGGAACATAAACTCAATTAATGATTGCATATTATTACAAAAAGATATCAATAATTTTGTGAAATGGTGTAGATATAATAAAATGGATATTAATATGGATAAGTGTTCAACAGTTTCTTATTCCAAAAAATCTGAAATGATAATTTGTCCTTATTATACTGAAGATCATAATATAAAATTTGTTGATATTCAGAAAGACCTTGGAATTATTTTTGCAAGCAATGGATCATTTCATCATCATATTGAAAATGTAGTAAATAAGGCTTTTAAAATTATGGGTGCAATTTTAAGGCATGGTAGACAATTTAGTAGTTTTACAAAATATAAATTATTTCTCTCTTTGGTTTTGCCAATTTTAGAATATGGATCTGTTATTTGGAATCCCAGTTCCAAACGAGATATTATTAAAATTCAATTGGTTTATGACAAATTTTCTAAGTACATTAAATTAAAAGACCATTATCTATCCCTATCCATTAGAAGAAGAATGAGAGATCTTAAAATTTTATATAACCTTGTGAATCAAAAAATTATATTAACTAACAAAATTTCAAATATTGCTTTTAATAATTGTTTACATAAAACACGTACATTTACTTTATTTTATATTAAGGTTTGTCGCTCTAACATATTAAAATTTTCACCTCTGTTTCGTTTGCCTAATACCTATAATCATGATTTTATTAATGAAAATATTTTTTCTTTAGACTTTAAAAAATTTGTTACTTATCTCATAAAAAAGTATGGCATATAATTATATTATTTTCATCATTTTTACTCATTTATGTATATTATTTATGTATATTATTGTATAATTATTATAGTGCAATTCTGTAATTGGCTTAATGCTGTAGTTTTGTACGGTAAATAAATTGAATTATTATTATTATTATTATTATTATTATTATTATTATTATTATTATTATTATTATTATTCAATTCGATTCAATTCAATTCATTTATTTAAGTGCTAAATAACAGCATAAAGCCAATTACAATTTGAGCATTACAATAAAAGGAATTATAATACATATAACATAAAATGAAAATATAAATGTTAACATCATAAAACAATATTTAAAATTAAAAACAATATTTCAAATTTAAAATATCACAAAGATTAATGTTACTCCCAATCTGATTATATAAAGAGAGTAACTTTAAATATTTGACAAAGATATTGTTGTTTCCTTAATAAATGTCTTTAGATCTACTAAAAATATGTCAATATCATTAAAATAGATATTATAAAAATTTGGTAATCTATATAATGCTGCTAAATATAAAGTTTCACATTTATATTTATCAATACTAAATAAATTCTTATTCCTTGTATATACGTGAGAAACTCTTATTAAAACCTTTGAAATACAATTATGTAAGTAAATTTTTCCATGAATGATTAAATAAAAAAATTTCATATCACGGATCACTCTTCTATGAAACAAATTTATACAAACATCTTTCGCATTAATTATATTACTGAATTTATTGTATATTGATTGCAATTTATCTATATGAGATAATTTATTCGAGTTTTATATTATTGAGCCATATTCCATTATAGGAAGTACAAGTATTTAAAGCAAATGTATTTTAATAAAAAATATTAAAATAACGTCCATTACGAAGAATAAGCCTCATTATTTTATTGGCATTACATAAAATATTATCTACATGAGTTGTAAAAGATCCATTCTGATTAAACCATATTCCAAGTTCTTTATAATACTTTTTATATTCAATAGTCTTATTATTTATATAATATGATTCCATATAGTATTGAACTTTCCTTGTATATGTAACAGCGCAACATTTTTCTATATTTATACGCATGTTATTCTTCAAACACCATTCAGAAAATCTATCTATATAAGACTGAAGCTGTAAATGATCCTTATAACAAGTAATTAATTTAAATATTTTACAATCATCAGCATATGATAATAGACTATCATTCACTATATATCTATCCAAATCATTTATATATATATTGCAAATAATAATGGTGCCAATACACTACCTTGCGGAACACCTACTTCATTAACATAAGCATGTGAAACATTATTATTACATTTAATAAAAGAAGGTCTATTGTGCAAAAATGACATTAACAAATTTAACAAATTCAGTGAGAAATCCATATCAGACATTTTTCTTAAAAGTTTAGAATGAATAACTCTATCAAAAGCTCTACTTAAATCAAAATAAATTACATCAACTTGTGCTTGATTATTTAAAGAATGGCAATATGATTATGTATAGTTAATAAATTTGTTTCAACAGATCTACATGATAAAAATCCATGTTGAAAACTTGAAACCAACAAATTAACTTGACCAATAATACCATTATATATACATTTCTCAAATATTTTTGAAAAAATAGATAAAACTGAGATTGGTCTATAATTAAAAACTTCTGAATGAGATCCCTTTTTATGTAATGGTATAACCTTAGTAATTTTCAAGTAAGAATAAAAAATACCTGTTTCAATTGAAAGATTAAAGATATATTCCAGAGGACATGACAGAATCTCCACACAACCTTTTATTAGGAATGCAGGAATATTATCAAAACCATGATTAGAATTTACATTTATTTGATTAACATCTTTTTTAATATCTTCTTTAGTTATAAATCCTGTTCTAATGTCATATCCTAAAATGTCCCTGTCTCTGTTATCATCCACATCATTTACCTCATTAAAAATACATCTACCCAGCACTGAAAAATAATCATAAAATTTATTAATATCAGGCATTAAAGATGAACATATTGGCCTTTTACATTTATTAATATCAAAATCATTCATAATTTAACAAAACTCTTTAGGTCGAGCTAAAAGTGATGCTTCCATACTAATCAAATAAGTATTGAAATCTTTTCTCTCAATTTTTTTAGATAAATATCTAAAGTTAACAAAATTATTATAACAAATATAACAACCAGTATTTTTAAATAATTTATGAAATCTATATTTCATTTTTAAAATTAGTTTCAATTTATTTGAATATCAAATAGGATATTTAAGCTTTTTCCCTATACGAATTGGCACATATTTAGATACATAAAACTGCAGTATATCCACAAATACATCCATAGCTTCATTAGCAGACTTTGAATTGTAGACAGATAACCATTTACAATCCTGAAGTGCTATGTACAGACCCAAAAAATTTACCTTATGATAATCTCTAATTAATGAAGAATATATACACTCTCTTTTCCCATGAATAGGTATTAAAATTTCAATTGGAGGATGATGAACATCAACTTTAACAAAAGGAAACATATATGTATAACAACCAGCATCACTAAAGTTAGTGAAAATTAAATCCAATGTTCTATTATTACAATTTAAAGAAATATTATTTTGTATAAGATTTAAAATAGTAACAAAATTCTTTAATCTCATTGCTTTAGATGAAAGTGTTTGATTATTCAAAAATTCTGGAGTATTAAAATTACCTGTAATCATTATATAATGTGGATAATTCACAAGATATAATTCTATATCAGTTAAAATTAAATCAACATCTTTACTAGATATACCAGGATGTGTATATATATATATATATATATATATATATATATAAAATACTGTATATATATATATATATATATATATATATATATATATATTCCCCATAAGTATTTTAGCATATCTAAAATTAACCTCTAACCAAATTGATTCATTAGAATGCAATATCACTTTATGCAACTGAAATTCCAATTGAGATCTAAGAGCAATCAATGTGCCTCCTCCCCTGTCAGCAATATTAAGATCTCTGTCCTGTCTCAAAACAATATATCTATCATCAAACAACATATTATGTTTAAATTCCGCAGTAAGCCAAGTTTCAGTAAGCATTATAATATCATAATTTTCAATAATAGATGAAGTTTTTAAATTAAATGTCTTAGTAAGTACATTTTGATAAAAGCAATATAAAATTTTAGAACTACTCATAATTAAATACCAAAGATGTATGTATATTTGTGTCAATAAAATTATCAGCAGATTTAGTTATATCAATTGTAGAAATATTATCAATATCCTTATTAATTGCAGGTTTCATCATCATCATCATCATCATCATCATCATCATCATCATCATAATAATAATAATAATAATAATCACAAATTAACTATAAATAATAAATGGTTTTCAATTCCATATTTTGATAAAGGATATAAAGAATTGGTAAAGGAAAAATTACCTAATAATATTAAAAAGGATGGAAAAACAATAGATCATTAGGGAAATGGATATGTAATATAGAAAATAATAATGAGAATGATAAAGCTGGGTTGGTGTATAAAATTATTTGTGAATTTTGTAACAAGATATATATTGGTCAGACAGAGAAAACTGCATTAGAAAGAGGCAAAGAACATAATAGAGCAATTAAAAGAAAAGATATGAGATCAGGGATTTGTCTACATTTTTTAAATACTGGACATAGAATAAATTGTGAAAAAAACATTCAAGTAATTAAATATGTAAAGAAGTATAGTGAGAGGATATGTTATGAATTTTTGTATATACAAGAGAATTTTGAAAAATGTATGAATATAGTTAAAGGTCCTGTAAAATTGGCTGGAAAATGGGTGTTATTAAATAACTGGAAAATTTAATTTAAGTATAATTACAGGTAAATTATATGTGTATATTTATATAGATGATTATCATTCTAATTATGTTGACTTTAAATTATTAAATATAGTTATAATATGTAAGAAAAAGAAAATTAGAAAATTTATAAATATTAAAATATAAATATATGATTATATAATGTAAATACATGATTATAATTTATAAGTGAATATTATGTATAATTATTTATGTATGTAATGAATAAGAAATAGAATGTTTATTTAACTTTAATATTGTAATGTAAAATAAAGCCTGTAGATGGAGTTGATGTAAAATAGAAAGAATTATGATATAACTTTAAATATATTTACATCTTGATAATGCTCCAATATCGGAGCGAAATCCAGGTTGGTGAGGTTTATTAAACATAATATTATTATAAAAGTTGTCTTATTAAATAATTTTTATTGAATTATTTTTAATATATTATTTTTAATATATATATATATATATATATATATATTGTGCATATGCTTTTTACGAGTGTTAATAATAAATGAATACTTTCATTCCCAACACAAGATATAGTATTTATGAAAGAATAAAATGAATCCACTTATTCTTTCCAACCCAAATGCTTATATATGGGTAAATCTTAAGTACTGGAAATGAAAGCATGAGGATAGACCACTCACTTTAAATTACTGTTTACGATGTCTGAATGAATGACGTCGACGAAATTATCTAGAATTTACTAAACTTCACTCTCAAATGAAACTTAAACATATGTAAATAAGCATTTATTTTATAGCACTATGTCTTATAAATTGTAATACATTAAAGATCAGCCTTTTCAAGCTATTGTGCATATGCTTTTTATGAGTGTTAATAATAAATGAATAATTTCATTCCCAACACGCTTTCATTTCCAGTACTTAAGATTTGCCCATATATAAGCATTGGGGTTGGAAAGAATAAGTGGATTCATTTTATTCTTTCATAAATACTATATCTTGTGTTGGGAATAAAAGCATTCATTTATTATTAACACTAGTAAAAAGCGCATGCACAATAGCTTGAAAATGCTGATCTTTAATGTATTACAATTTATAAGACATAGCACTTATATATATATATATATATACTATAAAAACACACAAAATCTATCCATAGCAATTGAACACAAGGTTGGCTATGATCAAATAAATCTGATGGATATTAAATCTTCAATTTAAAGCTATTAATAATTATATAATCTAATTATTTAACACTTGGACAATTTGTGCATAGATATTTTACACTTGAAATTAATATTATATCTTCCATTATTACAATTTTCTTTTTTTTAAGTGTCATAGCATCGGCCGGGACGTGAATCCGCAACTGCCTGCAAGTGCAAGGCAGTCGCGCTGACCTCTCGACCACAATTTTCTTTTTTAAATTGATTATTTCACAAAATAACATTTGGTTAATATATATATATTAGATGAAAAATTCTTTACATAGTTAATATAACATATACATCTAATATAGAGTGAATCTTTTATTTATTTTTTTAATTTTTGCTTCCTATTTTGAACAATTTATAAAATAAGATAAACCCTATCAGTATTAAATACAAGCTTAAAACAGGATAAAGTCTAAACAGCCCTTCTTAATTGTAATACTTACAAAGCTAGATAACCATAATTTTTTTTTCTCCAAAAGGCAAATATTGAACCGTTCTTATGTAGACATAATATAGTTAAGCAATCTCCAGCTCTGCAATTTAAAATAAGTGTTGTTTTTTCATTTTAATCAGATTTACTTAAAATAATTTGTCAAGTTTTTCAGATGTCCAGATTAGATTAGCAGATGGTAGTTTCTCCTCTTTTTATTCACTAAGCACACAAGTCTGATATCAGTCTAATAAATTGAGAATCCAGAATGAATATAATAAGAAAATTGATTTTTTAAAATAAGTTTTACTTCTTTGTTTTTAACAATGTGACCCAGATTTTTTTTATTAATTTGCACTTTAATTACTTGATATTTGTTTTCATTTTTTTTTTTACAAGAAAGCTTTACATTTTGTTTTCATTATTTTAAATAGCTCTCACACATATGAGAAGCCACATGATTGAGAATGAAATAAATAATACTTTACTCATTAAATAATGTGACCTTTACTACTAATAACTAAGATAATGTGATATACAAACTGGCATTGTATGCAATAATTACTCACATTTATAACAGTTAAAATCATCTTTTGCATTTATAGAAGTTACCAGAATTGATTCTTCAGAGTTTCCTATTTAAATCTATCTATTATTTCTTCCTGCATGTTCATTTTATCAAAAAGTTTTCATTTTCATTCAACTATTTGTCATTTTGCATAATTCTAGTTAGTATCTAATTTGACAGATGGAATATTTAAGCAAATAAAATTTTGTGCAAATATATTTGTTTATTTTACTGGGTTTTTATTCCACACATAGCAAAAAAAAAACCCCACAAACTTAGTGTCAATAACATTTTCTGTTTACATGCATATATATAATGATGTAAAAACTGATTAAAATTTATAATGTATCTAATAAACATGCACCCACATATGTTTACATATATCACAAAATATTTACATAGTGAAATATAATTTGTCATTTTTTTCAAATGGTATAACAATCAAATAATGAATATTTAAAATGTTGTGATTGAAACTGTCATCTTATTTGATTTGTTTATATATACTGTACGTGATATATGAAGATGATTCCTACAAATACGAGTGTATATGAAATGGCAAGAGAGCAGAGAAACGATAAAGTATAAAATGCAAAGGGTGTCTTTCATTGCATCAGATCTTATTTAAATCTAATTTTATTTTAATACATTAACAATATCTAAGTTCAAATTTATCCCTAAATAGTAATTATTAAAATTATAAAAATATACACAAAATATATCTTATTATAAGTCAAAATTTCATAATAGCATATTAAATCTTCTATATATTATCTAAATCTATCTTTCATAATGTGTTTGTGTTCCATATATGCTATCATGAATACAGTTGGGTACTCGAGCTAAATTAGAATACACCATAAGTTTATCAACCATCCTCCATTCATCATACATAATAGAGCTATGTCCCATCGTTATAATCTACATGTCTGAGGCAAGTTTATTTCAATTTCTTATATTTTTCCAAAAAATATCTTAACTAAGTAAAAAATATGAAGTCAGATTTTAATGAATTAAACAAATATATTTATTCACAAAATCAAGACAGAAGATTAGATTTAATAAATAATAATATAATAAGGCTCTCTAAATTTATCTTATAATTAAATTAAGTTAAACCATTTTATACAATTAGCTGCAACTTGATCTATAAAAAATAATAAAGGGCAAAGAAAAATCATGTGTCTGTGAAACAAAATATGATGTATAAAAATAGAGTGGACGTGTAATGAACAAATCCAGAAAAACAGATTGTTTTGTATAAGCATTATGTATGCTTAAGATTAGCCAAATGTATAATTTATCTTTATTTTCATTAATATAAGAAATCAATAAATGTATTTGAAAAGTTCTGATAGGGTTAACTAGTCATCAGTCTAAAAAATATAAACATTTCTCTATACATAAATAAATAAGCATACAAATAATTAAACAAAGTTAATGATGGCATCTGTGACTCAGGCCATTCCTTTTTTATGGCTTAAAATTCTAATTACTATATTTAATAACTATATATACCTCCAAAAATAAATCTATGGAAAGATTCTACCCTATATACTATGGAATTCTGTCTTTGTTTGAGTCTACTTAAAAAAGCCATGTGTTCATAATACCAGATATTGTATTCATTATGTAGTAAACATTTAATAAATAAAATAAAAACCTATGAACTAAAAGAGCATGGTATTCTAGAGTAAAATATAAAATATTATTAAAAAAATTAGCAAGAAACAATAAATTTGATGGCCAAATTATAATTAAATTAAAAAGACAATCAAACTTATCTGAGTCTACTTTCATGCAAACATATAAAATGATCACATAGTTTAACTTCAGTTTAAATGAATATACTATCTTATTAATAATTGCTGAAATGTAGTGTATGCATCAATTTAATTTTTGTAATAAAAAAATACCTAAGAGTAATTAAATATCTTGGTGTAACTTCATTTCAACATGTTGTAAACAAAGAAATTGTTATCATTTTTAAAAAAAAAAACAATAACAAAAATAATAAGCACATAAATAAACATTTTTGTATACAAAATAAATAAACTTTTCTCTTTTTTGACGTTTGATCCCTGGCTATGATCATTTCCTGTTCATGATCTATGTGCAGAGTATATTGGGATGCTAAACAAAGTAAATGACTAACTGTAGCAAGAGGGTCCTTCAAAAATTGTTAAATTTCATATTTAATGACTTAAAATATAACCAAAAGAAACAGTTAATTTACACATGGAAAGCAGCTTAAATATTATCACCATTAATATTTCTTAGAGCTCTATAAACTAAGGTTTTAAAATGGAAAGTTCAAAAACAAAATTGAATGTTAAAAGACATTTTTCTTGTAGTATAATTTTAATTGTAAATCTTTACTAATTGACTCATCCTGTTTAGCTGCCATGAGATTAAATTGTTATTGATATCTATGAAGCATGATGATTCTTAGATAATAGTTGCCTGGGATTAACCAGCAAAACAAACAACATTCAATTGAATGCTGATAGTAGAGGCCCCCAACCTAAAGTATTGTCTATTCACACTTCATTTTTTTTAATGATGTTAACTAAAAGAAATAGACAATTTTTAAGGAAATAAGCTAAATTTATAACCTTCAGTATGCATATCCAAATAAAGTGAACAAAACAAGGAAATTTTCAAATGAAATTTTAAAATAACTTTTTCACAAGTTTTTGCATTTGAAATAGTTTAAAAAGTTTTCCAGATAACTTTTCAAACATTTTTATTTATTTAAAATAAATTCTAAATAACAATTATCTAAACCTTTAAAAACATATGCAAAATTGTTAAATGATATATTACATTATCTTATATCTAGATTAAATTTAATTAAGAAATTGAAAATAACACATTTTTCTCCCTCTCTCCTTTTTTCTTTTACCTATAAAATATTATAGTCTTTTTCTCTTTTTTAAAAAAATATTAACAAAAAATTAAATTAAACTTCAAGAATAATAAAATAACCTTGCACATATTAATAACTTGCTTTTTCTAATATTTTATTATATTTAACTATTTTTTATATAATTAAATTTTTTCATAGATATATTTTTTTTCATTTATACAAATATATTAGTACAAAGATATTTACATAAAATAAACATTTGTGATAAAATCAAAGCAATATTCATATAAAGTTCTCAATTTCAGATTATTTTGGCTCAAAAAATACTGATATTAAAATAAACTTTCTCAACAAGATAGACCAGTTCTTACCAAATGGATTTAAAATACAGCTTATAAGGCATTCAAATTGAGTTATTTTTAAATACTAATCTATAAACAATATTTCTTAGTTTTAAACTGAACATTTTTTTTATTCCTGAATACAGATTACAAACCTAAACTTACAATGTATATTACCAATCATAGTTGAATAATTGTGATATAATCAAAATATTAAAGACAATATGCATAGTTCAATAGCATTATCTTTTCATATTTACTGGGATTTTTGTGAAAAAAATGCATTGTAAAAGCAATAGACTTTTCTAAGCATCTTTCATTAGTAGATTATTTCATTATGTTTTTTTGTTTTCCAAACACTGTCTACAATACTTGATGACTGTTAGCAATTTATCAATGATCACAATTTTTTGAAAATTGCCTCTCAGAAATCAGACATACTAAGTATTCAGCAAGGGGACACATGCATTATTTTGTATAGCTCCACATTGTGCAACACACTATTCTTTAGATCAGTGGTCTTCAGCCCCCTGTCTGTGGACCGGCACTGGGACACAGAAGTTTTCAGCCAGTCTGCACTAGACTGACAAGAAAGTTTGTAATAACAAAATAATAAGATTCTAAACTTTTAATTAATATAAACAATTTTTATTTTTCATTGCATTTTTACCTGATTAGAAAAAAAGAAACAGAACGAAAACAAAATCTAATCAATTATATATAAATTAATTTGTTTTTTTATTTATCACAAATGTTTATGGGGAGGGGGTAGAATTAAATTTTTTATTATTTTTCTAAGAAAATTCAAAATTAAAAAAAAAAAAGTTTTTTATTATACAAACTCCGGTCGTCTTTTGATAGCCAATCATGGCCACTTGTCAGCATTGTTTATGTGTTAAAACAATAAAATGTAAGTTACCGGGCCGTGATTTTAAAAATGTAGTGACTTTTTTTGATCTCTTAAATTTTTTTTACTCCGTCTTTTAATATTTCAGTTTTAGTGTGTTTTTTTTTGGCTATACGGCGATTTTTTTTTTTTGAGGCTTTAACTTTTATTTTTGAAATCAATTTTTATTACCATTTTTTAAAAATAAAAAACAAAAAATAACTTCTGTCTCTAACTTTTACAAAGTATTTTTCAATAACCCCCTCCATCCCCAAATTGAAATAAGATCAAAAGATTTGAGTTTTTCAAGTTTTGTTTTCTTTTTTTTTTGTTTAAAAATATGCCCACATTCTTTTTGCCTATAAGGCGATATTTTTTTGGGCTTTATTTGTATACTGCTAATATACTAAAACTTTTATTTTTAAAACCAATTTCTGTTACCTTTTTTAAAAAAATAAAAACAAACAAAAAATAACTTTGGTCTCTATCTTTTGTCTCAGTGAAGACAAAGTATTTCTCAACCCATTGCCCCCCCCCCACCCCAAAAAAATTAAAATAAGATCAAAACTTTTGACTTTTTAAACTTTCATTGTCTTTTTTTTTAAAAGATGGTGACTATACGGCAATTTTCTTTGGCTTTATTTGTATTACGCAATGTCTATTTTGCCATTTTTTTAAAAAAAACTTTTCCTATTAATTACATTTTTTGATCCTTTCAACACACCAGCATAAAAAAATTACAATAATATCAAAACTTCAGACTTTTACACATTTGGTTTTATTTTTTCAGATTGAAAATACACTGACTTTTTTTTGGCTGTACAGTGATTTTAATTATGTGATTTCTATTTTATTCTTGGATATTTTAACAATGAAATAATAAATGTAGAAATGCAAACACATTAATGAGAAACAACTGTTATTATACTGTTTCTGTAGCAGTATGACTGCACAACTCGAGAAAGAGTGCTCAGCATGTGAAGGTGAGCAAATACCATTACAATATACAATAACTAGTGTGCTGTTTTGGTAAGTTATAATTATTATGCTCATTTAAGGCTAAGCAGGTTACATCTTTAAGAAAATTTATCTGTAAACTTCTGCTGGTCCGTGAAATCTTATACTTACTTTTTCCAGTCCGCAGGTGTGAAAAGGTTGAAAACCACTCCTTTAGACATACATAATTTTTTTAGTATTATTTTTTGAGAAAAAACCTGATTGAATCAATATCAATTTTTTTTCTTAAAATCGAAAAATCTCTCAATAAGAATATAAAAAGATTTGAAATCTTTTTCAGTACTATTATCTTATTTCTAATCCAATGAAGATTGTATTTTCAATTTTTTTATCTAAACAGAAGAGTGGGATCTCATAGCCAGAATATAATCTTTTGCAATAATAGATTGAAATACAATCTTATCCCACACTGTTTAAAAATAACTTTAGATAATAATCTAACTTATTTATCTAAAGTTTGGGTATAACTTATTTGTAAAGTCTGGCATGCTTGCGATTGTAATGAAAGTACTTCATAGAAAGTTTCCTTAAAGCTTATTCAGCCATATTGTGTTGCTGTTTAGAGAAAAAGTTCCACACAATACTCAACAAAAAATTAACAGGAGCAATATTATTGATGCATTCAAGTCTTCTTTATAATGCTTTCTATTCTTTCACACATTATTCCACTAGATAGCAGTCAGAACAATTCACTCATATAAAATGTTAAAAAGCTGCTGATATTGGACTTGGCAATAAATCAAGTTATAATCTCATTGTTCAAGCTTCTTAAATCAAGATTCCTTTTTGAACGTTTGAGAAAATGTCTACAATTGAAATTATAGTAAATGGAATTCTTAGAAGGTTCCAAAAATAGATTTTTCAGAGGCAACAAAATATTAAATAGATTTAATCATTCTATATGGAATTGGAATCTTTATCAAAAAATCCAGGACAACCCATAATTATTCCATATATCTGCTCAGCAAATAAAATTTAGCAGTCACTGATATAATGTGCACTCACACACAAATCATTAACAATATAGTTAATTCATTGACAGTTATATGTATACTTTTTGTAAATTAAATTTTCTTGTATGCGTGTTTGTATACATACGTTAAATAAAGTATAGATTTCTCTAATTTGGGATCAATCAATAGATTTTCCTGCATCGGGAGAAGCGGCAGAGTATCATATGGTCTCGGAAAGATTCTAGTTCTGGCATTTCCAGCGATGAATCTCATTATGAACTTCCGAAAAATAAAGCTATACCATTACAATTATAATATTCAATACATGTGGGGGGACTGATATTAAGAGAAAAGTCATTACAACTAAAAAAAGACTCCTAAAATTATACAATAAAACATATTAAATAGTATGTCTTTAGTTTATTTAACAAAGCAAATAAACACAGGAGATAAACAGAATTAAATTAAAAGCAAAATATTAATATAAAAGGTGTAAATGCTTTATTAAAATATTTTTTTATCCATTAAAAAGGAATAGTGAGTATTTATTAATAGAAACTTATTATTAATCAGAGCGGTTAAATTTCATAAAAAATATTGATGTTTAGTCACTTAAGTATTAACTCGAAAACTGTTAAACCAGGTAGAGAATAAACGATTCCATTATTCACTTCAATATAAGAAATGAACATTACTTTTTTAAATATTAAATAAAAGATGGCACTTCTTTTTTTTTTAAAAAAATGTTTATATTAAAATCTATTTTTAAGAAAAAAGCAAAATGGAAATGACTGAGAAAATAAAATTGATTTTGTATTACTAAACAAGTGAATAACTGTGTATGATATAATTCTTAATCTATCTTATAAGGATAGTGAAAATAGTTTTGCAACCTGAAGCTTATTTTAAGAATGGAAAGATTTAAAGTCATAACAATGATTTATATATTTTAAATGGTAATCAAATGTACTTCATTTTTTCAAAAGAAGAAAATAAAAAGAACATCGAATGACTTTTCTCATAACTCTACAATGAAGCAATATATATATATTCACGATTTATTAAAAAATATTTCAAAAAAATTGTAAAAATATTTTATAAATGACATGACATTGATTTTAATTCTGTGTAATAAATAAATAGAAAAAAGAACGCTTACTCAACAAAAAAATATTAAAAGTATAAGTATGTACACGTATATGTGATTATATAGGCCAGAATAATATGACTAGAAATATAAAATTTTAAACTCATTTTTTAAACAAACAATACATACAACTTTTAATACACAAGCTAATTATGCCTATCATATTCAATGATAGATATATTAAGCGATGGCGACACAAAGTAAGAAAACTTTTAATTCACTTTTAATATCTTTAGCATATGGCATCAAAAGTTTTCGCAGTTAAACTTTTCACCAAGCGCTTAATATATTATTACAATCGTTTAAAGAAGAGTAAAAAGAACATAATACAGAATCAGATATTCACTGATATATATATCATTTTTAAAAACTAATTTAATGTGACTAAGAATACATTTTTTTTTTCATATGTCATAGCATCGGCCGGGAGGCGAACCCACAACTGTCTGCAACCAACTACTTGCTTGCAAGGCGGCTGCGATGACCTCTCGGCTAACAACGCTTGACACTAAGAATACAATTTAACATCAGTTTATTACTTAAAATGGCATATTTTGAGAATTTGTTCTTTATAAAAAATAAATAAAAACATAGGATTTATGTAGGATTTGTTCAACATTTAGAAAGACTGAGGAGTTTACTTTTTATGAGATTATATTTTACAATAGAATAATTAAAGACTTAATTGTACTTTAATAATCAATACAAAAATACATACAACGCAAAAATATATACATGTATAATGTGGGAATAAAGTAAAATTTAGGTTTTAATTATTTTCATGTACTTTCTTTCAATTGTCAAATAATTAAAAAAAAAAAAACTATAAAAAATGAATATACTTTGGATAAAAAAGTTCCTTGATTTGCATAATAAAATTCATATAATAAAAAGTGTGCATTCATACAAGGCAAGAAAGACACATATGAGAAGAAAAGAAAGAAATTAAAAATATTCCTTAAAAAAGAAGAATAAAAATATTCTGTAAAAAAAGAAGAATAAATATAATCTTACATGGAAAAAAGGGTGAAAATAAATAAATTGCAACAAAACAAGTCAATATGACATAAAACAATATTAGATAGATCTAATAGATGGTTTGAAAACAGAGAAAAAATAAGAATGGTGAAAACAAATGTACATGACATTCTTTGGCCAGTTGAGATATATTTACAACCAATAACAAGAGAGAACACAGGGAATTAAATAAAAAATTTATTACTAAAATGATGGTATAATCTATTTGCCTAAAGGTTTGTGATGATGATATATTAAATGTGATAATATCAGTAAATGTTGAATGTGTAAAAAAAATTAAACTTCATTTAAACTTTTTAAATACAAACAATTTGTTAGTAAATAACAACACAAAAATAGATAAAACAAATTAGTAATGTCATTACTAAATTGTGTTGTCTATTTGTCTATTATTATTAACAAATTGTTTGTATTTGAAAAGTTTAAATAGAGTTTGAAATTTTCTATACATTCAACATTTACAGATAGATGATAGAAATAGTACAACATATTATCAGATGGTATAATCTCTCTCTCTATATATATATATATATAATGTAGGAGGTCTTCAATGGTATGAACAGCTGAAAAATTGGAGGGTGAAGTAGATTAAAGCCTGTTCATTACATTTTGAAGATTTGCTATCTTAATATAAACCAAGCACTGATTATATATATATATGTGTGTGTGTGAGAGAGAGAGAGAGAAAGAGAGAGAGAGAGAGAGAGAGAGAGAGAGAGAGAGATGATAATCTGGACCAACTGATGAGTGCTGGTTCCTCACAAAATATATATACTGGAGATCATTTATCTTTTTCTCAAAATAAGATTTATTAACATAATATTAATCTTTGAATTTACATGGTATATGTAGTGATATACAGGATTCAAACTACGATTTACAATGCAGAACTTGATTTACCGAGAGAACATAAAAACATTGAATTGTATATATCTTGCCATTCATAGCTTCTCTCATAGTTTACTAAGTAACCCCTGACTTTAATGACTAGATAGACCACAGCTACCAAGAATCACATCATCTCCACCATCCAGAAGAAGAGAAAGTGAAAACCCGTACTAATCCCCGCAGCACCCACATCCCAGTCCCCCTTCCAAGGACTAGGAACCAGGCCTTGGGTATTTCCAAAGCTCAGACTCTCTCATCCAATGCCCTTACTAATACCCACAGCACACAGATTCCCTCCAAAACCCAGGCTTGTGAGACCTTCCAAGCACCAGACCCTGTCATCCAGATGACACAGAAGAGTGACTTAGCAGCTCCAATTTGAAGTTTAAACCATAGAAGAACTCTCTGGCCTTAATCACCCAAGCATGGGATTCTCTCATCCTTACAGCCAAGACAATCAATGCTGCAGCACTAATCAAAAATGTAAATCCCATATGCTTAAATCATATGCCATCTAGAGATTATCACAGTCTAATAACAAACCTATGAATCACATAAAGAGATCTAAACCACAATGCATCACATCATCTCCACTGCCCCGAAGATGAGAAATATGAAACCTGTACTAATCCTATAGCACTCACATCCTAGACCCCCATAAGAACCAGAGTTTAGGCCCCAGGAATCTTCCCAAGTTCCAGACTCTCTCATCTGAAGCCCATACTAGAACCCAATACACCCACATCCCTACCCCCTCCAAGACCAGGAAGCAAGCCATGGGAGCTCTCCAAGCAACAGACTCAGTCCTCAAGACTACAAAGATGAGTGACACAGTAGCCCCAATCCAATGTTCAAATCACAGTTGAACTCTTTGGGAACTTGAATTGGACAATGTCCATCATGTTTCAGCTTCCAGACAACTTATAAAAAACTAGAAGCCTTAATCCATGAGGTCCTTAACTATTGGTAAAAAATGATAAAACTAGAAGCACAATCCATGTGATGAGGTACAACTGTTAACAATCCAATGTCATAATAATTGCTAAATTTAAAATCATATTGCAAATCTCCAGGATTTCCAATGCCTTGCATAACAAATTCATCATTACTTTCCAAAATCAAGAACTTTAATGTATATGTAGTAACCAGATGCTTGCATTATGTGTTATACCACAATATAATTCTAGATCTAAAGAGCAATCAAAGATGTACATAGAATAATGTATCCATTAAAATTGCATAGTGAATAGTGTTCATCATGTTTCAGCACCCTGATAACCTCTGAAAACCAGAAGCACTAATCCATATAGTCAATTGTTAAAATTATCGATTTGTACAGTTCAGCATTCAAGATAGAAAAAAGTTTAATATAGAATGTAAGGTTGAATAATCAAGCAACACTTGAAATCAAATGTTCAGATACAGTCTAAAACAATTCGCTATAGTAGAAAAGTCAAATCTCAGGTCTAAAATGCAAGCACAAAACTGCAATGAATAACGTCATTTTTAACAAATGAATGAGCCATACAAATCTGGTAAAAATGTTTTAACACTTTAATAGCCTGAAACGCGACATCGCAGCTGTCACCTTTAGATTGCTCTAACTCAGCCAATTTTTTAGTTACATTGATTAAAAAATACCCGTATTAAAGCTTAGAGCAAGGCCTATAAGATGGTGCCCTCTTTTGAATTATTTTACAAGTAAAAAATCAATACTAGGAGGGTTTTAAGTTGAACAAAAGAAGAAGGCCAATTTTGATTGGTTGGATACTCAATTCCCAATCTATTACCAATTCTTATTGGCTGATGATTCCGTTAAATATTTTTTCACCGCTAAAATGAAAATATATGTTTTGGAGTGTTTTTTTTATTATGTTTCGTACATATTATAAATAATTTTCATAAAATCTAATATTTCTAATAAAAATATAGTTATTTTACAAAAGTAGTAAGGTTTTATTAAAAAATTGTATACTTTACATGATTGTAAATTGAAAAAGAAACCAGCCGTAGCAGCAATTTTTGACATCTTGTCAAGAAGTTAGATTGCTCCAAGCTGTTTATTTGATTTTCAAACAAAGATTAATGATTTAGAATATTTTTCTGGCATTATAATGTATTTTTGGTGTATTTTTTTAATAATATGCTGAAAATAAATAATTATTTTGAGAAAGACGTTAAGATTTTTCCTAAAAAATTCTTAAAAAATTCGTAACGTGAAATCTGGGAGGGATCTAAATGACATTTAAAATGCTTCTAATTCGCTCGTAATGTTTTCTTTGATTTTTCTGTTTTTGAATATTTCTATAAAATACAAATAAAACTATATTTTTGAAATAACTTTCGTTTACTTTCCTAACATTACAAATAATTAATATACTTTTTGAAAACAAAAATAAAATTAATATATATTAAAAGATGAAAATATTTGTATCAAAAAGTTTGTCATTTGACCAATTAAAAGTTTCAGAGTTTTACTTCACTTGACCAATAACGAAAATGTTCTATTAAAAGATTAAGAGACATAGTCAGTGATCCAGCATCGAATGCATGGATAAAAGATAAAGCAACACTTGAAATAAATGATCAGGTACAATGAGAAACAATTTACTATTGTGGAAAAATTCTTTCTTTAAAAGTAAAATCTCAGGTTTAAAAAGCAAGCATTAAAGTCTAAATGAATAATGCTACTATTGCTAACAAATAAATGAGCTATCCAATTCTGGTAACGATCCCCAGAGCACCTTTTCCCCAGCTCTGCCCCATATAAAAACTAGGATTCAGGCTCTCATGTGGTCCTCCCAACAATCAGACACTCTCACCCAGTCAGCAAAAGCTGCCTTGAATCAAAATATTCCCTGAAAATTAAGTCTTTCAATAGAAATCTCTAGAAATTTATTTGGCTGTCAGTTATTTTTAACAGCGCTCCAAAGAAAAATTTTAATCATGCTTACTTGTTATCTGATGGTGCCATAATTCTTGTGTACAAAGAAACCTAAAAGGTTACTCTGGTCAAGTGGAAACTTTTTAGAGGAAAAAAATTCTCTAAAATATAATTTAGGTAACTAAAATGGGGAGCCAGTAACAGAGTAAACTGGAGTCCCTGGCTCCCTCTAGTGGACTAGGGGACAAGTACATAAATATATATAGTTGTATTTTAAATATTATATATACTTACAGTATTAAATAGGTGAAATAAATTTATTGTTTAATGTTGGATCTATACTATAATGAATAAAGAAAACCAATCTTGCAAGAGTTACTATTTAAACTGAGATTTTTGTCACCAACAAATGGAGTATCATTTTTGTAGCCACTAATGATCTTAATATATCACTCAGTTCAGACAATGATAATTTGCATGAAAGAAAGAAATTCTGTTGCATAGAAATACAGCCATTAAATTAACATAGTTTTATTTTATTTTATCAAGGCAAAACCATTAAGCAATCATTAAAACAACATTGGGAAAAATTAAATCAATGATACAATATAAATTATGCCTGATTTGTAGCATTAAATAGTTATAAAAATGTAATGTCTAATAAAAAAAACTCTTCTTATAAGGAGTAAAAAAATATTTAGGTATTAACTCTTGAGATATTGTTTCATCATTCTCGTAGAGGAAGTGTCCGCCATAAGATATCAAATTTATTACAGCCGTTCAATGCTGTAGGTTTTTTCACATATATTGTATTACGGTTTTAGTTTTTTTCAAAAGTATTAAAAATAATCCTCTGCTTTGAGAAAATAAAGTAAAACTAAATATTTGCAATAAAATTTATTTCATTCTTGCAAGTTGCTAAAGTCTAAAATTAGTTGAAATGTACGATCTTTAGGAGGTAAGAAATCAGTGTAACGTTTTTTATTTAAAAAAATGATTTAGGTGTTAATATTAGCAAGAGTATTTCTCCATATTCTTGTAAAAAAAATACACATCATTAGACGTTATATACAAGTGTATAACATACAAATAAATGTCTAAGATTAAATAAAAAACCCGCATGAAATTGCTGCTTATATATGCAAAACAAAGAAATTAGGAGTAAGCACTACAAAATATCTACAAATACATAACATATAATGATAAAAGTAAAAATCAACAAATATATTAATCTGTACAACCGAGTGAAAAGACATAACGGTAAATTCAAAAACCGAAATTTCCTGGATCAAATTGTTATTCAATCTGATACTTTAATACTAATACTCTTGAATGTCAATAACCTTCTTAAGGCATTAATCGCAGAACTATATTTTGTCATAAAGCATTAAGGATTTTTTATTTTATTTTACAAAACTCTAATAATAAAAATGTATAAAAATAATACAACTATAATGTATTTAAATATATATATATATTAATAAATTTTCTAATACAATGCTTGTTAATTAAAATATATTGTTTCATATTTTAAACAATAATTAAAACAAAAGTTAATATTAAAATAAAATTAATTTAATTTGTTTATGGGAAAAAAAAATAGTATCTGTTATTTATTATAAATACTTTAAAAAATGAATAATACTTTGGGAGTGCTGCAATTTTAATATTTTTAATAAAAAATGCAGAAAGAAAAACTCAATCTTATTAAAGTAAGAACAATGTCCATTAACAAAAGTTTAAATTTATGATTTAAAAAAAAAAATTCTAGACAGATAAAAATTTGGTTGTAGATATTATAGTTCATAAACATTTCCAGAAAAAATAAAAGATAGAAGATATTTTAAAATTACTTATTTTAAAGATAAATACAATTAAAATTAAACATCTAGATATATGCAATATGATATAATTATAAATAAAATAAATTTTAATTAAATTATTTAATTTGCTATGGTTTTTAATATATAAACACAATTTTTTTTATATTTAACTTTATGATATATTTATGTGTATTTTATATTTTGCAGATCTGAACAACATAATCATACAGTCAGCTACTTTGAAAATTTGAGCATAAGAAAATATTGTATGTATTTGCTAAAGGCATAAAAGAATAGGTTGGCATTCTTTGTTTATGTTAGTAACAATCATTAATATTAAAATTTCAGGGTAAAGTTGTTAACAGATGTGTTGGCTATACTCATGATTTAGCTTCTAGTCTAGTCAATGCAAAAGTTGAACATATTTTTCAGGTTGCTTTCAGGTTTAGAACTTTTTATTTTCATAGCCAATCTAATTAATTAACCAATATTAATAAATTAAAAAAAAACTATCTAGAAAATCTTTGGTTAGTTAAACATCCTGTGTTAATCAGGGCCTAGAAAATAAATATTAATGCATTCAATCCAAAAAAAATCTGCAATATTATATGATTTTTACTATTGAAAAATCAGATATAATACAACTATGGGTAATTAATATATGATTTATCTTCATTTGTATAAATAAGATGGTAGAAATAATTAAATACTCCATATGTTTCTTAATCTTTATTAAGAAAATAAAAAATACACTAGTAATATTATTTTAAAGATGTAATAAGCTTCATTCTTGTATGATAAATTCCAAACCCAAGATGTTAAATTAAAGCTTTCTTAATTGGTTGCTCTATTGTCGCGTGTAATACACTTGCATCAGCTGATTCGTTGAAATTATGAATTCTTTTTTAAATTGCATGAAAACTATAAGCATGATATCAACAGAAATCCTGCTTGAAAATCTCTTTGAAATTGCATATCTGGAGTTAAAATAGAATAAAATTTGAATATTTTATTAATATTTTTAGTAAAACATTCATTTAATTTTTTTCTTCTCTGCTGAGTTTACTAGTTTGCACAAAGAAGATAGAGGCAGAGTTTTTTAATTGGCCAAAGTCAATAATAAAATGGATTTAAAATAAGCCAATAATTCACATTTCAAGGCCTTCAATGTAATAAAAATGTAATCATGGAATATCGGGCGTAAATATTCAACTTTAATTTTTTAATTATTTGAATAATATTTAAAAAAAATTTTTAATTACTTGATAAATGGTATAATTTATTAATGTGTTTGCATTTGTATTGTTGTGTCTGTGTACAATATAAATTATATAATATTAAATCATTTATGCTCTTTATTATACAGTATATAAATTTGTATTCAAATATAACAAAAGTGGTTTGGGTACAATGTAATTTTGAGTCTCTGATGCAAGTTTGAGGCAACCCTATTTTATAGACATAATGACTCACAAAAGATTTTATTATTTATTAATGGGTTTATATTTGTATTGGTGTATTTGTGTTTGCACTTGAATGTTTGTGTTGATTTATATATAGAGAGCAGTGCAGTGTAAATTTAAAAACTGATTATCAGATGTACAGAAAAATTGCAATAAAGCAATTACAAAATTTATTGGGCATAGGACCATGTGAAAATAAACCAATAGACGTTTTAAATGGTGTGTGTGTGTGTGTGTGATGATAGCTACAATGATTATTATATACCACATCGATTTGTATGCAGGCAAAAAAATCAAATTCTGATTTTTGCCTATTCCTTGATACTCATACTGTGGAGTGAGTAGTTTTGCCACATTATGCATCACATTATTTTCAAGTCTATAGCTACCAAATGAGCTATATGCAAACTAATTATATCTCTGTGGAACAATAAATATAACAAGATAGCATTACTGGTGTGCATAAAGAATATAAGCATCGATGGTGTTAACAAAAAATATAAAATGAGATGAAACTCATTTTATCATTGATACAGACAATATAGCCTATAATTTCTAGTTTTCAATAAACAAGAAACCAATTTCTATAATGACAAATACATATCCACCTTCTGGAAATGATTTGTTTTGTATCTTATTAGGATGAATCTTTTTCTTATAGATGCCTTTGAAATGTGTTAACTTTTGGTGTACAAATAAAAATGAAGAATTCTTATGTGAATAGTTTTGGAGATTCTGAAGTTATGGATTATCTCAGGTAAAAAGTATTATATATGGTTTGAAATATAATTTTGTGATGAATACAATGAAAATATTAATAAAAATGTAACTTAAACTTAATTAATAATAAATGAGAAATTATAAACAAACAATAAAGTAATAATTATGTCAGATGTTGACATTTCTTTTTTCCTTTATTTTATAAATAGTAATCACTATTTATCTTAGCCTTATTGTTTTCCTTAGTTTTTCCAATTTCTATCAATGTAAAGTTTTTGTCTAACATTATTAAAACTGAAATTATTGTGAAAATTGTGTTTCAAGTCAGTTTTTTTTTAAAATTCAATATGGTACCTGAGTGTACAATCAGTTAAAGAAGAAGCGAGTGAAGCCTTATTATTATGATTAAGTACTCTGTCCTATATCTTTTTTTCAATTTGCATCAAGAAAAAAAAAAACTTATCATACAAATAGTAATTTGGAAAAAGATGATTAGATGATTACTGATAATTTAAAAAAATAGAGGAAAAAACTTAACTTTGAATTTGAGAATGATTTGACACATATAAAAAATGCAAGGTACATAATAACGTTGATATATATAAAAATCCCGTATAAAGATCCAAATAATGAAAATTACTGAAAGCAAAAATTAAAACAACTATGATATTAATTACTTCAAAATATTGTAAAGATATAGAATGACAGGGGTAATATGGAGTAATGGGAATCATCACCATCCTTATTAAATATGCAAAATTAAATATAAAAGTTAAAATATAAAATAAGCATAAAGCAAGTAAGACAGCAGATAAGCAGGCACTAAACCATTTAGTAATTATTCTAATCATAAGTTATAAACTATATCACCTCAGCATTAGATTGGAATAATCAAATCAACAACAATATGTCAGTAAACAGTCAATAATAATCCACAAAGAACAGTCAAAATTCATAAATCAAAAATCAACTCCAACCAAATCTAAAAGAGGTGCACTATAAAAAGACTAAATATCTAGCTGTTGCCAACCCTATGAAAATATTTAGAAACAATCATTTACTGCACATATTTAAGTGCTAAAATATCCAAAAAAATATAATAATAAAAAATAATGTGTGGACACTGATACATGCCAATCATTATCAATTCTCTGGCCATATGGTACCCTTAGTGTACAAATCAACTTTAACTTAATTTCTAATAAAACACAAAATGCAGTGAATAAACTTTAAACAGTCATACATTTGCACCATCCTGAAATACCATCTGGATGTCCAAACCCCAACATAAATCCCTATATCCACATAACTAACCATTATATTATAAACTGACTCAGGAAGCAAGAACTCTAAAGACTATGACTATAAATAAGAAATAAATAAATATAACAGATTACTCTAATTTTAAAATAATTTTATGTAATAATAATCTTTAAACAATATGCAGTATTGAAATCAAGTCACACACACAGCCAATTCCTGAAACAGATAGCTGCAGGAATAAAGATGTTAACAAATTATATTTTAACAATTATTTAATAAACAAATTTATTAATAATTAAAAAATTAAAAAAATGGCATGATAATATAATAATTTAAATTTATAAATTTTTATCAAAAGTATAGTATGATATTAACAAAGATTAACCATTTCATTTTCATTCATTAATTGAATAAACTTTTTTATGATTGACTTATTTTCTATTTAATAAATAAAATTAGCAAATGACTTTTTAATCAGAGATAATGAGTTAAATTAGCTTAATCCTTTGTATAATTGGGGAAAAAGAAGAATAAATAAATAAATAAATGAAAAAAAAAAACATGTCAAATTTAATAAAAAATAAGTTATTTTAAAAAAAATATTTAATTTTGGAAAAAAAAATCACATGAATAAAAAAATGTTTATATTGAAAAAAAAATTCTATTGATTATTATCAATTATTAATTTTAAAAACAATTTAAATATAATGTGCACATTAAACAAAACACCCTTTTACCATGTCTTTACTTTCTTTTGGGAATCGTTCTTTGCATTTATAATTTGCAGCTTTACCATGTAGGTTTTCTTCTTGAAGACTTTTCACTTCCAGGTTAATATACAAAATTCTTTTTTCCTCCATTTTGCAATATAATATTTCAGGCCAACACACAGCAAAAATTTATCCATTTTTCTTTCCAATAAATTTGCCAATATATAGAAACAAAATTTTGCTGCAGATTACTTCAATGGCAATTTTATTCTCTTTTACATTTTTCTAGTTAGGTAGCTTGCATGAAGAAAACTATTACCATTTAGCTAAACTTAGCACATGGTTATCTTCATTTTAGAAAACATTTTCATAAATAAACTCAATGTGCTTTATACAACTAAATAAAAACTACAATTATCTTCAACACCTTGATTAGGACTTCTAGTTTTCTCTTTTAAGACTTCTTTCTTCTAATAGCAGCTGAATCAGGACATGATTATCCTCTTCAATAGTTGGATGAGGAACTTATCCATCAAGTCTTTTTCAGCATCTGGATCAATACTGACTGTCCTCTTCAACTGTTAAGTAAGTAAAAACTTCTTACAAGACACAACTCATAACCCTAATTTTGGAACATTCTCAAAAATCATACAACTGTAACCTACATGACCAAATTAAACACTGACCAATTAGGTCTGTTTTTACAAAAGAGAATTGTTGTTATTTCCCTTTCTTTTTTATTACAAAACAAGGTAAAATAATTTTCCTATACTTGTTTTTCTAGGCCAAAATAAATTAATCTTTTAATTACTTGTTTTCGTATACCAAAAAAAAAAAAAAAACAAATAATATAATCAGTTAATTATACTGATTTGATAAACAATGGTTGTTGTATTGAAGAGAGAAAGAAAGAAAAGAAAAAAATAATAATTCTAATTATAAAACAAAATTTAACAAAAATGTGAAATTTTAATTTTTTTTCTTTTCTTTAAAATTTTATTTATTTATCCCTCTTAAAAGTTAGAATTAAAATTTATGAAGTAATTTACTGAAAAGAAAAATTTATTGTCTTAATAAATTTTCAAAATTGAAATTAACACTCGTAAATAGTTAAAATGATTAAAGATAGAGAACAAAACAAATTATTTAACTGATTTTATTTTTTCTTTCTTTTATAAACATTTACAAATTATAATACAGTTCAAATATTCACATTATGTCTAAAGAAAATTATGTAGAATTCTCATATCATTGGGTACATAAAATATTTAAATTAAATAAATACCTGTTGTTGTTGTTGTTATTATTATTATTATTATTATTATTATTATTATTATTATTATTATTATTATTATTATTATTATTATTATTATTATTATTATTATTATTATTATTATTATTAAAAACAGATGGAAAATTAATTATTATTTCCCTATTAAAGTATTCTAAACTTGAGGACCTTGTAATATTGCCATGACTAGTGCCCAAAATATTACAATACTAATTGGAAAACAAGAGTAATATTAAGTTGAAAATAATCATTGTATGCTAAGCAAAGTAAAATGCATTATGAAAGTTTTGATTTGATAACATATATGTAAACAAGTAATATAATATTCCATATATTCCACAAGACAATTAAAAATAATTAATAACTATATGTAAATGCCGCTTACTTTTTCTTTCTATATGGATCACATTTCAATATGCCTTAAAAATTCCATTTTATAATTTACTATTTAAAATGCATTTTTAATTGTTTTTCTTTTACAGCATGAAGATTGCTAACTAGTCAAAATATTTACCAGAAACAATTAAAAATAATAATGTGATGTATATCCTTTTAAATTAATGTACTGCAGTAACCATAAATCATATCTGTGTCAATTATGCCTAGATACTTAAAAGTAACCAAAAGTATATGTCTAATATATTCAATGACGTTTCAATCATAGAAAAAAATAAACATGTTTAATTAATATATCAAATTTATTAAGCGCAAGCAAATAATATTATAATAACGTGAAAGGCTTAAACCTTCAAAACCTGCACCTTATATATAATATTTAGTGAATTAAATTTGAAGATATTTTAAGTTTCACATTCGTAGTTCGAAATGCTTGAGTCTGGCTTATTTATATATAAATGGAGCCATAGAAGAAGGTGGGTACCATCTTTTTCTGCTAGTTCTGACTTGTATTTCAGAATTAAGAGGCCCACATACAGTTATTATTACATCTGACTGGCTGTACGTTAGCATGTTTAAGGCACAGGTTTTGAAGGTTTAATTAAGCCTTTCATGTTATTATGTTTAATTAATGCAGATGAATACAATTATTTCACATTTTATTATATACTGATAAAAGATATTTCAAATAAAAATGTAAAATATAATTGTACTAACATGTGGTAAAATAATTATCAAATGTTTTCTTTTGAGGTGATTAATGTATTTCAGATATTTAACATGGATCACATATGCCATATTTTTCTGATCTTGTTATATAGTAATGAATCACATTTTCAGTTAATAGTTATTTATCATTTATTGTAACATGGTTTTCAGAGAATTAATATAAACATTATGAAAGAAATTTTAAAATTTATCTTCTTTATAAAAGTTTTCTTTAATGAAAAATTGACAACGAATATATAAAGTTGTATATAATCAAAATGTAATATTCACTTTAAACATGCAAACTATACACACTTGTTAAATATGTAAAGTTAGGTGTCCAAGTATTAAATAATAAGTGTAATATACTTACTTGTATTTTAAGTTAAAGATTTATTTTGAAATTCAATCTAGTCCTAATTTTGATTACTGTGAATTATATTTTATGTAAGTACAACTTATAATATATATGCAGTTGTTAGATCACTGTTGAATGGTTAAAGCATTCTATATCTATGTGGTAGATTTATTTATGGCTTTGTTCTGTAAATTTGGGATTAGAAATAAAGAGTGAAATTTATACACTGCATGATTTAAATATAGCAACAATTATTCAGAAATAAATGAATGTTTAAAAATATCATAAGCGGTAATGTTCTGTTCTATTGTGTCAGCTGCTTGATAGTGCTCTTTCTAGCTAAATTCAGAAAAAATATGCCATTTCCATAGCCACAGCCAAGCCAATAGCCTTTTTTCTATGATAAAACACAAAGAGTCCATTTACTTGGCTGCTGCCTAATGCTGTGGCTTCTTTCTATGCTAAAAGCACAGAAAAATGCATCTCTTGCTGCCACAGTTGCTTGTGTTACACATTTTATCATAATGCTGGGTTATCTATTTTTGCTACAGTATCATGTGAGGGTGTGTTGACTGCATCATGTCTAAATAATTAAATTTTTCAGGTCCAACATTGTTTATTCCTGTGAACTGACCTACTGGTACCTTATAAGTTTTAACAGTGTTGTCACTATTTGTTCAGCACTGTGTAATCCTCAGAAATTTGGATTTTAGGGTGCGGCACAGCACTATTTTGAAGATCCCGATGAAAGTAATGTATGCACAAGAAATCATCCAAGACAAGTCAGATGGCTGCTTTAACCTTTAAACCGTTAATTATATTATTGGTTGTATGAGGTAAAAATCAAATCTTTTAATTGGCCAACTCACAAACTGAAGACAAAGCCTATTGTTAAAACATATTCACCTATAATATTAAATTCAACTCAGATATGTTTATAAAAAGTATATTACTAATTTTTCAGGTTATGAAAGTGAACGAAAGTTCTTTCAAAAATAAATTGCTATTTATTTATTATAAAATATTCAATTTCGGCAAATTTAAAAGCAAACGTATAAACAAAAAAATGCTGACGTAAATGCTTTTTTTCAATTTTACATTATGGAAAAGTAAAGATTTCTTTTTGCTAAATCTTAAATATTTTTACTAAAATCTTCAATATTTTTCAAAAATAATTTTGTTTTTTTAGTATACCCTGTGAAAATGATTTTAATTTCCCAGAATATACTTTTTTTAAACCTTAAATCACATTCGAAATGAAATTCTCAGCGTTTTTCTTTATTTTCTTTAATCAGGCGGTTTCTTTGTTCTTTCCAGCCAATCAGAATGTCTTTTTCGGCTGAGAGCTGGCTGACAGCCAATCACCGACAAGCTTCTTTTTTTGTTTAGCTTTAAATGCGGTTTTATTGATTTTTTACTTGTAAAATAATTCAGAAGAGGGCACCATCTTACAGAACTTTTAAAAACCTAATCAATACCTGTCAAACAAATATCCTAGCATTAAAAATAACAAAATTAGAGTGACGTCAACTGTTGACAAGAGGCCTCGTAAGAGACGGGAAAAGGGTTAAACACTGAAAATTGGCAATTGCCAGACACCGGAGTCAGCTTTCAATTTAATAGTTTGTTATAAGTTATTAACTTTAGGGAGTAAATTGCAATCTAATTTACTTTTTCCTCAATGTGCAGGGAATGATTAATTACTGTCCAAAAAAGGGTTAAAATTTACTTTTATTTTTTATTAGAAAAGTACCATAACTTTCCTATCCACACACACACACACACAATGAAAACAGTCTCAGATTAATTACTGTCCAAAAAGTCTCTGATATTTAATATTATTTGTTATTAAAAAAGTAACGTAACTTTTTATATACACACATACAAAATAAAAAATAAATGCCACTCTGATTAATTACTGTCCCAAAAAGGCAAAGTCAGCTTTCATTTGAAAATTTTGTTTGAATTTTTTAATTTTGTGTAAATTGTACTATGATTTACTTTTATTTCCTATTCCAAAAATAAAGTCAATAGTTCTATAGAATCACTGGCCCGGAAATGTTATATCTATGTGTTTTTGCCTAGTATCAATGCCATCAAGTGGCTGATATGATAGAATAGAAAACTACCTCATAAGCTTAAAGAATAGGTGGTCTATTCTATT
This sequence comes from Epiperipatus broadwayi, assembly GCA_028023455.1. Taxonomy (NCBI): domain Eukaryota; kingdom Metazoa; phylum Onychophora; class Udeonychophora; order Euonychophora; family Peripatidae; genus Epiperipatus; species Epiperipatus broadwayi. The sequence continues at coordinate 1,717,314 of JAQFVV010012564.1, read as the reverse complement.
CTTTTTGTTTATTACATGTTATTTATATATAGTTTTCAGGGGGTATTCTTACTTCCATTTAAATTTCATATATAACAAGCTATATGTATTTAATATATACATATATCAAGAATAAATTCTACTTTGGAAGTAAATTTGTCAGATTTTAAATTAACTGTTATTTTAGTATTCCTTACATAACAAAAAAAAAAGAGATATTAAAAATATTTTCATTTCTATTTTATTTGTTAAAAAAACATATTCCAGGTTTCAGATAATTTATGATTTAAACAGTGATTGAATGATATAATTCATTTATAAATGAGATATAAAAAATATTTCAAAATCAATTTTTATTGTAAAAAAATAAATATTTCAAAATCTAAAACAGTCAGACTCTTGATTAATAATTCATAACAAAGAAATTAATTTATTTTTTTTTTAAAAATGCTGACTATATGCCATTTATTAGCACAATTAAACTTTATATTTGCTACTAATATATACAAATTGATCATTAATAATCCAAAAACTGATAACAAATTTAGATGTGATATGTTGAACTATTTCCATGATCTATAAGCAATTGTTGAATGTATAGAAAATTTTAAACTTTATTTAAACTTTCCAACACAAAAAGACAACACAGGTTAATAAATACACGTTTTTGAATAGTATTATCCTCCACTCTTCTTCAGGTGTTGCAGGCCTATATGAACAGTGACAATATTTGCTTAGAAATTAAACTCACACCTTTAGATTCTTGAATATCGAATTTAAGGTAAATGCTCTAATAAATGGAGCTATTCTGTGAAAGGCAACATATAGTAGAAATCCTCCTGAAACCTTAAATTTTTTTTTATATGAACAAGGCTAATTACTTTATTATTATTATTATTATTATTATTATTATTATTATTATTATTATTATTATTATTATTATTATTATTATTATTATTATTATTATTATTATTATTATTGTTGTTGTTGTTGTTGTTGTTATTGTTGTTGTTTAATATTTTTCCTAAGAGCAAGATTAATTAGAGGCTTCCATACATTGTGTATTACCACACTGAGTTGACTTATAAAATTATGTACCATTATCATATAAGCAGCTTCCTTGAATTTTTTTATGCATTTTTCCTCTTTATCCAATATCTTTGTATTTTCCCTGTTAAACATTCAGTCATTTAGTACATACATGATCTGCTACAGTAGACACATCTTGTTTTTTCTCTTTTAACCATTAGTTTGTGTTCTTTCAAGCACTGTTCAGCAGGGTGACAGGTCCTACCAATGTATTTTCTTCCACATTCACATTGGTATTTCATAGATGCAATTTTTGTTATTCAGCATTTCCAGTTTAGGTTTGGTAGAAGAAAGAATTTCTTGAAGTGTGCTATGGCTTTGGAAAGCTGTTCTAATGTTATATTGAATGCAGATTTTCTTTAATTTGTCTGTCAGTCCTGGTATGTATGGATAAACTATTGTACCAAAAATTGTTTTCTATTTTGGTGTTTTCTTGTATTGTCTATTGAAGGTTTTCTTGATGACCACTGATGGATAACCATTCCTTATAAGCATTTGTTCTATGTGAACAATTCCATGATTACTGTTTCTTGTATGATTGGATGTATATCCCAAGTACTTGCTAGTGCATGTTGGTTTCCTATACAGTGTTGTTTTTACTTTGCCCTGAGGGAGTCTTGTCACAAGAACATCCAAGAATGCCAATTTTGTTCTTAATCTGATTCTATTGTGAATTTAATTGTACGAGATATGTTGTTAATGTGCATCCAGAATGACTGTAATTGTACCTCACCATGTGGCCATACGACAAAAGTATCATCAACAAACTGAAGCCACATTTTAGGTGGATATGGGGTAGTATTTATGGCTGTAGTTTCAAGATATTCCATGTAAATGTTGCTGAGCAAGGGTGACAGTGATGATCCTATGGTCATCCTTTTATTTTGTTGGAAGAATTTTGTGTTATATTGAAAGTATGTTGTTGTTATGCAGATTGTTAATAATTCCATTATACTCTCAATAGGTAGAGTTATTTTAGTTTGTGGACTATTATAATCATATAACCTTTTCCTCACAATAGACAATGCCTCATCACATGGTACAATCGTAAACAGACTTTCCATACAAAAGCTTATCAATATGCAAGTAATTTCCATTTTCATATTCCTGACTAATTATACAGTGCTTAGAATCCCTGACAAAAGATTGTCACCTGTATACCAATGGACTAAGAACGTTGAGAAGAAATCTTGCCAAATTTTGACATGATGAATTTCTAGAACTAACAATAGGTCTTAATGGAACATTGTCTTTATGGATGTTAGGTAGTCAATAAAGGTGAAGATTCTTGCTGAAATACGAAGTTAATTTTCTTTTTTCTAAATCACTGAAATACCTGGGATGCTTTCAGACTAATGCTTGTAATTTTACCTCTGTATTTAGAGTTGATTTTTTTGCTCACAGCAGGCCAATACAAAAAAGTAGCAAAAAATACTATTCCAAATACAAAGGTTTAACTACAAGCATTATTCTGGAAGCATTCCAGGTATTTCAGTGATTCAGAAAAAAGAAAATTTAATGAATTTCAGCAAGATTCCTCACCTGTATGGACTACCTAAAATCCATAAAGACAATGTTCCATTAAGTTTTATTGTTAGTTCTAGAAATTCACCATGTCAAAATTTGGCAAAATTTCTTTCAAAGTTCTTAGTCTGTTGGCATACAGGACACAATCTTTTGTCAGGGATTCTAAGCACTTTGTAGAATTGTTAGGAACATAAAAATGGAAAGAACTCACATATTGGTAAGCTTTGAAGTAGAAAGTCTGTTTACAAACGTACCATATGATGAGGCATTATCTATTGTAAAGAAACAGTTATATGATGATAATAGTCTACAAACTAGAACAGCTCTATCTATTGAAAGTATAATGGAATTATTAACATTCTGCATTACAACATAATTTCAATATAACTCGGAATTCTTCCAACAAAATCAAGGGATGGCCATAGGATCATTACTGTCACCCTTGCTCAGCAACATTTACATGGAAGAATGTAAAACCATAGCCATAAATACTACTCCATGTCAACCTAAACTGTGGCTTCAGTATGTTAATGATATATTTGTGGTATGGCCACATGGTGAAATACAATTAATGTCATTCTGGATGCATATTAAGAACATATCTCCTACAATTAAATTCACAATGGAACTCCCTCAGGGAAAAGTAAAAACAACAGTATAGAAAACAACACACAGTGTCAAGTACTTGCCATATACATCCAATCATATGAGAAGCACAACATAAAATTGTACTATCACTATGGAACAGAGCAAAGGAGGTTTGCTCAGAAACTAGTGATTTTGAAAAAGAAAAGTTTCACATAGAACAAATGCTTATAAAGAATGGTTATCCATCAGCGGTCATCAAAAAAACATTGTATAGACAACACAAAGAGATATCAAAAGAGAAAACAATTTTATCCATACATACCATGAATGGCAGACAAATTAAAGAAAATCTGCAGTCAATATAACATTATTTCCCAAAGGCCATACCACACTTTGAGGAATTCTTCCTTCTACTAAGCCTAAACTGAAAATGTGGAAGAACAAAAACTGCATCAATGAATTACCATGTGAATGTGGAAGGAAATACATTGATGAGACCTGTCACCTTGTTGAACAGCAATTGAAACAATACAAACTAATGGTTAAAGAGAAACATGTCTACAATAGCAGATCATGTATGTATTAATGACCATATGTTTAATTAGGAAAATACAAAGATATTGGATAAAGAGAAAAAAATGCATAGAAAAAATTCAAGAAAGCTGCTCATATGACAATAGTAAATAATCCTATAAGTCAACCCAGTGTGGCAATACACAATGTATGGAAGGCTCTTAGGAAAAATATTAAATAATAATAATAATAATAATAATAATAATAATAATAATAATAATAATAATAATAATAATAATAATAATAATAATAATAATAATAATAATAATAATAATAATAATAATAATAATAATAATAATAATAATAGAAGTAATTAGCCTTGCTCATATAAAAAAATTGAATCCCCATGAGGTTTTGAACCAACTGTCATATATATCAAATTTCTACTATATGTTGCCTTTCACAGAATAGCTCAGTTGGTTAGAGCATTTGCTTTAAATTAGATATTTAAAAATCTAAAGATGCGATTTCAACTTCTAAGCAAATATTGTCACTGTGCATATGGGCCAGCAATACCGAAAGAAGAAAGAAGAGCGGAGAATACCATTACATGAAATGTTGTGTAATTACTAACCTATGTTGTCTATTTGTGTATTATTTATTACTAACAAGTTGTTTGTATTTGTAAAGTCTAAATGAAGTTTAAAATTTACTATACATTCAACATGCACTCATAGATTATGGAAATAGTCCAACACATCACATCTAATATTATACCATCATCACAAACCTTCAGACACATGATAACACATTTCTTTTAATCTGTGCAAATTTAAAAAAAGTATTTCAAATTCCTAAGGATATCAAACATTGTTTATTTTAGTAAACGAAAAGAACTAATCAAGTTAAAGTTTAAGTATATATTATAGTAAAAAAGTAACTACCTAATAAAGAAAATACATGTTGTTCCTTTCTTTTTTGTACTTTGATATTCTGTACACCAAGAAAAATTTTCCCAATTGTTCTACTAATTATCATTTTTATTTCTGAGAAATTTTTCCAATTGTTTTACTAATTATGATTTTTATTTCTTCATAAAAAATATAAATCCAGGAACAAACTTTAATCATTAACATTTTAAAATAACTATTTATACTGTTTATGCAAGCATTAAGGATCTGCAAGGAATTTTATTGTCATAATAATAAAAGTAAAAAAGTTTGGCTGTTAACTATTATTGGGAGGACATAAATGTTTCTCCAAAAAGTAAAAATAAAATTAAATTAAATACTAAATGTAAATATATACAACTAATTTTAAAATATAATAGACAGAATAATTTATCAATGTTTAACCAAGAAATATTAATCTTAATAACTAATATTTTTCAATAATGACATTTAATTAAGTTTTCCAAAAAGCTTTAAAAAAAAACCAAGAGGTATAAAGTGAAAATAATCAAAAATATACTGAAGAATTATTATTATATAAACTATTTTATCTATTAACAGCATGAATTTAGAAGGGCAGTAAAATGAAGAGTTAAACAATGTATAGGTGAATTATTATTATATGTCAGTCTTAATCTGGAAACATAAATATCAGAGAAGTTTTATGCTTCCAAGTTACAATTATAATATAAATGCAAAAATACACTATCATTTCTGGATGCAATGATTCAAGTATCTCACATTTCTATAAACTGTTTGCTTATATCATCTGATGAAAAGATATTTCCTTGTTATATATATATATAGTAAGAAAATATGATCTAAAAAAATGTCCATTGTAACATACATATTTTGTCACAGTTCCAAAAATGATAAATGTGCTGATAAAATGTGAAATGTGATTGGTTATACATTTCTCAATCATTGTTGTCAATTACATATATACATAACATTTTTAATAATATAAAAATAATATTGCTTTAAAAAACAATAGGTGTATTATATGACTATTATCAATAAGTTTTTGTTTTTTTATATATCCCAATACTTCTATTCCCAATGTAATAATTTCTCAAAAGATGACTGCTTAATTAAAAGAAAGCACAACAATATATAAAATTACATTTAGAAAATAAAACTAATTAGTGAATACCTCTGGTAATTATATCTAGTTATATAATTAATAAATATCTTTATAAATTTTAAATTAATGAGACTTTAATTTTATTAATTGTTAAAAACACATTATATATTTAATCATAAAAATTCACAAGTAAACTCTAAGCAAGGCTTCTCATTCTCTAGCAATTCAATTACTTCAAAGAAATTTTAATTTAATATTTTTCACTTCTGTTACATGAAAGTAATAATAATACATTACAAAAATCATTTTCTCTTTTATGAAATGTGTAGGAAAATAAAAGATCAATAATAAAAAATGTGAAATAATAATTGGCTATATATATATATATATATATATATATATATATATATATATATATATATATATATTATTATATTGTTTTGAATAATTATATATATATATATAATTGTTTAATAAGCAAGAAAATAGAGAGCACTCTTGGTATATTTGTATGGGAAATTATAATCCAGCCCAATGGATGACATGAAATACGTATATTAGGGATCAGGTATCTTTTTCGGATGTGGGTGATAATGTGTATTGGTTGCTTGTGATAGAATGGAGGATGAATTGATTGAAAAATGCTGATTTCTAATCCTTCTATCTTCTATTAATATATGAATATATAATACATTCAGTATAAACAAAATTATATACTGCCTTAGAATTAATAGGCAACAGCAAAATAAAGTTTTATTTAGAAGAGTGGTATGACAATAATAAATTAAATAAACCATTTATTCTTGCACAAAAATGGCAAAGGTTAGAGATTGGTGGAAGCACATAAAAGAAACCTTGACCCAGAAATAAAACACTTAGACCAAATAGTAATGTCCAATTATTACAAATTTTGATCATGATGCTAAATAATAGAAAATACATTAATACATCTGGAATTAGCTATAGTACTCTTGATTCCAATAATAGCTAAGTACACCATTTGAAAATCAATATTGAATGTATATGAATAGCTTTTATTTTTAAAAGTCTCTACCTCAATGTATTTTGGGTGTAATGAAAAGTTTTATAAGATTAAGAAGGCTGAGAAAATGGTTATGTTATTAATTTGGTTTATATTAACTTTAGACAAAGTAATATGCTTAGTCATTATAGTGATTTTTTTACAATTATTAATTATATGTAAACAAGCATCTATTTATATAGCGCGATGTTTATAATTGTGATTTGCTAAATATCAGCCTTTTATAGCTACTGTACATGCACTTTAATGAGTGTTAAATAATAAATGAATACTTTTCAGTGCCCATACAAGATATAGCATTCAAGAAAGAATAAAATGAATCCACTTATTCTTTCAGAACCCAAATGTTTATATATGGGCAAATCTTAAGTACTGGCAAATAAAGCGTGAAGATAGATCATTCACTTTAAATTACGGTTCGCATTGTCTGACTAAATGACGTTGACGAAATTACTTAGAATTTACTTAAACGTCACTCTCAAACAAAACTCAAACATATGTAAACAAGCATCTATTTATATAGCACGATGTTTATAATTGTAATTTGCTAAATATCAGCCTTTTATAGCTACTGTACATGCGCTACTTAAGATTTGCCCATATATAAACATTTGGGTTCTGAAAGAATAAGTGGATTCATTTTATTCTTTCTTAAATGCTATATCTTGTATGGGCACTGAAAAGTATTCATTTATTATTTAACACTCATTAAAGCGCATGTACAGTAGCTATAAAAGGCTGATATTTAGCAAATTATTAATTATTATAAATTAGATGTTTTTTTAATTGGATTGAATGATTTTGTTTCTTATAAATTTCCCGCTGGAGAAAGATATTTTGGATTTTAACAAAATCAAATTTTTAGACTTAATGGTTATAATACATCGAAAAGCTGGTGGTTTATATTGTAATCATTTGTGATGATATAAGTTGACATGTATGCAACTTATAGCTTCACTAGTAGGTGCCACTAGACTAAAGCCTGGAACAAGACTCACAATGAATAATCTCCTTAACCATTTTAAAAGAGCTGGACTTAATTTATTTTTACTAGTAATTATATAAGTCACAATAACCAAATCGTTTATGTACATGAATACCCATCTTAGATAAATGTTTATTATTAACCTCTGTTAACGGAATGAACCACTAATAAATAATAGAGACAACGCTATAGTGATGAATTTAAATATTTGGAAATAATAATTAACTTTAAATAATAATGTAAGAATTAGTTTTTTAAAAAACTTTTATTAATTCTAACTCTTAATACATACAATGGGGAGATTTGATCTATATTTTAAATTCCATTTCTTAACTTAAAGCCTCTTATGATCAATTATTATAAAATCTAAATCAACCCTAAATAAACATTATATTATAACAAAACCCTGCTATTTATAACAAAAACGCCCTATTTACAATAAATTATAACATTATTTACATTAAAGTGACATTTCTAAATTAATAAAAAAAATGTACAATTAGCAGATTTCATTATTTCAAACAGAGGAATTAAAATTGGTATTACTAAATTAATAAATATTTTCTGCAATAAGCAGATTTCATTATTTCAAGCATAGGAATTAAATACAGGTAATATTTTCCCCTGCCATCCATACCAACAGTCAGACGGCGGGGTACAAATATATGATCCACAGTCGCATTTCCAGACAGTTGAACTCCTCCATTGGGAATATTTTTATTTGAATGAGATGGTTTCTGGTTGCCATCCAGACAAGGCTGACTAGAATATCCTCAAAACAAGAGTTTAAAACACATCCAGTACTTGATTCAACCAGGCCAGCACAAAAAGTAAGAAACTGGTTTCAGTCAGACTATCAGACTAAATATATTTATAATACACATATATAATTAACTTTAAATTTACTTAATACTATACATTAATTAGAATGTTATATGGTGACATATGAAGAAAAAAAAAAAAGTCAAATTGACAAATTAAAATAACATGTTTATTCACACACACACACAACAAAAATAAACATTAACATAATAATTAAATAAAAATGGAATAAATAAATGATGGCCTTCTACATTAAGGATTAGTCTATTTTAAGAATAAGGGTAAACAACCCAATTCACTTAATTACAAAGTTTCAAAGAATATCAATTTTTATAGACATTATATTTTTGATTTATATTTATATAGGTTTTTATTGTTGTAGCTTCATTTTTGGAGTAATCATCTTTCTCCTCCTTGAAGGTAATGAAGTTCACTAGCAGTGCTCCTACCTTCTTTTGGCAGCTATTTGCTCATCTAGTCCAGGTTGGCACATATCTAAGTATTGTTGACAAATACATTTATATTAACAGGCATGGATCACAGCAATGATAGACAAAGGTTTTTACTACATGTCAGGCATCAGGTGGTGAAAAAAAACATGATGAAACCCGAATGAATACCCATTGATAGTTTAGTGGTGCATAGTAATTTTTTAAATGTCCAAGAATATTGCTATACATTTCTGATTGATGACCATAGACTTGATATAGCAATCCAGCAGAAGAATGAATAATGGATGGTGCACTACTGATTTAACTGAGACCAAAACTTGGCAAATTTTATATATTTCTCACAGTAAAACTTGTCAGAAGTATAAGAATAAAAACCAGAATGAGAATGAAAATGAACATGAGAATAAAGCAATAGACAATTTGTAGGTTATATATCTTTGTCATCAACTGGATTATTAATTAATTTTCCAATTTTTTTTAATTAGTTAATCTCTCAAAAAAATTTTAATCCAATTTTGATCAATTTATTATCTAATCAGTTGGAAATATCCAATTTTAATAAATTCCATCAGATCATATAATTTACACAAATTTGAGGTCAGTAATTACATTGCTAACTACTTAGTTTCATTTATTGTTCATACTCAAAATTCTCTCAAAAGTAACTTTATAAATACTTTTACAGATACATTTATAATTTATTCTTTTGTTTCCTTTTTAAAAATAATCCAATAAAATTTTCTTTTTCTTTAAATGAGAGCAGATAAGGGTTCTTTTAAATATTAAATTTAAAATAAATTCCTACATTTTAATAGGTTTTACCACATCTTTTAATTTTGTAAAAGTAAAAATATATTTCCATTTTTACCTAATAAATTACTGTCTCTTTTTATTTTTATTTTTTAAAAATGTTTTGCTTTTCTTTTCCTAACTTTTATTTTTAAGTTATTCTATGTATACATACATATGTAAGTTTCACAATATGTAGGGGGGGGTGACATATTATAAAACTCCCAAGAGCTTAATGCGAACTTCCCAGAATGGTATTAAATCAGCAATATAAAAAAGAAAAAATATCAGATACCGATCAATGTAAGACAACACAAGAATAGGAGCTAGCAAAACTAATTAATGTAGATATTAAATGACAACCCTGCTAACAAGATCCAATCCTTTTTGAAAGAAGATAGCCTGGACATACATATCAAAATGGCATTAACTAATAATAATAACAGATCTCCTTCTAACAAAGCTTATTAAGAAAATTAGTAAATCTATAAGAGAACTTTAATACTCATAATACTATAAAATAACTATATTTTAATCTGCCTTAAGGGATAGATCAAATCAAACTCGACTGAACTAGACAATGATTAAATAATAATAATAACCAAATACATGATAAATATACCAAAAATATAAACAAATTATATATACAAGAGAACGAATTACATAATACATACAGGTCAAACTTATTTATGTGAAACACTTTATTGTTTCTAAACTATTGCCCTGCCAGCCTTACTTTAAGGAAGTAATGAGTTTAATTGCACATTAGAAGATAATTCATATTTTATTAAGTCATAAAATTGAGTTCTTGTTTCTTTGGCAAAATCCAACACACACACACAATGAGTAATGTATCTCATGAGCTCATGCATTCACTTGGTCAGTTTTCAAATCATTCTACTGGAACAGGGTTATGTTCTTAACAATAATCTGATATTACAAATGATTTATTCTTTTCAAATGTCTACACTGAACATTGACATAATTCAACTAGCTCACTGATGGTTCTTCATCTTTTGGGCATTGGATGTGGTGTTATGCTCCTGCAGATGTAGAGATGGCCATGGAAAAAAAATTCCTACAGAGCAATCATGGTTGAACTAGTCAGAAAACATGGTGAAGTTTCTTTAAACAAAACAAAAAGAATTAAAAAAAAACAATGTTCATTTTATGTCATTCCAATTACCCCCCCCCCCTCTTTCACTTGGAATTTATTATTAAAACTTTTACACTTTAGTTCTAATTTTAGGAACATTTATAATAGCCATGTAGCAAGAAAATATTTTCTTTTATTATTTTTGCTCCAGTTATAATTTTCTTGTCTGGGATTTATGGAATTATTGATAAATCTTTATATGCAATCAATTCATTCAATTTTATAAAATTTCTTATATTCTTTACTTATTTTTTTTACAATGAAGTTTACCATTCCCACCCAACCCCCACCAGCATCACCACCATTAACATACCAAAAGTATAATTAAAATTTAAAATATATCTTGATAACTATTGTAACAGTCAAGTTTGTATAATCTGCTAACAAGATCGAAAGACCAAGCAGGGATTCTCAACCAGCATACACAGGGATACCCCACATTACTACTTTAAATCCCTACCTAGACTTAATAGTCTCTCCCAAATAATTAACACCCTTGACATCACACAGTTTCCCTTCTTCATACAGCATGACATAGCTCAGGGTTAGAAAATAGACTCTCTTCCTCAGGGTTCTTTCATCGAGTCAGAAGCTTATTAAACTAGCATTCATAAATATACTTCAATTACCTTATTATGTAAAGGTTTATGTATGGATTGAATTAATCTATACTTTATTAATTCGAAGAGCATGATCTTATATGTAACTCTCTAGGTCAGATACAAAGCTAGGGATGCACTAATTTAATAATGAAATATACTTAAATCTACATAATTATACTATGCTTCCAATCCACAAATAACATGCTTGTAATTAAGTGTTATAACAAAAGTTTATTATAAGAAAGGATCTAGCAAATAGGTAGCTTACAGATTTGTTAAAAAAAAATATTCAACTGTTTTTTTTACATCATATGACTGAAGAGAATGGGTTTATATATTATAGAATGTGCCCTATTAATTCATAATTAATATTTATAGATTGCTATCAGCCATTATGAATTTCAAATGCTAATTTACTGTTATATCATATAAAGATGACTACTGTGGATGGATTTGATTCTAAGGTTACCAAAGATTACTCATCATTGATGAAGGTTATACAAATAAATCATTTAAGAATATTGCGGTACTATCTCCATCAAAACCGGTTATCAATGGTAAGAGTGAATAATAGTAAGAATAGAGATCAACTTAGTGATCAGATGGCATGGTTCACAATGAATGATGGGATGACCCTGGTCACAGAGGTGCATTTGCTTCTGAGTGTGCAAACCAATGGAGAAAATGAGGATGTGCTAAAATCTAGGATTTGAAAGTTGTGAAGAGTTATCAAGCTCCATGCAGGACGTAGACGAGCACTAATACTTGGATTAGGAACTTGGGCATGCAAGATGTCTAGTCTAACAATTATGCAGTTTGACCATATGTAAAAAGGGAACCATGCAGAAAGAATGGTGGTATTGAAGTTGATAATAATACACCATGACAATGAAATATGGAGAGCAGAAACACAAATTATAAGAACAATAAGTAAAAACTTTATAAACCTTCCACCCACACTAATAAATACTATAAAATTCACTTTAATAAATATTAAGCATCCCTAGTTAATTATATATAGATTGGAAAGAAATTCAAAACTCATTCACAACACAACATTTATTAATAAATAAAGCTTAACTTCCAATATTAATGTTACTGCATTTAAAATGGGGAGCATTAATCATGCACAATATAACTGACAACTAAATCTGTCCTTTATTACACTACCCATGCACCAATGATGTTTTACTTTGGAGACAGATTATGTAATGTATAGAGGTAATGTGGTACACATGTTGATATAAATTACAAATATAACTTCACATGATAAATCCTTGATGACAATAATGAGGAATCATTAATATTACTTTCCTCTCATAAAATAAACTTTACCAATAAATAGGATTATCATTATTACACTATGTGAGGTAGGATGTTGGAGATGACACAACTTATATATATATATATATTATAATGTGATGTACCATTTTCCATATATATTTTACGCACATATATAATCTTGAAAGATTGCGTGTATGTATATATAATGATACACGTATATGCGTAATTGTTTAAAAAAATATTTATTCTTCAATTATTCCATTTTATTGCCCAGCATATTTATGAGCATCACTTTATGACCTCAAGTGCCAATCCTATATTTCTATAAGAATTATGCTGGGATAGATGGAATACCAATATGGAAATGCCCCTGGACTAGCTCTGCTCAAGGCTGGTGGTAAAATTTACCGGCTGTAGATCTAACCCTCCCTTTTTTTTTCTATTTAAAAAAAAGCCTCATAACACAAAAAAAAAAAAAACATTCATTTTATACACAGTTATTAACAATGATATTTACGTATCTATAAAAAAAAAACATATATTATTTACATAAGTTGAATTAGTGTCTCTTTTCTCTTTTAAATCAAAGATTCATATCCGTTTCTTTTTTTTTGTTTGCTCTTTTCTCTCTTTCCCAAAACTCCGCCACATACAAATATGCTATTATATGTATTTTGCACCAAACATTTAATTGGACTAATTTATACTCTAATAAATTCCATAGAAAATAGTTTGACCTCTCCGGGCAGAGAAAAGAAATTTTAAGTTCGCAAAAGTGTCAAATAATAGTTTTTCTCAATTTTGTGGAGTAAGCTTACTAAAAGTGACATATATATGCAAATAGGAAAAAAAATACCTGCGTTTTCCCAGGGAATTGATCGAATTCAACTGGTGAAAAGGGAATCTCCGGTCCTTTATCGGTGAACAAACTTTGTTTTTTGTTTTTTTTTTGAAGTTCAGGTTCCATGGCTAAAGTCCATTTTTTTATTTATTTTCTTCCTCTTGTGGCGATTGAACGTTGTTCCTTATTGAGGCGAATTCTCCGGTGTTGATGTCCCTTCTCTGATATCGGCAGCTGCTATACATTCAGGAGGAAAAAGGATTCGGACCCTCCGCACATTGAAGCCTCTACCCCAGCCTGACCATATTTTATCAAATGTATATCATGTTGATCTCCTGATTCTTATTTTCTGTTTATCAGTCTACCGTCCGCTTTCTTCTTCATCCAAACTTATACTAATCCTTAATTCTTTTTTTTTAATTATCGAATTTATCTTTCTTTTCATTCATTTTCAATTATATTTCCATTCACATTCCATATGCCTTTGTTGGAATGCACCACAAAAGCTTATTACACCTATTTCTTTCCAAGTAATATTTAATTAGCATTAGACATTCCACGATTTTTATAATAATTACTTCCATTGTTCTGCAAAATCAGTCTTACATCTTGATAGTTCTTTTGTTGACTTAATATGTATATATTTAAAAAGTTTATCAAACAAAATGTTTCCTTTTTATTTTTATTTTGTGAATTTTTCATTTTTAATGGTTCAAACGCACTCACACATATACATAGCAATGTGTATGGCTGGGTTTGGCAAAAGAATGAAAAAAACAGAGCAAAGTATAACCCCCCATTCCTCTTTTATGAGTTCTTTTTAATTAAAATACCTAATCAATTCAATACAACCACGCAAATGACCGTTGATTATACATCAACTTGTAAATATTGGTTTTGTTAGTAAAGTAATATTAATTTTTAACAATACGTTAGTAATAAGATATATATATATTAATAATGCATTAAGTATACGAATACGTATTTGTCTAATTATCGCAACAGGGTTTGATTATACTTGCCCTGTTGCAATACCCCCTCCCGGAAGCCTTTAAATACGATCTACGTATTTGAATGGCTCCTAAATACCCATACTATACCTGTGAATATTACAATATTCTAATAATTTTATACAAACATTCAATATGTGTGTACTTATATAAGTGTCAAAATATATCACTGAAATACACACAAATAAAATAATATTCACTCGCTATGTCCGATTATATATTTTTCTATCCATTTCCATTGGTTTCATTTCTTGTGCAGGATTCGGTTTCTCTGGCGGTCGACATCCTTCATATGGATATTTCCACTTTATCTTAGTCTCACTATCCCATGTTTTCATGCCTTCTTCTGTTCTGTCCGTTTGTCCCCCATAATCATGAGTACTCATATCTATGGCAGCTAGCAATTCGGCCACTTCCTCAATAAACGTCATCTCTCGCCCTTGGCATCATCTGTTCTACCTTCATTGGCATGTTCTGCCTTACAATACATATTATATTCTTTTCTGACAGATTACAAGTGTCCAGCATTCGCAACCTCGCCACCTTCCGATGGAAAAACTGTGAATAGCTTTGCTGATTCTCTTCGGCGTACTTCTCTTGCGTGAACCAATACCGTATCAATTCCTGATGCTCCTCAGACCGAAAAGCATTCCTTATCTCTCACTGATAGTACTCTAAGGTTGTGGGCTGCCGAAGAAATGAGTTCCACCAAGATTGAGCACTTCCTGTAAGGTTACCGCATCTTCTAACATGAGGTTAATGCTGAAGTATCTCATCAGGCTTTGCAAATGTTCTATGTTTGCCTCTTCCATCTGTCCAGCAAACTGCCAAACCTTTAAAAATTGGTTTATATTAGCTGGTGCTGCCACATATTTTACCACCTCGTCGGATTTTTCAGTGGCACCTCTTCATTTTACCTGAACCCTTTTCTCTTGTCTTTCCCCCATATTGTCATTTATTTCCTTCTCTCGTGGTTCTTCTTTGTCTATGTTCACCTCTTCATCCTCCTCTCCATCACTATTCTACTTTGCTATTCCCACCTTCCATTCCAAACTTTCCAGTCTTTCTTCAAATTTCTGAAACTTCGATTCTATATTCTCTACTTTTTCTAGAATCAACTCCAACATCTTATGTTCCTCTCCCTTTTCTTTCCCTTGTTCCTTCATTTTATTTTGGGATCTTGTTTAAATGAAATTTCATTAAATTCCCCTTCTTTTCTTTTTTTTGATATATAGTATATTTCTTTCCATTCTTTTCGTTCTCTACGAGCTAGGTTCCGAAACCCCCAAATCACAGTGCTGCTCCCCTTCCTGGACTTTCTTACACCTTCAATATTTCTTAAGTATATATATTTATAATTCCACCATGGACCGATCGATATTTCACTATGGTATTTTGACTTACTCTTGTTTTCCACTTTT
This sequence comes from Epiperipatus broadwayi, assembly GCA_028023455.1. Classification (NCBI taxonomy): domain Eukaryota; kingdom Metazoa; phylum Onychophora; class Udeonychophora; order Euonychophora; family Peripatidae; genus Epiperipatus; species Epiperipatus broadwayi. The sequence continues at coordinate 1,701,180 of JAQFVV010012564.1, read as the reverse complement.
ATAAAACCATATTTTGAAAACTAGTACAGATAGACTATTGCTATTTCAAAACCTTCGTTTCAAAGTTAGTTTTAAATTCAGAACTGTCAAAATGATTACAAAAGCAAAAAGTGTAAAATATATTAAAAATCATAGCTACTGTGTGGGTGTAAATTAAATATAATTCATTACCCGAATTTCTTTTAAAACAACATTAAGTCAATATATATATATATATTTATCTAGTTATGACATCTTATAGTAATAAGTAACCGAAACTTGAATAATTCTTTTGTATTTAATTAAAATGGATCAATTATAAAGGTTAAACACTTAAAAACTCGTTTACTTTTTTTTTTAAATATCTGTAATACATTTTTTTTTTTTTTTAAAAAAAAAAAAATCAATCGCGAACAAGAAAAAACATTTACATTCGTTACTTACAAAAAAAAAAAAATCTGTAACAAACTGAAAGTTCTTTAAAACCAGTCTAACTTAAACTGATTACTTTATGAAAACGCCTTTATATTCTGCAATCAGTTGGTATTTTTCATATAGCCTAAAAAGTTTTTTTTTCTTATAAAACTCAATATTAACTACATCCAACTCTGCCAATATAATATAGCTTTCGTTTTCTTAATTCATTTTTTAAGCTAAAACAATAATGATCTGACAAAACCGATATGTATAGATTTATTTATTTTCTCAAAAAAAAAATTCATGCTAATTTCTATCATATTTTTCTTTCCCTCATTGACCTACTTCTCTTCGATGCCTTTTCGTTGCATCACCATTATAACATGATGTACCGTTTTCCATATATATTTTACGCACATATATAATCTTGAAAGACTGCATGTATGTATATATAATGATACACGTATATGCGTAATTGTTTAAAAAAATACTTATTCTTAAATTATTCCATTTTATCGCCCAGCATATTTATGAGCATCACTTTGTGACCTTAAGCACCAATCCTATATTTCTATAAGAATTATGCTGGGATAGATGGAATACCAATATAGAAATGCCCCTGGACTAGCTCTGCTCAGGGCTGGTGGTAAAATTTACCGGCAGTAGATCTAACCCTCTCTTTTTCTTTCTATTTAAAAAAACATCATAACACAAAAAAAAAAAAATTCACTTTATACACATTTATTAGCAATGAGATTTACGTATCTATAAAAAAAACATTATTTACGTAAGTTGAATTAGTGTCTCTTTCTCTTTTAAATCAAAGATTCATATCAGTTTCTTTTTTTGTTGTTTGTTCTTTTCTCTTTTTTCCAAAACTTCCACACGCACAAATATGCTATTATATGTATTTTGCACCGAAGATTTAATTGGACTAATTTATACACTAATAAATTCCGTAGAAAATACTTTGACCTGTTCGGGCAAAGAAAATAAATTTTAAGTTCACAATTGTGTCAAATAACAGTTTTTCTCAATTTTGTGGAGTAAGCTTACTAAAAGTGACATATATATGCAAATAGAAAAAAAATACCTGTGTTTCCCTGAGGAATTGATCGAATTCACCTGGTGAAAAGGGAATCTCCAGTCCTTTGTCGGTGAATGAACTTTGTTTGTTTGTTTTTTGAAGTTTGGGTTCCATGGCTAAAGTCCATTTATTTATTTATTTTCTTCATCTTGTGGTCATTCAAAATTGTTGCTTATTGAGACGAATTCTCTGGGCTTGACATCCCTTTTCCGATATCGGCAGCTGCTATACATTCAGGGGGATAAAGGTTCGGACCCTCCGCACGTTGAAGCCTCTACCCCAGCCTAACCATATTTTATCAAATGTATATCATGTTGATCTCCTGATTCTTATTTTCTGTTTATCAGTCTACCGTCCCCTTTCTTCTCCATCCAAACTTATACTAACCCTTAATTCTTTTTTTTTAATTATCAAATTTTTCTTTCTTTTAATTCATTTTCAATTATATTTCCATTCACATTCCATATGCCTTTGTTGGAATGCACCACAGAAGCTTTTTACACCTATTTCTTTCCAAGTAATATTTAATTAGCATTAGACATTCCACGATTTTTATAATTACTTCCATTGTTCTGCAAAATCAGTCTTCCATCTTAACATTTATAGTTCTTTTGTTGACTTAATATGTATGTATTTAAAAAGTTTATCAAACAAAATGTTTCCTTTTTATTTTTATTTTGTGAATTTTTCATTTTTAATGGTTCAAACGCACTCACACATATACATAGCGATGAGTATAGCTGGGTTTGGCAAAAGAAAGAAAAAATCAGAGCAAATTTATAACCCCCCATACATCTTTTACGAGTTCTTTTTAATTAAAATACCTAAATCAATTCAATATGACCATGCAAATGACCATTGATTGTACATCAACTTGTAAATATTGGTTTTGTTAGTAAAGTAATATATATATTTTTAATAATACGTTAGTAATAATATATATATATATATATTAATAATGTGTTAAGTATACGAATACGTATTTGTCTAATTATCGCAACAGGGTTTGATTATATATATATAATTTCAGATATAAAATAATCTTTTATAGATAGGGGTTGAGTTAAATCTTAATAGGCAACATGATTCATAAAATTTTACATATATAATACATTACTAAAAAGCGCTCGCCATGCTTTAATAATTTGAAATAATTCTGAGGAACTTAACTATAACTTCTAATTGACAAGATGGGGATATGTTAATAGAAGGAAATTGGTTCAAATATGTTTTGTTATTTTTATATTTTATAGTTCTAAACTTAGCATTTTCCTAACTGGCACCATCCAAGAAAACATTGAAAGCAGAAAAGTGGAAACAACTTTACTAATTTAAATTTAACTCCCTCCATCATTCAAATAAACCTGAAGATGAAATCCTCAAGAAAATTAAAATTTGCTTTGTTAAATATCAAAACCAATAGAATTATGACATACAATATATATATATATAATTTAATAAGTTAAGACTGTGGAAATTAAAAGTATGCTAATAATTTGAGTTACAGTTATATTGCTTTTAAGAATTAAACATATTACCAGCTAAATGATGGATGTTTGCAGTATTCCTTTTTTTCAGATTAGATAAATGTTTCCTGGCTTTGGGGATTTGCATGGTGGTGGCATGAGATGACTAGATCTTGACAATGTGCTGGAACTTCTTCTGGGACACTCGTTCTGACTGATGGCAGCAGAGAATGGATGGTTGACTACTCACACATGATATCAGGTACTGGTTTCATTTTTCATATAATAAAATAGAGTTCACAGATACAACGTAGAATCTTCAGAATATATCAGAATAATTTTTTTAAAATATAAATCTGAACTCTACAATATATAAGCCACTATCTTTAACAATGCCCCATTGCCCCACTTATTATTATTATTATTATCTGCCTAGGGGTATACCTCATGAGTTTCTTGATGGATTTACTTTACTTTTTCATTAATCGATGTTCCATCCAAATTTTGCTTTCTCAATTTTCATGCAGCCATATGGATTTTCTGGTCTTTGTATTAACACTGCAGTTTAACTTTAAAATGTGTGCAGACATTAAAAGATGTTTGATTGTAACTCTTTCCCTGTGATTGTCTCTCTAGATAAGGGAATAAGGCACTTACATATTTTAGTAATAGCTTGTTTCCATTACCTGCCCTACCTCCCATTGTGTGAAATACATTACTCTTACATTGCTTAATAACTGTTTTTAACCTGTTTAGGGAATATTTCAAGTAAAATCATACATGACTTTAATTTGCTCTAAATTGAGGAGTTAAGTTAGCATAGCGTATTTAGGCTTATTTTAAAGCTAAAAAAGTACCATAAGATGCAGCCATCTCTTGAATTATTTTACAAGTAAAACTTAATAACATAGGCATTCAATGCTACAACAAAGAGAGAACACAGGCCTTCCTAGATGCTGATTGGTTGGTTCTCATCACAAATAAAAGAAGAGCACCTGTCAATAATTTTGGCTGCTCCAACTTCTTTGTTTTGATTTTGAAACCCAAATAAATGTTTTAGAGCATTTTTACATTTTCTTTTTTTTTTTTTTACATATTATAACGTATTTTATAAAATATGCTGAAAATAGCAAGATTTTAGTAAAAAAATTCTTTACTTTTAACACTAACGTAAATTGAAAAAGAAATCAATGACATATGCAACATTTGCTAATTTGTTATGAACTTCTTTTTAGGTCTTCAGCTATTGAATACTTTTCTAATTATAAATAAAAAAATTTTTATGAAAAAACTTTCGTTCACTTTCATAATCTGACAAATTATAAATTTACGTTTTTACAAAAGAAACTAAAATGAATATAATATTAAAAGATGAATATATTTTTACTGCTGATTCTGTAATTGACCAATCAAAAGTTTAGAGTTTTAACTCACTCAACCAACCAAACTTTGTATGGGACAAAGGTTAATAAAATACTTTTTTAAAATTAAAATATGGCATGATTCAGAGAATAACTTTTAAAATGTATAAATTGTACACACAAACACGAATATACTAATGTGTGCAAATATACAGAAATATATTATATATGCTGGGAAATAGTTTAAAGTTTGAGCTAAACATTAAGCAAGCATATGTGCATACAGATATGCACTGCTTCATTATATATATATGTATTTAGCGTTATTCATCTATTTTCGACATTTTATTTATTAATTAAATAAATTTTATGTATAAACATAATAAAAATATCTACTAATTCTATTACAAGGTGAAAAAATATGACCTCACGTTATATTAAAAAAAATTATTAGGCAAGATGGTTACTGGCATTTGTGCAAGAAAGATGCATTAATGAGTTTTTGTCAAAGAAACAACAAGATAAATAATTTTTAAAATAACATAATAATTAAAAAAACGATTTTGTTAGGATTATAATAGTTTAATTATTTTGAGAATATTATTTAAAAAAATAATCCTAATTGTAATCTAAAGAAATAGTTGATAGTAATAATATATTTTTATTTTTGGCCTTTTACATCAGCATCTTGTAAATTGTTTCATAAAAATAGTTATTTGTTGGAAAGTTAAGATAGTTTTTTGTATGAATAATTTTACTTTAAATTCATTATTGACAACTTCTAAGGTGTTAATGAGACATTTATTTTATATAGCGTGATGTTTATGAATTGTAATAAACTAAAGATCAGCTTTTCAAGAATGATGCATCATAAATTCTAAAAAATTTCAATGGTGTCATTCATTCAGACATAGTAAAAAGTAATTTAACGTGATTGGATTATCTTCACGCTTTCGTTTCCAGTGCTTAAGATTTGCCCATACTTGAGCATTTGGGTTGAAAGAATAGGTGGATTCATTCTATTCTTTCACAAAGACTTTATCTTGTGTTGGAAGTGAAAGTATTCATTTATTATTAAGATTCATGAAGCACACGTGAATTAGCTTGAAAAGCTGATTTCTAAGGAGTTAGTAAATAGTAAAATTATTTCAGGAATAATTTATAAAATTCCTCACAGCTATTCTTGTATTCCATATAATAGCAAAAAAAAGCACTTTCTTCTCTTTCTCATTATACATATCTTATCATTTAGCTTATATTATTTTAATAAAACTAATTAATTATTAATTGAATTAAGAATTTATTTTACCCAAACACAATGCTATTTTAGTATGCAATCTCTACCATTTTGAATTTCAAAAATGCCCAAAAACATCGTCTGACACATCAAAGTGATAAAAAAGTAAGCGAAAATGTAAAACGTTTAGATCCAAGTTGTAAATATTTTGTTTTGGGTTTTTTTTAATTAGTCACATGACCAAACGTTTTACATTTTCGCTTACTTTTTTATCACTTTGATGTGTCAGACGATGTTTTTGGTCACTTTTGAAATTGAAAATCATGGAGATCACATACTAAAATAGCAACCTAATATAAAAATAAGGATTATAAACATTATCAGATAAATATCATATTGATCTCTAAATTGACATAAATCATTTTTATTGCTTTTAAATAAAAGGCTTAATAGTTTCTATGTTTGATTATTATTGATAGATAACTGATTGTTGGACTACATAATGTGTAAAATGTACCTTTATATTTGAACTTCACGTGTGTATAAAATAACTATTTATTTTGATATTAGTCTATTATTAGGAAGATTAGCAATCATGCATACATGTAAAATAAAATGATGAAAACAGATTAATGAAAATACAATTTTTTAATAAAATGAATACCTTGTACACACTGTAATCTTACATAATTCAGTATATAAAAATTTATATATTGACAAAGTAACAACAACTTTATTCTTGTGGAATAATTGTGGTTTTTATATATAAAACTAATTGACATTTCCTGGACTAATGATCTAACATTTAGAAGTAAATTGTACTACATTATCAATAATGTTTCGTATAACAATGTATTTTATAACATACTAAAATATAGAAAAAGAGCTGTTTAATACCTAGATATCCTTATTTGTAATCCACTCCTTCATGACAACTATTCTCATTTAAAAACAGCAACTACTTCAAAAAACAATATTTCTTTAAAACGATACTTATTATATGGTAACATAAGAAAATACTTAAATTTATTATTCATTCAAGATAAGTTTATTTTTTACTTGTTCTTTAAATGCAGTTGTAAATAAATAAGATTCTAATTAATTTTGAAATATTCAAAATAATATCCATATCTATCACAAACAATTATAAAATAAATTTATTTCATCATTCATACCACTAAACATATCAACATACTAAAATTTTCCAGTTTTACTTACTAATGGTGATGATAAACTGTTATTCCATCCACTTAATTTAAATGCAAAAGGTGCTATAACTTTATATGCACATACTCATATGTATTAATTAAAACTCTTAATATTATTATAAAACATATTTATATTTTATTTTGAATCTAATTATTACAATTATTTAAAGTGACAAATGTTTCTTTATACACCTGGGTCTCATTTTATGCAGTAGATAGTTTCCTCAGAAAATGCGCACAAAAAAAATCCTGCAAAAATAGACTTAACTTACCTTGAAAAATGGGGGATAGGTACTGTAATTTTCCAAAAATCGCATAAAAGCAAAGCAACAATGTAAAATTACTTTAAAATTCGCATAAAAAAAAAATAAGGAAATAAAATATGACTAATAAAAAATTTCAAATTTGAAAAAAATTGATATTAGACAAACTTTTTTACTTTTTTTATTAACTACAGTATTTAATTTTATTCAAAACAACATATTTTCATGCGTAATTTACATTTTTTCATACATGTACAGTATTTTGAGACATCAGATTCATCATGTGATGATGTGACGTGATGTACTGTAGCTTCTCCTTAAACGAAGTCAAGAATCTCTCTGCAATTATGCCCAGAAAAACCTGTTAGCTACTTTATTTTACATTTCACAGTCTAAGTTTTCTCATATTCTGCTCCATCCCATTTCCACAACATAATCTTTGTCAACTCTATGGCTTTTATATCTAAATCCCAATAAATTGCTCTTATAGTGGATTCACCCAAAGTAAAATGTTTTCCAATCGCTGTTGATCCTTCCCATTTTGCTAAGCAATCTAAAATTTGAAAATAAAAATAAGAACTTAGACTTATGATAATAAAAAAAACATCTACTCACCACTGTTGGGAAAAATTTAATTAAAACTAATAAAAATTAAATTCTTATTTTTGTGTTTAATTTTTTACTTTTCAATTCCGTTTAAAAATCAAATTTCATTGTTTCACGATCACATTAATTTCAGATCACATTACATGTAATATAGGATATATGAGCACAGACTTTCACACAACCCACCTCTCTCCACTCTATCTAATAACACTGATACACCTAAACACATATATGCTGAAAAGATAAATAATCACCAATATACGTATTTCATGCTAAACCAGTAATCATCAATTGGTCCAGACTATCATCTATACACACATATATAGTATAAGTGCTCAGATATATATTAAGATAGACTATCCTCATAGTTTAATGGACAGGCTTCAATCCACTCCACACTCCAACTCTTCTTCCATCCAATTGAAAATCTGATGATGGAATGCTCAAAGGCCACCCTGAGGCCGAGATTATTGTCACACCCATGTTGACCTAAGGTCAATCTGAACCCCACATGTACAGGACATAATCCATTTAATACATATGCAAGGATGGGCAGACATCTCTATAATGTAATAACTGAAACACAGGCTTGTTATATACCTGTGGCTATATATATGTAATATAGGGTATATGAGCACAGACTTTCACACCATCCACCATCATCAGATTTTCAATTGGATGGACGGTTGAAGAGTTGGAGTGTGGAGTGGATTGAAGCCTGTCCATTAAACTATGAGGATAGTCTTATCTTAATATATATCTGAGCACTTATAATATATATGTGTGTCAAGATGATAGTCTGGACCAACTGATGATTGCTGGTTTAGCATGAAATACGTATATTGGTGATTATTTATCTTTTCAGCATATATGTGTTTAGGTGTATCAGTATTATTAAATAGAGTGGAGAGAGGTGGGTGGTGTGAAAGTCTGTGCTCATATACCCTATATTACATATATATAGCCACAGGTATATAACAAGCCTGTGTTTCAGGTATTACATTATAGAGATGTCTGCCCATCCTTGCATATGTATTAAATGGATTATGTCCTGTACATGTGGGGTTCAGATTGACCTTAGGTCAATATGGGTGTGACAATAATCTCGGCCTCAGGGTGGCCTTTGAGCATTCCATCATCAGATTTTCAATTGGATGGATGGTTGAAGAGTTGGAGTGTGGAGTGGATTGAAGCCTGTCCATTAAACTATGAGGATAGTCTATCTTAATATATATCTGAGCACTTATACTATATATGTGTGTAAAGATGATAGTCTGGACCAACTGATGATTGCTGGTTTAGCATGAAATACGTATATTGGTGATTATTTATCTTTTCAGCATATATGTGTTTAGGTGTATCAGTGTTATTAGATAGAGTGGAGAGAGGTGGGTGGTGTGAAAATCTGTGCTCATATACCCTATATTACATATATATAGCCAAAGGTATATAACAAGCCTGTGTTTCAGTTATTAGATCACATTACATAATTTTTAAATTATTAGTTACAATTAAAAATCAGATTTTAATTTTTAATTGTCAAATTTAATTGTGCCCAATGCTGTTACTCATCTTTTAAAAATAAACTTGTAGACCCTAAATGATTAATTGATTCCGTACTCTTTGTTTTAAATATTAAAAATAGAATGATTTAAAATGCAAAAACAACAATATGCATAGTATAGGCATCTATAACGTTTGAACAGATTTACATTATATTCTTGTAAAATTTAATGTGTGTATATAAAATGGGAAAATCCTGACTTTAAGTGAACTCTGAACTTCTTTATTGCATAAAATCTATTACAGTACTATTATAAAGTGCTGAGAATATTGAAATTATTAGATGGAAGTCAAACTCCGATAATGCTCTATTACTTTAAATATGACATGTGAGTGTGCAAAATTTATAATATTTAAAGTAATAGTGCATTATTGGAGCTCGACTTCTGATCTAATAATTTTTATCGCATAAAAGAAAACCGCATACAAAGATATTAAGAAGAAACATGAATCGCATAACTCAAAATCGCATTAAATAAATCCACATAAAACGAGACCCAAGTGTATTGTAAATAATAACCATTACCTACTATTTTGATTAAAACAATAAACATTAAAAACATTCATTAATATTTCATTACAAATTTGTCTCACTGCCTTAAAACAATACTTTGCAACTTATTTTAAATGTTGAACACTTTTTACTTTGATTAAAAAAATCAAAGCTGACAATTTTTTATTGACTATAAATAAAGTAACAAAACAAAAAAAAAACCAAAAATGTAGTGAATAAAAAAGAACAGATGAATAATGGAAAAGCAATTATTATTAATCTAAATTGATAATTAATGGAAATAATTCAACTTCCTTTCTTTCAATAATTTTTAAAATTTTTCAATTAACATCAACAATTGAATTCTAAAATCAAAAGTACTATTCACCTGACTTTTCAATTTTGCTTTTATTGCAGAGAAGTATGGCTTTTCATACATATTTTTAATTATTAATTAGTGCTCATAAACTAATTTTAAATCAGAACTCAAATTTTAACCATTGGAGTCCAAATTAAGAATCTTAGAACAATTACTAAAATGTTCACTCTTCAAATACCTTAACAATGTGAATAGATTTAAAAATAAATAAATTGTAATTGCTAGGTATTAATGATTGCATTTTTCTATTAGTCTTGCTATGACATATTATTCCAATTATGTTTTTGGCTAGTAATATGTATTCAAAGTTTAAGTTAACAATGTTATGGCAAACAAAATACTGGCATGACTAATCATTGCAAGATTAAAAAAATGTGTTGCCTGCGATATTTTGTTATCACTGTCTTTTGTGGTATCATGTTGTTTGTGCTAACACTGTGATTCTTTCACCATGACTCTCATTATTTCTAAGTTGTTGTTTTTTAAATTTAAAAATACATTTCTAGTTAAACATCATATTTGTTTTATTTATTTTTGCTAAACATTTTAAAATCTTAAATACCCTTTTTTACAGCCAGAATTATATGTTTCTCTTTCAAAATAATTTTTTAAAATATTACCTTAAAATTACATTTCACTACCTTAAAGTTACAGTTTGCCATTTTTTTTAGATTGATCATGCAGTTTATGAAGGTACAAAGCACTGCAGTATGCAGAAAGAAGGATGTCTTCAGTGATATGCAGGGTCATTCAATAAATGCACAACTCAAAAGTACCTGTTTATTTAATTTCTAATGTCTTTTTGCATTTCCCCCATAATTAATATATGTTTCCATTATTTTTTCATATTACATGTGCTTTGACATATTACATCCAGTGATATATTATTCTAAGCTTGTGATGTTTACAATAATGCCTTCACAGTATCTGTGGACAAATTTTATAGATTAAATTTTGCCACACATTATTTGAAGATGATACCTTAAACAACATAAACAGAATAATAGGGTCAACAGAGTAATATGTCATAGCAGGACTAATGCTTCATATAATATATAAAATCTGAGATTAAATTCAAAGTTAAAATGTTAGCATTAAACCTATTTTAAACAATACAATTATATATAATTGGTCATTATATAATACAGACAAGTAAAGACATTAATACATATAATAACAGAGCCTTTTTCCTTTTATGTTTGACTAAAAATAAATTTTATTTAGGAACAAGTATTTAAGATATTTTGTTTTTTCATTAACAACATCAATTACTGAGATAATTTATTTATTAAGAACATGTATAAAACATAATCAGGAAGTAGGATTCTGAAATTCACTTCACAATTATATACAATATAAATTATCAATAATGCAAATAAAAACATTTCTTTATTAACTTTTTCCAATTTTTCTTCATTTATAAATGTATATCAAAAAATATTTCCATTATCTCAGAAATAAAATTCGTATAGTAACATTATCACATAAAATTGCATACTGTATTATTTTCACTGCAGTGAAAATTTTATTATTTTATTTGAAATTAAAACTTAATCATCTCTTTTTTAAAAAAGTTTTTGAATTATCAGAACAAATATGACAATTATTTCCCAATGTAGAATTCTTTAAATTAATTTTTTTTATATGTTCATGCAGGAAAAAAAAAATTTTTTTTAGAAATAATTATAGCTGAAACTATATTTAAATACCAATGTTAGTGAAATTAATTTTTTTTTTTTTTGTAATTTTACTTTCTTTAAAGTATAAGAAGGTTAATATAATTTTCAATACACTTTATCACTATGGATTTATTTTGTTATGGTATTACATTTCCAATTTAATTAATTCCAGTAACTATTTTCAGAAGCTTATTACCATTTGCAGACCATATACTATTGAAAAAAATTTAAGAGTCAGTTTATGAATTTTTGATTATTTGATATCATTATGACAAAAAATAATAATGGAGCTGTGAATAATGTTTAAAATTCAATTGTGAAACATTTTATATTCATATTTTATATTTTTCAGGAAAAATTTTGGTTTATTCAAAACCCAAAAAAATAATTACTTTAATAAAAGAAAAAAAAATTAGAACTCTAGTAATCTATTTTTACTTAGTTGCTAAGTGATTTAGTTTTATATATTCAAAACTTTAATAAATTTAAAGAAGTTAATTCAAGTCTCGGACATGTAACTCTTCAAGGAAAAATAGACAAATATCTACATAGAGACCTAAAACATTGATTGATCAGATTTAACTAACTTTTTTCTGGCACAATTCAAACATCTATAATTCATAATGTCTATTTGAAATGGAAGTGTTTAATTTATGTTATTTTTAATTTTTATTTAATTAAATTCAGTTTAATAAAATTTAATTGATTTATTTATCAAATAAAATGTTTTAACTAATTTAATAGATTTTGTATGTAAAATACAGGCAGTCCCTAAATAATACACCATTCCTAATACAATTCAAGAATCAGAGAAAATCCACCAATAATTCCTACTGTCTCATTCTAACATGCACACATCCACATAACAAATTTTGACAATTAGGAAAATTTCCATATAACAAGGGATATGATAAGAGTTATTAAGAGCAAACATCATTTCTATCAATATTTGTCATTCAATTATATATTTTGTATCAGATTTTGTACAGAATTTTCAAATTTTAAATTCATTTTGTTCACTTAATGGTGATTAACAGTGATGATAAAGAAAACATCACGTAATATAATATATAATACTTTTATTTAATTAATGGTAAAAATCTCTATTGGTCGATTGATTTAAAGTACTAAACTTTTGATTGGTCAATTACAGGATCAACAGTAACAATATATGTTTTTTTTTTTAAATTATATTTATGTATATATCAAAATTATATTTGTTTTAATTTAGTTTCCAAAATGCAAATTAATAATTCAGAAAGTTTTTAAAAAAATACATTTCTATTTATAATTGACAAAAATAATCTATAGCTGACAAATTACTATGTGTTTTTGTCGTCCAATTATAAATTGCAACCATGTCATTGATTTCTTTGTCAAATTGTCTTCTTGTAAAAGTAAATATTTTCTAATAATATCTGAATTATTCTTCTAAAATAATTATTTTACAACTCTTTTATTAAACCAATAATAAATGTGTAAAAAAAATAGAAATTATATTTTTTCATTTTCAAAATCAAAATTAAAAAATAGGGCTGTCAAATTAGTTGACTAGAAAGAACAAGAAACTACTAATCAGCATCTTCAAAGGCATGCACTTAATTAAATTTAAATATTATTGATTTAATTTAAAAAAAACTCAATATGCAACATCATTATTCAGTATAGTTTTTCCTATAAAATGATCATAAAATCATCAATCAACATTAAAAATAGCAGTTACAGTAAGTTAAAGCAACATACATGAGTACTCATTCTGGGCAGTTAAACATTGAAAAACATATTTCTCTTAATGATAAAATGTAAATATAGATTTCTTTTTTAAATTTTGGCACCTAACTCTGTTTTTTATATTAGTCCTTTGTTTCATATAACAAGAATTTTCATAACACAGTATTTGTTAATAACCTATTGACCATGTTTTACAGAGGTTACCTGTATATACACATTTGCACTAACATACACATGGCACCATACATTTGGTTTGTAAAGTTTATAAATTTATAATAATTTATTATTTCATAATCAATATACTTGCATTATCATAGGCATGTGAAATTATTATATATAAAATTATTGTAAAATGGCATCTAACCATTTTCTTGTAAAATATTTTTAATAATATTTAACAACCAATTTGCTATTATTTCATGTTTTTTATTGTAATGAATAATATTTTATATTTATCATATTTTTTTTCTTTTTAAAAATATTTATTATAAATATGACTTTAAAAATGAAAAACATTATTTAAAATAATTTTTCAACTTTGCAAATATATATTAAAAATAATAAAATGAAATAAATAATGAAAATAGTATGTTTTGCATTTTTGCCTTTGGTGACAGAAATGTATTTGGAATGAAATAAAATTTATTTTATTTTTATTTTTATCAATAATTTTTTGCAATAGAATAAAGCAATAAATTTATATTTTAAAATTGCACTTATAATTTTACAAAAAAAAATACCAGTTAGGAAGTTACTGAAGTGTCCCAACACACTTTCCTTAAATTGAATTATTCTAAAAAAAAATAACATATGCAAATAAAATCGTTATCTAAATATCGTATTATTATAAAAAAATGTTTTTTTGGCATTTACTTTGATCACAAATGAAAATAAACATGTACACAACTACAGTAAGCTTATGATTTTTAATTTCAGTTTTCAAACAAAAGATGAATGCATACAAACACAATGATTATTTAGAAAACAAAGTCTGTATATTTGAATGCATGTCCATTGCATTTGAAAACCCACCCACTATCTTTAGTTAAACATTTTCCCATATGTTACTAACATCTATACATTTAAATTGAAGTTAATAAATTAATATATATTTCAGTTCAAGTTTTTACCATTAAATGGCCATGCAATATTGATAAACAAATGCTAAGAGATAGCTGCAATTAAGTCACTAATCAATCCTATGAAGTTCTTGTTTATGAAATAAAGAAATTTTCTAAAAAAAAAAAAAAAAAAAATTAGTTCTCACAAAATTAGTATTTGATAATTATTGTCTTGTAGCGATTTATTTTTGCATTTAATTTACTTATCTTTTCTCCATTCAAATTTGTACTTTATAATTTCATTCTAGTTGTTTTACTGTATTTAATATATATTTTTTTCTTATAAAGACATATAGACACAAGTATGTGATTAAGACCTTTCACATTCAATTTTGACTACATTGATATAAATGTTTTGTAGACTTAACCTAACGCATATGTTTAGAATAAGTTCAGGTGAATAATAATTATAAAAATAATTGGAACCCTATTAAAACTACCACATGATTGATCTTTCTGTTTTACATGTAGAATACAAAAAAAAAAAAAACATTAGAAAGAAACTAAAGAGAGGGGGAGAAAAGGATTAATAAAAAAAATAAGTGAATCTAGTTAATTTATAAGATTAAAAATTGTTTCATTTCCCCCTTCAATTCATTTATATTTCAGGGTAACTTAAAAAGTATTTTGAATTTCAGTTAAATTTTATTAAATTACATTATTATTAGAAAGACAGTTACAAAATTTTAGAAATAATAAATTTTATATTTATATATTTTATGATAAAGTACATGCTATTTTTTAAATCCTTATTAGTATTAATTTTCGAAGAAGTGCATAAAATATTTCATATATATTTATATTATTCAACATTAAATGCTATAAGTTTGAACTATTGCCTTCATAATCTCTTTTTGTCTACCATTAGTATTTCAATTATGACGACAGCTAGGTTTACAATGAGTTGTAAAACATTTATAAACTTCAAATAAAAAAGTAGAATTTCTTTGCGGGAAATAACATCCATATTCATCTATATATGTGATTTTTTTTCTTTATATCAAATATTTTTATTCATTCACGTTAATAATTATTTATGCATAACACATTCATATGTTGATGTTTCCATTATGCATATATACACATAAAGTCATTAATAATTATCAAAACTAAACATTAGGAATGAAAAAAAAGAAGCATTCTCCCTTTTGCATCATTAAAAATAACAAAATAATTTAATTTTATCAGTATGATGCATACTAAAGCGAGAGAAGAAATAAAAATGTGTTAATGTAAATAAAAAGGTTGCTTTTTCAGATCGCTAAATTATCATGTTTTAAAAATTTTCTCAACAAATTATTGAGAAAAAATATTTAATTTAATTTAAAATTTCTTTATTAATATCAATAACAAAAACTAGTTTAATGTACCAACTTTTTTAAAATCTTATCTTTTTTTTATTATATATATATATATAAAAGTAAATCTAAGACTTCAGATCACTAAAGTAATAAGAAGAGGTTGAAAATGAAATACATGGGTAAGAGGGCAAATAGGGGTAATTGACATCATTGAAAGGATTAAATGACTGCAATGGAATTAGAATGGACATGATGCTAAAAGGTACAATAATAGATGGACAATAGAAATTTTAAACTGAATTCACAGGGATGGTAAAAGATTTAAAAAGAGACAATATTTGAGATGGATGGATGAAATAAGGAAGTGTGCTGGAGTGATGTAATAGAAAGAAAGTGGATTGGAAAAGATAGATTGAATTTGGAGAAACCTTCATCCTGCAATAGATCAGTAATGGTTGAAAATGATGATGATTAATTCCTGAATTCAATAACTTTAGGTTTATAACTGTGTCAATCATTAGTAAAGATGGGCGATCACCATATAATTAGATGGACCTTTATAATATGAGTGCTTACTAAAAAGTATGATGCAACACTACAACAGAGATGGACTTGTATCAGAACAATCATATTTTTAAAATCAAGCTATATTCACTGGAATATTTGTATAGATAAAATTAACTCTAAGTTATTCCAAAATAAGATTGGTGTTCCCCAGGATGGAATATTAGCATCTTTACTTTTAAATGTTTTCATGTGTGATCTTGATCAAAACATTAAAAAAAGTATGATATTTACCTATCCAGATGAGGATTTGCACATATGATGATCATATTAATCTTCAAAGCGATATTGTTGATTTCAATGAATGGTGTAAATTTAACAATATAAAATTAAATATAAATAAAACATGTATTATCTCTTACACCAATAAAACAGATAGATCTGTTTATAATTATAAAATTGAGAAATATATATATATATATATATATACACACACACACACACAAAAGTTGTTTCTGATCTAGGAATTATATTTTGTAATCATTTTGCTTTAAATGAGCATCTAAAATATATTATAAATAAAGCATATAGACAAACAGATGGGATGTATTTTGAGATTTGGCAGAGATTTATCTCCTTATACAAAGTACATGTTATTCTGTTCTCTTATTGTATCTTTGTTGGAGTATGGTTCTTTTATATGGAATATGGATTTGATTTATATTGAATCTAAAATTTCTAATATAGAGAAAAGATTTATTAAAAGAGAAAATTTAAATCTTAAAACAATAATAACCGAAAGAAGACTAAATAAAAATATTGTATTCTTAAAAAAGTTAATTGATGAAAAAAATGATGTTACTGAATGTATATCTAAAAGAGAAGTGTGCCTTCTTATTTGTTAAAAGAAGTGTACAATTTTAATATTAAAAAAAAGTAAAAATTATTTTTTAAATAAATCTGTCATTTAACAGATTGCAAAAGTTATATAATCAAAAATTCAATAACATTGATATTTTTTGTGATTACTTTATAAATAATATTAAAAAGAAATTAAATTTAGAGTAAATAACATGTATTTATATATTTTTTCATATTTTGATTATGAATTGTAAGTTTCTTTATTGTTGTATATTTTTGTTAAAATGTTAATTTATTGTATATTTATTTTGTAATTATTAATAATGTATTAATACAGAAGTGGGCAATTGTTTTGGCTCAGGGGCCACAGATGTTGGTGGAGGGCAGCATCAGGGCCACTTTGTGGAAGTGAAGGTTAGCGGAGGGCCACACCCTTTTTTCATGACACAATAAACACACTGCTTTATTCCCTGTATTACCAAATAAATATTTGTTTATCCATTCTTCATTAAACACATGACATTCATCACCGATTTTACATTTTATCATAGGGTTCATGGTTACACTAAAGTTGGAAATGTATATATTTGCTAGTGCAAAGACAAAATTGAAATTAACCAGATCAACTGAAAAAGCACTGCACATCATATCTACACTGTGCCTGTGTATCAACATGGCCATCCTAGTGGAAAATATGAGACAAATCTTTGGTTGCACACGGGAAGGAAATCTCAGTTCAAGAAGGATTTTTCTGATTGTCTTGGTGGGCTACATAAAAACTCTTAGCGGGCCCCTATTTGCCCACCCCTAGTTTACTTGTGTATTTCTGTTAAAGTGAAAGTGCACATAATAAATAAGAATTGAAATGAACTATTATTATTATTTTCATTATTATAATAAATAATAATTACCTATTAACTTTTTTTTTCAAAAAAAGTAAAAAATCTCACATTTCTCATCAGACTAAGTGATACTAATTAGTAATTTTGATACTTTTGTACTAGAACTGCAAGGCAGAGCATGTATTAGACATACATAAATCCACCGATAACTTTGTAATCTTGGGATCTGACCAAAATAATGTGTACATGGATCTTGTACACGACTTTTTTGGCAAAAAACCTTAATTTCCCATTTCAGCTCTATCATACATAAATATTTAAGAGTTTCTTACCTAGGGAGAAGAAAGAAGATTTACTGAAAGTGGCCAGCAAAATATGGACTGATTATTGAAAAAATGCCATGGCCCATTTTGTTAATTGGCAAACCCACCATTTTTTAAAAAAGACTACATAAATAAATTTGTCTGATAATAAACTGCATAGGAATTACTAACAGATTAAGAATTCATTTTTAACATATATTCAGAATTGGGACCAAATGGGGGGGGGGGGATTTTCACAAAAATTATTATCACCAGACAAAAGTTATTTTTTTTATTTTTTGCAATAACTATGTTCTTTTGACAAAGAACAAAGACAAGAATCAAAAGAATAAGGATTAAAGTAAGAATAGTATATTTATAAACACGTATAAGTATTTTTTTCATTTTTTCTCAATTGTTAATCTTTAACAAATATCAATTCATTTCTTTAAATTAATCATAAGTATTTTTTTCATTTTTTCTCAATTGTTAATCTTTAACAAATATCAATTCATTTCTTTAAATTAATCTATCTACTCTAAATATTATATGTGTCTACTTTAGAGTAAGTTAATATTTAAATACATATATTGTCTTAAACTTAATGTAATCAAAAGTGAATTGAACTCAGACTTTCAAACACACCACAGCTGTCCAATATATCATATACAGCTGATGCTTATGACAACATACATGTGACTAAGATAATGATCTCCAATATATGTATTTTGTGCTGAACCAGCACTCATCAGTTGGCTCAGATCACCACTTCCAACACATACATATATTCACTGCTCAATTCATATTAAGATAGCATAAAATATGTGTAGCATTTATCTTTTTCACATAAATGTGGTGATATGTATCAGTTCTATAAAATGGATTAGATAGCTGTTGAGAGTTTATGAGTTGAAGTCCTTTATAATTACATTAAGTTTAGTGTAGACAAGATACATATATTTAAATATTACATATTCAGCCTGCATTCTACCCATCCCTCTTCTTTATAATTAAATGGACATATTGAGGTCCTACATATAGGGGATCAGATTGACTTAAGGTTAACATGAGTATGTTAGCAACATCAGGGAGTTTAAGCATTTCATCTTCAAATTTTCAATGATATGGATGGCTGAAGTGTTGGAGAGAGAAGATTGAACATTTTCTATCTTAATATAAACTGAGCAGTGATTGTATATATGTGTTGGAGAAGGTCATCTGGACCAACTGATGAGTACTGGTTCAGCACAAAATATGAATATGTTGGAGATAATTTATTTTTTCATATGTATGTGATCATGTGTATCAGTTGTATAAGATGGATTGGATAGTTTAAATTAAGTATTTATATTTTGTAATTTTTTATACATGTGCATTATCTATTTTTAATATTTAATTTCATCCTTGATGTGACATCCTGATAATTAAATATATATTTTTTCTAGTATGTGTATTTACTTAAAAGAAAAAAAAAGTTAATATAATACTATATTTACCTAGTGATACTGATTCTTTGTCAAGGATTGTAACATTAAGTATTTGAAAAGTAAAGACAACTTCCATGATACTACCAAAATAAAACTGTTGTTATATTGGTTTTGCCTTGTTCACTTTTCATTCATGCATTTCATCAAGTTAATTAAGTAGTGAAAAATTAACAGTAAATTTCATGAGCCCAAAGCTATGATCTGGAACTAACAGATGCTACTCAAAAAGTATAAATTTAAACTTGGGTTATTAGAAGTATGGTGTTGGGTCTTTAATCATATAACTGGCCAGAACTAATAAATATTCCTAATCATCTTAATTAATTACAAGATAATTGAGATCTTTGTGATTACTTTTGCTATTTTCTAATGATTTATCACAAAGAATAATTTTCTTTCCATTATCTCTTTTACAAAATTCAGCTTTAATCTATTTTTAATTTTAAAAAGTGTTATTCATTTGTTGAGGAAAAAAATGATGATTACAATATCTTTTTTTGCAAAAATGAAAAAAATTATTCCCTTTGATTCACTTCATTTGTTGGCTATAACATTTTTATTCTGACCAAGATGAGATGTCTCAGTCTAAATGAAATCATCTCAGAAGATGGATGTGACACACGGGCTGGAGTTTACAAACACCTGATCTAGAATAAATGTTAAAGATTGTTTACCAACTATTTTATTATGCTACAAATTCTTATTTATTTTTCACCCCAAATATAAAAAAATATACTCAATTAAAAATTAATTTATCAACTATTAAATTCCAGTGTGAATATTATAAATTTAACTCATCACACTTTTTCTTGTCAGTAATAATTTGTCAATGGTTGCCAACTCCTTAACACAATTAATCCTAATAACTCAATAATTACAGCTAAATCATAAATGTTAATAGACCCTTTCCTTAGTTGAAATACATAATACATTATATATAAGAGATAAAATAACTTTGAATAGCTTACAATAGGAGAAAGATATTCCTAATAACCTCTCATAGAGGAACAGTAAAGGTTCTAGTGATTTTACAAATCTTTCAAGATTTTTTCAAATATAAGAATAGGAAACAATTATTAATGAAAAAAAAAATGTAATACATGGTATCATTATTGAAACATATACAGCAATTTTGAGAACTGTATTATCACAATGATCATTATTAAAAACCTACTAATGTTTCTTTGCATTAATAGCCTTTTGACATTCACAAACAAAAACTTAAACAAATGATGTTAATTATAAAAATATTCATGTTAAAACTGTATAGATTATTGAATTCATCATGTAAAATAAAAAAGTAATTGTACATATATATTTTAAAGTCATGATTTTGGTTAAAATGAATTTTGTGGTGTTCTTGAAATAACCATGTACAAATGATATGCTCAAGTTAGGATATCATGTAACATAAATATGTGTGCAACATGAATTCAGAATTAACATTTTTAAAGCTTGTTTAGCTTTTTTTTTTAAAAAAACTATTTAAATTTCATCACCATCACAAAAAAAAAAAATTACATTTTACTATCTTTTAATATAAAATAATCTTAAAGATAAAATTAGATGTAAAATTAATATGAGTCAAACAAGTGTACATTAGTATTGCCTTAATGTTTGCAAGTGCTACTGAAGAGAAAAAATGTAGGTTATCAAATAATAAATTACACAATTAGAACAAATATTAAATGCTCATAGAACAACTACATATTATGTGGGAGCAAAAGTGAACATTGTCCACATGATTTTTTTCCATTTTTATTTTACTATATAATTAATTCTTCTGTAATAATCCTCAAGAATTAAACCTAAAGTGAAAATAGTTAGATTACTTTTATAAACAAAAATTCCCTGAAACACAAACCAGTAACATTATCAAATTATTTTCTTTATGCAGCACAATAACAAATTATATAAAATCTCAAATACATCTCCACCAAAAAAAATATTACTTCATATAACTAAATTGAAGAGACTCCAGTACCACAAAACACAAATTAATACATTTCAAAAAGAAAGCCTTTGTCAGCTGTAAATATTGTTTACATTTATTACAACCACATAAATTTGAAGAATAATTGTCATATTTAAAATCAATTACTGCTACCACAAAGAGTATTAATCTGAAAATTAATATATAAATACTGAAGAAATATTTATATATGCTTCAAATCTGTAATTTAAAAAATCAGAATTGTTAAAAGTAAAAGTTTTTGAATGATTTTAATGAATAAAAACTATTTATATAATTTATATGCACATATATATGTTTATGGTATGATTAATTACATGTTTATTTTTAGAAGTGTAAGGAAATGACTTTAGATTCTTATAAACAGATAAATTAATTTAAAGAGAAGCTAAAACACTGAATGTTATTTTATTAATCCCTTTCGAAAGATAAAAGTTTGTAAATGATATGATTGGATAAATCAAGCTGTGAACCAAAATGGAGTTCAGACATTATCTACAACCAATACATCAATGGATTGAAATGACAAGCAATGGATCAGATTTTTGCTGATAAGCTAACTCCAAAAACTATAAGTAGTGTTTCTAAATCATTGTGCTAACATATACTTCAATGTACTTTGACTGTTGCTGATTGTTGTAGCACTTTGATTGAAATTCATGCTGACGATTCCATTATATTAATTGTGTTGGTGGTAAATTATTATACAGGAGTAAAGAAGTCACCATCCTCTTCACTCTTATCAGCCAAAAAAATTCAAGCTGAAGATCCATCATGAACTCAGGAAAGGAAGCCATCAACTAATGAAAAAATATTATGAGCATTATGTCCAGTCTAGATACGCATTATATGCCCAAACTTTGAGTGTCTACCACCATGTGGAGAACCCCATCATCAATTAATAAATAAACTACTGTCTGATGCTGTCTGTTGAATTAAGACCAAAAGAAATAAAGCCTATCACCACCATAGTTATGCTTTAACAAATAAAGTCCAAAAGTGTACCATTACAGTGAATAGGTATGAGCTTTAAAGTATATTATACTACTACTAACATTATCTCCATTATAATGAAAATTATTTTATAATTTATTATTTGATTTTCTAAATCTGTTTATAAACTATTATGACAAAAGATTGCTATTTTATTATTTTATCATGCTCCAATTCAGTTGGCATAAATTTAAAAGAAGAGCATTTTTTTATAAAAAGCAATTAGCTCCTATCACAATCTTTGGCTATGCTTTTAAAGACTTCATATTTTAAAAACAGTTATTTCCACTTCCTTAAAATATAAAACAAGTTGTGTAAACTGAATAAATTGCTATTATCTTTCATTGTATTTTAATAATTTACAATTTTAAGCAAGCTATCCTCCAGTTTTGAAGAAGAATGACTGAGTATATTGATATAAGTGAACTGCTGTAACCTTTATTTTGTGTTGTTTGATTTATATACAAATTTCATTTGTATTTTATTCAATCATTAATTTATTTAGAGCAGTAATATATGGTAGAAGAAAATTCTTACAATATCAGCTACTTTGTTTTTACATGTCTTGAATGATACTATTTGCAATGCTGGTCATTCTTATGCTTAATACTTCATAATAGTAAACGATATAAGCAATTCCAATCATATAACATGTTTCTAGCTCACATATGCATTTATCAATATAGTGTAATGTCATTGTTGCCTCTTACATTTGCTGATATAGCATTTAATTACCTACCTACATTACAGCCTGAAAGTATTTATTGTAGTCCGGTTATTTAAATAGTTTATAAACTTACTGTATCTTCATACTGTAGGTTTATTAATCTTAAAACTGTAATAATAATTGATTGTGATCATTAGTCTATGCAGGGAGTTTATATCTTTTCAGAATCAGTAAATATCTGTTAAGAAACATTTAAAAATGTATTATACTACATATAAGATCTGTGAATAAATTTAATTATTGCATGAATTTACTTAATTGTTGAAACCAAAAGTAACTAGTCACACTAACTTGTTTGTAAATTGACAGAGCAGACACTTTATGCTATAGTATGTGTTAGATAATTGTATGTATGTGAATAAAATGTAATGCCTTGTTTTTAGCATTTGTTATAAAAGTCTCTAGAGTATAGCTGATCTTAGCAGGCTATAAAAGAAGAAATTGTTGATCTGTGATGTCAAAATCTGGAACGTAGATGCAGATTGCCCTTAGGTAATTTTTGTGTGGGTTGTACATTTTTGTCAGTTACAATCCTTTACAATCCTTTTCATTGTTGTTTATAATAATTTGATAGTAATATTCCCTAATATTAGGAAAAGAAAATAATTTTTATATTTATTTTTGTTATTAAGTATTGCTGAGTGTGCTTTCAATGCAAAACTTCAGATTCATTTAGCAATCATGGGTATGCAATGTCTGCTTTGGGATTATTAATGGAATGCACAGCAGAGTCTGCATACCCATGAATGCTATAAATCTGATGTTCAGCAATGAAAGTGCACTCAGCAACACTTAATAATAAAAAATAAATAAATATAAAAAATCTTTTCATTCACTAATGTTAGAAACGTTTCAGTCAAATTTTATATATATATATATATATATATATATATATATATATATATATTTATATTGGTTACAATATATATATATATATATATATATATATATATATTGTAACCAATAAAATGGGGCTGAGAGATGATGATGTGATGCTGTCGGCATCCAAATTCTAACCAAATAGAGAGATGAGAAATGATAAGAATAACACCTAAACTCAGTGGGGTTACTGGTCATAATCACTATACTACAGAGACATGCTTTAAAACATAAGGGAATTTCAAAAATAATAAAATGTGTTTTAATGCAAAAGAAATGAATAAATTAGGAAAAGGAAAAGCTTCACTCATTCCTATACAACGATTTTACAACATATATTTCCCTCTATCAAAATACATTCTACGAGCAACATAAATATTTTTATTTAATACAAAATCTTCTAATGAAATTATTCACTGTATCTTAATAAGGAAATATTTGTGAGCCTCAATTTATTGCCATGACCTAATCCAATATATTCATATGGAGTAAAATATAATATACTTTTCTTATAGTACTACAAATAAAACAAAGTTTCTTATCCGATATCATTAACTTTTGGACAAATAAAATTAATTAGAATAACTAATGAAATAATAATAATGAATGATCTCAGGGTTCTTTTTTAGTAATTGAAATGCTAATCATTATATTAGGTTGTTGAATATATGAATGACATCCTAGTAGACTAAAAGAGACATACACTTCTCTTATATGCTAATGTATCCTAATATATCATAATAAGTCTTTAATCTACTCAATAAATTGTATAAAAGAAATATAAATTTGGAAAAATAAAATCTTTTACCCAGGATGACAATCAAATAAATTTAAAGAAAGGGTACCTTTTATATCTTTAACCTATTCATCAACAACACAATCAATACAAAATAATCAAGTTTTAAAATAATGTATTCGTTGTTTGTAAAATAAATAATATGCAGTCTGAATGAATAATGAGTTCAAAGTTAAATTAAATAATATTTAATTCTTTCAAATAAATTCCAATCTTTGGAATATATCACTTATGCAATCTTTGCTGAATTAAGTTTAAATTTTGGATCTGTACAAGAATTGTTTATCTGTTTACCAAGATTTCTGTCATACAATTAAGAATTAAAGACACAAGAAATCATATATAAAAAAACAAAAGCTAAATTCTAAAAAAAAAAAACAAAGGCTAAATTCTAATAACAATAAATACATTTATTAATATTCACAGTAAATTTTTAAAAGGTTACAAAAATCATTTACAAATTGTCTTTTCCAAAAAAATTAAGTCATAAGCTAAACACCAGTGCTGTTTCTTTTAGACAGAATGCAGCAAAATAAAAATGACAAAATAATTGCCTGCACACTAACCAAACTATTCATTACTGTTTTAAACGTAATACAGCTATTACACTATTTAAATAATTTCCTTTTACCATATTTAAGCTAAGTTATTTTATGAAATACTCCTTTAACAAACATTTTAAACTGTAATAAAGCAAAAACTGCATGTAAATGCATTGCTATGTCTAGTAAGCAACTATTACGTATAATATTAACTTCTATAATGCTATTGATAGTATTTAAGATACATTATAGATTTAAAAAACAACAACTTTAATCTCAACTGATAAATAGCTGAATTTTACCAATAGACTGACATGATAATGATAATTATCATAGAAAATACAAATAAGACAATTATTGTCTAATTAGATAATTAATCATAGAAATATGGCAAAAATGCACCAGAAGCCATATGCACAACATACCATATTTTTACCCATGTCCACATAAAAACAAAAAAAAATATTTAACTTTTAAAATGTCTTACCGATCCATCAGCATATTACTTCTGGATGATGATATTGAATGTGTGTATCACTTATTATGCTATGCACAAAACTAGCATTACAATTACTGAGAATTGTTGGTATTAATTGTGAACTCCTGGCAAGGCACAACAGCACAAAACATACCTTATTTTCATTTAGCAAAACACTACAGATAGTCAGTGTACCTGAAGCAATTAAGTACTCCAAAAATCTACCTTATTGCCATACAATTTTAAAGCATGAATACATCATCTTACATGATGGAAAATAACTACACATCAACATGCAGAATAATACAATAGAGAAAGCCTCCTCAGAAAAACACTATATAACTGGAAAATATCATGGCCAATTCCTATACCTTTTGCCTAGGTACATAAATGTGTGGACAAAATCTCAACACCAGGAAACAGAATGCATACCATGAAATTAATCCTCTCTAGGGATTAACACTACATTAGCTAAGCATAAATAACCATAAGTATTAAAATATAATCATCTCATGGAATAAGTAAGGGGGAAAGTACTCTACATCCTCCAAAGCATAATATCAATAAGAAAACATTTACTACAATTATGTTTCCCACACTAATCAAATGTGAGCAAGCACAAATTCTCAACAAAACGATGGCAAGATAAATAATTCTCACATTGAAAGTTAATCTTAAAAACTGCATACATTAAATGTTGTATGACACAAATAAAAATATTATTAGTCAAAGAAATATAAAATATTTTAAATAGCATAAAAAATTTGCAATAATGAGAAATGCACACATTCAATGGAAAAGTATAAATTCTATATAAACTAAAGTGGGTATATTAAAATATATAAGCAAATATTGAACATATAAAACTAATAGATAGCTGGTTATATGGAAAACTACACACTGAAATAATTATACTATAATAAGTAAAATACTATTCTGAATTTCTGATAAATTATAATGGCTGTTTACCCATAGGCCAAATATTAACAAATAATTTTCATAAATGTAACAGATATGTCTCTCTATCTCAATAAACATAATTCAACATTGACCTTAAGCCAACAAATAAGTATATAGTTGTATATTTCTCTGTCATCAGGGTAATTATATATTTATAGCATAGATTGTATATATATATATTGTAATGGTCATATCTGTACATTAGCACAACAAAATCCAGAATTTTGGCAAATTATCCAAAGGCTGATCAAGATGATTGTGGAGACCTCGAATCCAATCTCACCTCAGTTCCTTCACCAACACTACCTTATGGATGACACATATGAGGCTACACTTGTATCTCTTTAATTGAAGTGCCAACAGTAACACAGCAGTGGGACAAGAGACTAAAATTTACTAAGTAGAGACTATACTTAATTATACAAATACACTCATAAAATATAGCTAGATGGGAGATATGGGTGATGAACTGATATAAATTTTGACTGTGACTCTATAATAACCAATGACCAAGAAGTGAGACACTAAGTGTAATTATGTTTTATAAATTTTAACTTGAGCCAAAATTTAAGGAAAATAAATAAGAAAAAATATATATAAAATGAAATATAGATTCACACATAAGTGAGGACAATGTTTATGAGATAAAATTACTTATATTTGAGAATTTATCAATCACACTTGGAAAATTTATTCATATATTTAATCTATAACTAGTTATGTCTCAATTATGCCATGTTAACCAATAAGATTTGCAATAGTTAGATTACAGAAGTGATCACTGTGAATTATTACTAGGTTTAATATTATTATGATGAGCTAAAGGTTTCTCTCTACACAGATAGTAAACTCATGAAAGTAGATTTAAGTTCAGATCAAAGCTGAAATATTTAATTACTATGGAGGGATGAACTGGTGTTTAGTAGTATGACTTCAGACAATAGTGTTTATAAAATACTTAACATTAGTCTGTGCATCTTGAATGTGTCCCTAATCATGGGATTTATTATCATGTAATTGGTTCCCATGGATTGTACTACTTGCTGTGAAAAAAAGACATTTAGTCTGGGTGATCGGAACAGCCTGTGAACAAATCCTCTGGACCCTTGTGCTCCAGTCCTAAATATAATGCTGTCTGAACTAATCAAATGCATTGACCTTAAATCAAGCCCAGTATACAAAAATAACAGCAAGGAGTCAAGACATGTATGTGTTTCTTAAGAACACATTCACCCCACTGACTATACTATTACTTAACTAAATTAACATGCAAATCTTTAGTTTCATTCCATGAGACCACCATAAGCCAGTTCACAAAGATAGCATCAATAATTATGCTATCAAAGAAATATAACAAAATCTAGTTTGTTAAGGTATCGTATAGCTTTTAATATAGAACTAAGAAAGACAACAGCATATCTAGAGAACAGTACAAGTTGAAATACTAATAATGTACTGTATTTAATCATGCCTGCTGAATACTAACTGAATAATTTATGTTAAAGCAAATCTATCCTATTAAGCAACTGTAACAGCTTAATTACATATAAAATAGATTTTATATTTACTCTTTTCAGAAGAGAGTTTGGTATGTGCACTAATGAACAAAGAATTAAATAAATGTGAGAGCACCTAATCGTCTCTCCATAATTACATGAAATATTAGCAAACTCCATTCTGAATAAACCATAGCAAAACTAAATAAATGCATTTTAATCAAAATAATAGAGGCATATGCATAGCTTAAGAAAGAAAGAATAATGACTGGTTGTTGTTGATTTACTTAGCTTTAATTTTGCTTAGTTTGGATTGAATTAGGCAAGACTTACAAAATTGAAATATAAAATAAAAGATACATTTATCTTGCATTTTAGAAATTAACATTTCAAAGTTTAGAATTTAAAATGGTTTAAAATAAAAATGGTTATTTACAAATTAATACAGCTAGCTTTGAAAGTTACTGATCTGTCTTCTACGGTTGACTTGCATGATGTCGCTTGATTTTGGGCTGCCTTTTCATTAACTCTGCAATGTGGGATGAGGATGCTGATGTCCTACCATCTTGTACATCAGTGTTTAGAGAGATAAATGGCAAATCTATCACCCCTACTCAATATTTCTCTTCATGGAAATTAAGTACAACTTCTTAAATTAAAAATGACTAAAAAATTATATCTATCTATATTATTCTCCATTATGGCAAAAACAAAAGGTTTATATACTGCTCTCCCCCTCCCTATGAGTTACCAAACTTGTTTACAACTTTCTTGGTTTTAGATCCTTTTTTTATGTACCCCACCTTTGCAACATTTTCAGCAAAGACAGGGAATCCTGCTGAGTTATCAATTTTTTTCTTTTTCTTAAAAGGTGGTTCCCTTGATTTTTAACCCAAGTTAATTTATTCAAATACTTTTAAAATCTATTTTCACCTTTAACATTTAATTAGTCAAAATTTAGTGAAAGAGATTATTTTTATATTACATATCTAACACTGTATGTAACATATTTAACAGAAATGTATCTTTATATGCAGAATACGACAATTTCTATATTATTTTTAGAATAAAATTGAAAATAAAACAAAACTATAATGCTTTTAAATCTATAGCATTACTTCACTTTTTACATATATGTAAGTTTTTGCTACACACAGCAAGGTTTACATTAATTTTTTAATATAAAGGGTATATGAGCACAGACATTCACTGACCCACCACTCTTCACACTAACCAGCAATCATCAGTTGGTCCAGATTACCATCTCTACACATATATGCTATAAGTGTTCAGATATATAATAATTAACCACATGCATACATAAGTGTTGAACGATGCATGCTATAATACATGCACACACATGGTTATGCCAAAATTACAATATTTAGGTTTAATTTTGACTTGATATATGTGAACTTGGGTAAATAAATATGGAAATAGATACTACTATCTAAAATAGTAGGTAAAAAAGGATGATTGATAGATCTGACGGTTTCAATATAAAAAAATCTTAATAGAATATTTAAAACTAACCTATAATAATAATAACAACCAAGAATAATAGTAACAAATTATTTCAATTATTTTATACCCATAGTTTATAATTTAATATCATTACATGGAAGCTGTTTGACAGGATAA
Source organism: Epiperipatus broadwayi (assembly GCA_028023455.1). NCBI lineage: Eukaryota > Metazoa > Onychophora > Udeonychophora > Euonychophora > Peripatidae > Epiperipatus > Epiperipatus broadwayi. The sequence continues at coordinate 1,670,809 of JAQFVV010012564.1, read as the reverse complement.
CGATGCCCTTTTGGCTGGCAATTATTTTTGAGAGTGGTGCATCCATACTTGTTACATTTCTGTATGATGAAATAATATAAAAGCAATTATGACTTTCTGACAAATAAATAACAAAGACGATAACACTTAATATTTTCTGCAAAATTTTGGATCCATTTTCTTTTTATGAACTGAACTACAGCTTGTTTAATACTTTTATCTTTAACAACAACAAAAATGATTATTAAGAGAATTTTTATTGACTTTTTATCTACAGTGATACATTAAAATAAATACGAACAGTTCCTGCATTTTGATAGCATTTTAAATATTCATCTTAACAATATATTACTATTAACTTCAGCATTTCATTATAGTAGTTGAAAAATTACTATTTATTTTTGAATTCTATAATTTTAAAATAACTCTCATAATGTGTAACATTATTTATCACTGGTCATTAATTTTCTATCATAAAATATATACTTTTACACATACTAATAAGTCAAACACATTTTACAGTTCATCTTCTTTATCAAAAAAATAAACAAGCATTTAAAACTCTTTATCAAAGTATTTAAACAAAAATAGAATTTATGCATTCTACTGAAAATGTTTTTTTTTTTTCATTTTTAATAAATTTGAAAGTATATATCAGGATAATACTTATAACTATATTTCAATAATGCATTTTAAAATAAGAAAATTTCAATCCTTTGAAGCCAGTCTTCTTTGAATTTAATTTCAAAAAGTTTTTTTTTTACTTACTTTCAATTTTGATTTAATAAAGGCAAAATACAATAAACACATTAATAAAAACAATTTAGTACAATGTTCATGAAGACATTGATAATCAAGATAAAGTATGTTACCTTTTCAGTCTTTAACATCTGGTCTAAGCACATTGAACAAAACATAATTTAAAAAAAAAGTTTCTTTAAATATTGTGCTATCTCTTTTGAGGTTCCAAATTAGGTTTAACATAAAAAACAGATTTTTTTTTTCTACCAATGCATATCTTTAAACTTGAAAAATAACAAAAGTTATAAAAAATTAAACTTGAAATAAAAATTAAATATTACTTTTCTGGTTGAGAAAAGAGCAGGCACATAATAAAAAAAATTGGCAGCACACTTCTTGGCAAGTCTGCAGTGGCAATTAATAGCAGCACACACATATAATGATAAAAACTTCCTATTTATATCGATTATTTTGAAGAACAATTAATTAAAAATACCAACAAAAATGGATTTGACTTCTGTGTTAAATAATGTTAATTAGCACAAGGAACTAATTAGCAAAAAATTACATCATTTTGCTCTACTTCTTCTGATCCCTTGATAACTTTTAGTTGACCTCTTTTTTAAAACAAATTAAGATATTTAATTAAGAAATAAAATAATAAAATAAATTACATTTATTATTTTCAATTGTTACTTTGAATTTATAGAAACACTTTAAATTTGTTTATTTTTAACACCTTTATTAATAACTTACCTATACATATTTACATTTTTAAGCAAATTAATAAACTAAAATTAGTTTGACTTAAATAAATCACATTTTAATGGATTAATATGCATGCACCCACAATCATAGATTCACATTCAGGAAGTTACTTATATCATTTTAAAATTTAATCTGTTTTAATGATTTGACATTATTTAAAACTAAATCAATTTAACTCAGATATTTTAAGTTTAAAAAATCAAACCAACTCAACCAAGTTATTAACAATTTTAAAACCAATTTAATAATTATATTTTGATAGAAATAAATCCATAATACTATCTAATAAAATTTTTAACCATAAAATTAACTTTATTCAGACTTTTAATAACCAAGTCTATCTATTTTTCATTCAATACCAAATAAAACATAACTAAACAATAATTCTTATCTTAAAAACACATATTAAATATTAGAAATAGATTTTAATAATTTTTAAGTGATTGCAAATTACACTTTGTACTAATATTTACTTTACTTCTATAAATTATGTCAATTGGGACAAATTTATATAGCACAGTTTATACATTTTATTAGCAAAACAAATTTAATAATCTATTCTCCTTTTATTTATTTTTTTAAAATAGTATGAGCACATAACTTAAAAATAGTGACTGGGACATTGTGTAAAAGTACATGATCACTATATATATATATATTGTACCGGTCGGTTTTGTCTGTTCATATAACAAGATCTAGCATCTAGGCAAAAGTATCTCGAGTCCCATCATGTGCAAGATACATAAGTCAGTAACACTCATGAACTCTGCCCTATTTGCCTATTTTCCAGATCTACCAACTTATGAGCAACAATTCTAATGATACTGATCTAATTTATTTCTCCCCGCCGGCATCACAAAGTCAGGACACAAAAAGACTCTTATTTAAACTTTATTCATGTAAAGAATATTATTGTTAGTGATTTTTGATCATCTAGTAAATGAAACCTTTTATATAACATCAAAATTATTTCTATTCAATAAATGAAACAATGACTTAGATATTTAGTAATATGTATAAGATTTATTAAGTTAACTTGAGATATATATATAATTGATTGCAAACATTATTTGTGTTAAAATGTAAATAAAATGGGTATTTATCTCCCTTAGACGACATTAACCTCTCTTACAATGCTATAAAACGAACGTATTTAATCAGCAATTACACATAATTTATGGCTTTGTTCTAATGCGGCTATTTATATGTCAATAATTTGCAGATTGTATGGGATACCTAAGATTTTTAATAATAGCACTAGACTACAGTTACTTAAGGTTCTTTGAATCCACCATTAATAAAACAACAGCACTTGAACCAATACATAAGTTTATTGAGTTTGATGGCAAACAGTAATTATGTTTAAGTAATAAAATAGCATTCGCATTTGCGAAATAAGAACGTATGTGGGAAGCTAATTTAGGAAATAATAATTATGGCAGCAATATCGTATCTGAAAGTGTGAATGAAATATAAAAAATGGCAATCCATTTAGCATAATCATAACAGTACGGTTTAGGAGCATTGATAGGCTTTAACGAGAATGAAATATGGGAGAGCGGTACGTGTATGATGGCAATGGAGAGATCTATTCTGAGATCCAAGAAGGTGCTTCAATTCACAGTTAAAGAAGGTGACTCTCTGCAAACATTGGCAGGGTCGGGTCATAAACAACGAAGAATGCACTTTATTGAATTGCCATAGGCTGGACTTTTGCCAGAGCGAACCCTATGCAATAATATCTAGCACTGAAGAAGTCCAAAGAGGTTTGCCAAACCTTGTCCTTGGTGTTGGAAGTAAAAATGAATGAAGCACAAATATATATAAAACTAAAGGCCGGTATACATGTAACGCTTGCATTAATATAAATGTATAAACTTAACTAAGAAATAAAGAATTATCGCCTATCTTTATTGATAAAAACCCAGCGTACCAGTATGATTTAAGTTACCACGTGGATATGGAAGAATTACATTTAATGCTAATATAATAGCTTATAGAACTAGAATACCCCCCCCCCCCTTTATATTACTTTAAATTACACATAAACTTCCCACAACGTATGACTAATACAACTCTTTGGTTTTGAATGCTTTAATAAATAGATAATTTTCATATTAATAAATATATATAAAGTCGGTGGCGGTTAGTGATTTCACGAAAGTAATATTAATTTAATTCATATAAATATATTTAAAGTTTTAGAAGTTAGCGCTATTATTTAATTAATAAAAAAAACACATTTCTAAGAAAACAGATTTTTGCTTAGTTTTCGACAATAACATTGTACAGTAATTATCAGATTCTGATTTTATTTCCCCAGACTTGCAGGCACCCGCTATAATAAGAATAACAAATTTGTTTTAAAAAAATACTAGATTAAATACCCTCTGAAAAGTAAGGAAGGTTTTCTTTTATTAAAAAAGATAGCGTAAGCATTTGCGATTCTGGGGGAAATTATCGACATATAATTTAGTATATGAAAATATAAAATATAATAATGAAAATAAAATATTGCCGCATAGACGTGAAATTAAGAACTAATAATTATTCAGGAGAGGTTTAATGTAGGAGAGATTACAACTAAGTTATATAGAGAGAACAAGGTACAATTGACTAAAAGGTAAGAATTTTACAAATTAATTCATACTTAATATTAAATTTTACAAATAAAAAGGCTTTACAAAATGTTTAACGAAACAGATAGGTGAAATTTAAAATTATTCACAGTAACTTCAAGAGTCTAGCAGCATTTGAAATGATTACCACTGTACAAAACTTGGCTGTTCTTTTGATGTTTTTCAGATTTCCCTCGGAGAACTAGATCTAGTTTAACGAGCATAATTATTGAGGCAGGTAATAAGTTCAGTATTTAACAAACAGGCATATAATTATAGTCTATGAGTATCGGGATCCATGGGCACAGATTTCAGGGAAGGCCATCTCGAATGGCGAGAAAGGTGAAGTGGATTTACTCACGACACATTGAAATTAAACGAATGCAAATTTTTGGCAACTGCTCTCACTGACTGTCTTAGTTCCTCTGTCCAAAATTCATAATTATCCCATGCCTTTGGTATTTGTGGAATCATTTCTTGATTGGTCATTGCTAATCATTTTCTTTAATCTAATTTCCAAAAGAATTTCTATACAAGCTTTTACCCATTGTGATGGAAGATGCCATTGTTAGATAAGTATTCAACTTTAATTAATTTGATAAAAAAATGTTTGAGACAAAAGTAAATCAATTAAGTTTAGTTTCTAATTTTGATTTTTGAGAAACTTTTAATTAAAGTTATTTTAGAAGATTATACAAGATTATGTTTTTCACCTTTAATTAATTTTGACCAATTACAATCGCATCTTCCATATTGGATTTAAAATAAAAGTAGAGTTTAATAGCAAAAATAATTTAAAAACAAAATTTTATAGAATGACATATAAAGAACTTTTTGTAGTAATTATTTGCTCAGTACGTTTGTCTCTACAATATCTACATAGATCTGAGTTGCAATCAATAAATAATTACTATAACTTTTATAAATAAAAAATACAGAAAATATAATACATTTTGATTTTATAAGTCTGTTATAATTAATCCTCCATTATCTCTTGCTTATACATATTTTTAAATGCTATATTTGTTAATTTTATTTTGTGTGTTTAAATTCAGATATCTATGCATATATCTTCGTTAATAAGTATGTTAGTTAATAATAATAAAAAAAAAAGACAAACAAATGTGTTAGTGAACGGAATATATACGCAAGAATAGGGTTTGAATTTAGCTTGGTAGCTGAAGATTTGAGGTGGGCTGTGAAGCGCAATCTGAATCTCAGATTCCGCTTCATTTTCCCAGACTTACAATTGATAAACAAAAAAATGTAAAAAGAATATCTTACTTGGTGTTTCGGTGACAAAAGAACAACCTGGTTTGAAAGGAGTATGTGATTTATTTATATAAAAAAAAAATTATCAAACTAATGTTAGCCCATTTTTTTTTGTTTTGTTTTGCTATACGTTAAAAAAAAATTTTTGACCTATCTATCACCAAATGCAAAACTATTACAGTAAACTACATTCATATCTTTCTTTAAGAGTGCAGTTCGAATTCCTTTATCTATCCGTCTGTGCTTTATTGTTATCTTAATTTTAATATATTCCACAATCAGGAGGTTCAACTGGCTTTATGTACCTTCCGTTGAATGTCCTTAACAGAGCTGTCACATACTGTTCAAAATCTGGTGGCTTGTTTTCATGGCTTTCCCACCATGATTTTGCATATCCATTGAGATAGTGAATTGCCAAAGCTACTTGATCCAGTGCTGAGATCTGTTGGAATTGAAACAATTCTTGAAGACACTCAGTATGTGCTTTTGGATTTTCTTCAGTGTCCTTTTTGAATGATTTCACTTGGATGAACTTCACAATGTATGCTTGCGAATTCGAGATCTATCCTATGGGCATAATACTTGATTTCCGGTCAACTTGTTTTTGTACTGATTGTACTTCATCTGGTATGATGTTAACCACATCCTCTCTTGTTCCTTTAATCATGGTTTGTTCTAATTCATCAGGTTTGAATTCTAAAGTTTTCACTGCATTGCTTTTTAGTTGATCAACTTCATCTCTAAGTTCACTTAACTGGTCTTGAAACTCTGTCTGCATTTCCTGCACCTTTACAATGATTTTTTCTTGTTCTTCATGACACTTCACTTCATCCCCCAAATAATCATTTATTTGACTTATGGCTATGTGGTGGGCAGCTTCTTGCTTGTCTATCACACTTCGTGTCATCATTAATTCTCCAGTCACTTTGTATACTATAGTTTTAGTTTCTTCTTTATGCTCCTCCAAGAGCCCTTCGAATTCAGTATGAACCTTTTCATAGCCTTTCCTGCAGTCTGCTCACACCTCATCTATTTGTTTTAATATATTATTGTTCATTTCATTACACAGTGTTGACATCCACTCCTTCATCTCATTATGCTTAGCTTCGAATTTTTTTTCCATGTTAGTGAACATATTCACCAATAATGTTTCTAGGTTTAGGTTCTGTTTCTGCACAGATTCCATGGTTACAACCTCCATTCTGCTATCTGATTAGAGTATATATATATATATTTATTTATTAAAGACACAAAAATGCTCACTTATGGTTTCCTGTTTGTTTTTATTTATTTATGGCGTGATACACCTCTCCCCCATTCTCAACAGTCTCCCCCTTATTCTGCTCCCCCATACCTGTACCCAATCTATACCTGATTTATTATATTTAGTGTTCTACCATGCCTGACTTTCCTTCTTTTCTAAAATTTAGTTCCAAATTTTCTATATATATATTCAAGTATATTATTTAATCTTTCTTGTCCTTCAGCCCTTTTGCTCAGTCCTTAGGTGTGGTTGTTCCTTTGCACCTGAAACATACTTAAAATTTTATTAATCCACATTAAAATTATCAAAACTTGCATTACATAGTTGAGTACATATTGTGTGATTTATTAAATAATGCTCTCTTTATAACTTGTTAACTTTTGAAATCATTGTTTCTAATAATTTTTTAGTTTATTCAATCTACCACCTAATGACAAAATTTATAATGGTATTACTACCGGGCATCAGTCAAGAGGAGTAGATTGTTACAACACTATTTTACTAGATGATCAGCTTTTAATCAATTGTACATTTTTATAAATACATGTTTTTATTTATGACAGCTGTACAGCAGTTCAGATGCATAATATGATAAAGTAATTAAAGATGTCATTACTATTTGAAGCACATATCTTTTTTTATATACTATGGGTGTGAACGTATTTAAAAGCTGCCAGTACTTTTCTTTCACCACCCCAAGAAAGTGTACATATATACTTAAAACATTAATTTATGGAAGAACAAAATATCACATATATACTGAATATTGTTTATGGAAGAAAATTTTCATATATGATTGACATTATTGGGAAAATTATATACATATTAGTAATGACTTGTACAGAGTATGTATAGTATTTAAAAAACAAACATCTGAACTGGGTGTACAAACCAAGAAAAAAATTTTTTACATATAGTTTTATTTTTTTTAGAAAAAAAAAATTATATAAATACTGAAATCTATTATTCAGGGTTCTGCAGGGTGTAAAAGTAATTAATAGCCCCACGGCTGGGCATCCATACCCGGGGAAAAAAAACCTGTACCGGTCGGTTTTGTCTGTTCATATAACAAGATCTAGCATCTAGGCAAAAGTACCTCGAGTTCCATCATGTGCAAGATACATAAGTCAGTAACACTCATGAACTCTGCCCTATTTGCCTATTTTCCAGATCTACCAACTTATGAGCAACAATTCCAATGATACTGATCTAATTTATTTCTACCCGCCGGCATCACAAAGTCAGGACACAAAAAGACTCTTATTTAAACTTTATTCATGTATAGAATATTATTGTTAGCGATTTTCGATCATCTAGTAAATGAAACCTTTTATATAACATCAAAATTATTTCTATTCAATAAATGAAACAATGACTTAGATATTTAGTAATATGTATAAGATTTATTAAGTTAACTTGAGAGATATATATATAATTGATTGCAAACATTATTTGTGTTAAAATGTAAATAAAATGGGTATTTATCTCCCTTAGACGACATTAATCTCTCTTACAATGCTATAAAACGAACATATTTAATCAGCAATTACACATAATTTATGGCTTTGTTCTAATGCGGCTATTTATATGTCAATAATTTGCAGAATGCTATGGGATAGCTAAGATTTTTAATAATAGCGCTAGACTACATTTACTTAAGGTTCTTTGAATCCACCATTAATAAAACAACAGCACTTGAACCAATACATAAGTTTATTGAGTTTGATGGCAAACAGTAATTATGTTTAAGTAATAAAATAGCATTCGCATTTGCAAAATAAGAACGTATGTGGGAAGCTAATTTAGGAAATAATAATTATGGCAGCAATATTGTATCTGAAAGTGTGAATGAAATATAAAAAATGGCAATCCATTTAGCATAATCATAACAGTACGGTTTAGGAGCATTGATAGGCTTTAACGAGAATGAAATATGGGAGAGCGGTACGTGTATAATGGCAATGGAGAGATCTATTCTGAGATCCAAGAAGGTGCTTCAATTCACAGTTAATGAAGGCGACTCTCTGCAAACATTGGCAGGGTGGGTCATAAACAACGAAGAATGCGCTTTATTGAATTGCCATAGGCTGGACTTTTGCCAGAGCGAACCCTATGCAATAACATCTAGTGCTGAAGAAGTCCAAAGGGGTTTGCCAAACCTTGTCCTTGGTAATGCAAGTAAAAATGAATGAAGCACAAATATATATAAAACTAAAGGCCGGTATACACGTAACGCTTGCATTAATATAAATGTATAAACTTAACTAAGAAATAAAGAATTATCGCCTATCTTTATTGATAAAAACCCAGCATACCGGTACGATTTAACCTTTTAACCACTAATTATATTATTTAAAAATCAAAACTTTTAATTGGCCAAGACAAAGTCAATTGTCAAAATATATTCAACTTTTAATATCATATTCACTTTAGATTCATTTGTAAAAAGTATATTAATAATTTGTCAGGTTATGAAAGTGAACGAAAGTTCTTTCAAAAATAAATTTCTATTTGTTTATTGTAGAAATATTAGATAGCAGCAAATTAAAAGCTAAACTTAGTAACAAATTAAAAAGAGTTGCTGACGTAAATTTTTTTTTTTCAGTTTTACATTACAAAAAAGTAAATATTTTTTTTTGCTAAAATCTTAAATATTTTTACTAAAATTTTAAATATTTTTTTAAAATAATTTTATTTTTAGCATTATTCTACTTAAATAATTCATAATTTCTCAAAAAATACCTTTATAATGGTCTAAAACATTTATTTATCATTTTTGAATTGAAAATCTTAGCGTTCTTCTTTGATTAGGCAGTTTCTTTGTCCTTGCCAGCCAATCAGAATGTCTTTGATGGCTGAGAGCCAATCACCGACAAGCTTTCTTCTTTGTAAAGCTTTACTGGCAGTTTTATTGATTTTTTACTTGTAAAATAATTCAGGAGAGGGCAGCATCTTACAGAACTTTTAAAAACCTAGCTAATGAGTCTATAATATCTATCCTAGCATTAAAAATGACGGAATTAGAGTGATGTCAATCGTCCATGAAACCTCTCATTCAGAAAGGTTAAGTTACCACATGGATATGGAAAAATTACATTTAATGCTAATATAATAGCTTATAGAACTAGAATATCCCCCCCCCTTTATATTACTTTAAATTACACATAAACTTCCCACAACGTATGACTAATACAACTCTTTGGTTTTGAATGCTTTAATAAATAGATAATTTTCATATTATTAAATATATATAAAGTCGGTGGCAGTTAGTGATTTCACGAAAGTAATATTAATTTAATTCATATAAATATATTTAAAGTTTTAGAAGTTAGCACTATTTTTAATTAATAAAAAAAACACATTTCTAAGAAAACAGATTTTTGCTATCAGATTCTGATTTTATTTCAGCAGACTTGCAGGCACCCGCTATAATAAGAATAACAAATTTGTTTTAAAAAAATACTAGATTAAATACCCTCTCAAAAGTAAGGAAGGTTTTATTTATTAAAAAAGATAGCGTAAGCATTTGCGATTCTGGGGGAAATTATCGACATATAATTTAGTATATGAAAATATAAAATATAATAATGAAAATAAAATATTGCCGCATAGATGTGAAATTAAGAACTAATAATTATTCAGGAGTGGTTTAATGTAGGAGAGATTACAACTAAGTTATATAGAGAACAAGGTACAATTGACTAAAAGGTAAGAATTTTACAAATTAATTCATACTTAATATTAAATTTTACAAATAAAAAGGCTTTACAAAATGTTTAATGAAACAGATAGGTGAAATTTAAAATTATTCACAGTAACTTTAAGAGTCTAGCAGCATTTGAAATGATTACCACTGTACAAAACTTGGCTGTTCTTTTGATGTTTTTCAGATTTCCCTTGGAGAACAAGATCTAGTTTGACGAGCATAATTATTGAGGCAGGTAATAAGTTCAGTATTTAACAAACAGGCATATAATTATAGTCTATGAGTATCGGGATCCATGGGCACAGATTTCAGGCAAGGCCATCTTGAATGGTGAGAAAGGTGAAGTGGATTTGCTCACGACACATTGAAATTAAACAAACGCAATATTTTGGCAACTGCTCTCACTGACTGTCTTAGTTCCTCTGTCCAAAATTCATAATTATCCCATGCCTTTGGTATTTGTGGAATCCTTTCTTGATTGGTCATTGCTAATCATGTTCTTTAATCTAATTTCGAAAAGAATTTCTATACAAGCTTTTACCCATTGTGATGGAAGATTCCATTGTTAGATAAGTATTCAACTTTAATTAATTTGATAAAAAAATGTTTGAGACAAAAGTAAATCAATTAAGTTTAGTTTCTAATTTTGATTTTAGAGAAACTTTTAATTACAGTTATTTTAGAAGATTATACAAGATTACGTTTTTCAGCTTTAATTAATTTTGACTAATTACAATCGCATCTTCCATATTGGATTTAAAATAAAAGTAGAGTTTAATAGCAAAAATAATTTAAAAACAAAATTTTATAGAATGACATATAAATAACTTTTTGTAGTAATTATTTGCTCAGTACGTTTGTCTCTACAATATCTACATAGATCTGAGTTGCAATCAATAAATAATTACTATAACTTTTATAAATAAAAAATACAGAAAATATAATACATTTTGATTTTATAAGTCTGTTATAATTAATCCTCCATTATCTCTTGCGTATACATATTTTTAAATGCTATATTTGTTAATTTTATTTTGTGTTTAAATTCAGATATCTATGCATATATCTTCGTTAATAAGTATGTTAGTTAATAATAATAATAATAATAAAAGACAAACAAATGTGTTAGTGAACGGAATATATACGCAAGAATAGGGTTTGAATTTAGCTTGGTAGCAGAAGATTTGAGGTGGGCTGTGAAGCACAATCTGAATCTCATATTCCGCTTCAATATATATATATATATTAAGCATCAAATCACACCACATGGTTAAAAAATCCAGTACTACCCTCTGTGAACTAATATATAAATACATTAGAGTTTGTATTTCATCTTATAGCAGACAGTTAGGTATCGTTTTGAGCTGGCTATTTTGAAATACAAACTCTAATGTATTTATATATTATTTCCCAGAGGGCGGTACTGGATTTCTTACCCATGTGGGGTGATTAAATGCTTAATATTTGTATATTTATTTCAGTATAGCTTTATGCACTGGAATTATTATTATATATATAATCTATGATTCTCCTATTTTATTGCCTGTCATATTCAATAGATTGATGGTGCAGATATTTTAAATTTTATAATAATCAATGTTTTATTTTTTATATATTTACTTCTAAAATAAGAATATATAAGAGATTGTTCAAATTTGTTAATATAAATTATACATTTATCTTATTAATTTTCAATATTAAAAATCAAAACATTCTAAATTAACATGTCTATGTAATCATTGCAATTTTTGTAATTAAATATAAAAACATATAGTGTTTTGTCTATTTATGATGTTCTATATATCTCACCATGCTCTCATGATCAAAAAAAGGCCATTGTTATATAATGTGAAGATATAATAATGGCTTTATTTATTTTTACCATGACAGAATTTTACTTTTGATAATATTAAATTTTTTTGTGATGTCTTAAATGAAAAATTAAGAAGACAATTGTTATAAATAGAAATAAAAAATATTTATTTCATAGGCAAAGTGCAAGTACTAAAACATATTAATCTTAGGATAATATATGATATTTGCTTCCAATAAATGAAGTATTTCTGGAATTTTTAAACTGCTATATTTTTAATATTTACAAATTTATAGTTTATTATAGAAAATAATCTTTAACAACTTTTTTTTTATATATAATACGATCTCTAAAACTAAAACTCAGAAAAAAAAAATCCATTCTAAGAATTATCTATATTTAAAGTAAATCAATTATTAAACTAAAAAAAATAAATAAAACAATGTCTTGAATTAAATTATAATTTTTCATTTTTCATGTTTTACAGTGTTTGATAATTATATTGTCAAGTATCATTTGCATTTATAACAGACAGTAATAAACATAAAACTTAATTATAACCTTTTTTTTTGTACCAACCTTTTTTTTTGCACCCATTAAGTGGTTTTAGTTTTAGATTTTGTAATTATTGTTAAAACATTTTTTTTCCCTTTTACAGCTCAAGGATAAATCTTCAAGAACAACTTTTAATTATATTAATTTGTTTCTAAAATGCCTAATTAACTTCTTTCCTAATGAAGTAAAAATAATTAATTAGAATCACATGCTAAATAATTTCTCATCATGTTAAATTACTATTATTACAGGTAATGTTCAATAGACATTAGAAAAACTTTATGAAGTAAAAATTTCTAATTAATATTTTATTTACTTAATTTAAACGTAAACACCTGTTCACATATAAAACAGTCACCAAATAATTATAAAATTCTACTTTGATATCAGATTTATAAAACATAAATACAAAACACATAATTAATGCTTAAAGATATATTATTGATAATATCAATTATTTAAAAAAAACATAAAGGTAAAACAGATTTTCTCTGCAGGTTTGCTTTGAGAATCAGGATATTAAAATACATCTTTAATTATTCTGTTGACATACAACTCATTATCTACATTAGTATAATTTATACTTTTTATGAATCATGATGTAAATAAGATTTATTCCAATAATACACAAAAGATATTGGCACCAATAAAGCATATATAAATATATAATTATTTTAGGACTATTATCATCATCTAACTTAGTTATTATATATTGAGAAAAAAAATGCTAAATCTTTCAAACTAGACAACTATATAATCATTCTCCCTGCTGACTATGGCAATATTACAACTATAAAAGATACTACTAATTATGGCAAAAAATAATAGAATTCCTAGCAAAACACCAATACAAAAAAGTTATCAAAACTCTGTCAACGATAGATGTAAAGCTACAAACATTATTCAGAAAGCATTGCAAGTATTTCACTGAATTAGAAAAAATAAATTAATAACATTTCAACAAAATTTCCTATCTCTATGGTCAACCAAAAATCCATAAAAACAATTATTTATATTAAACCATTGTATTAGTTCTAAAAAAATCATCACCATGAAGTTTTTAGACATTTAGCACAGTATTTCTCAGCAAGGGGCATAGCTTTTTTAAAGTGGCTATAGAAAATCAAAATCGAAATAATGGCCAATATGAAAAAAAAATATTCATATATAATATAGACATTTAGAGTGTTTTCAAATCATAGCCTGAAGGTGGGTAATTTACTTCCTTTGTTTAGATATACATTGAGCTATGTCTAATTTAAACTTTTTCATATATCATACATACAATGAGCAAGTATTTCTGATCAATTCAGAGCTGATATAAACATGAATTGAATATTTTCAACATATATAGTGCTAATGCTTGGTACCATCATTTTACATATAAAAATAGTGCATTGCTGCTGCAATCAGAATACTATATTATCAAATTTACAGTCTTTAACAGTCTATGATAGGTGATTTCATATGTTCATTGCTTATTGCCTGTAAAATATTGTATCACAACAGTAAGTAAACATCTTTGAAATTTGTTGTATTGCCAAAGTAATCCTTATATTTCTTGAAGAAATTGCATTCTATAAGAACAGTATTTACAAGCAAATGAACAAACAATCTCAAATGTTCATGTCTTAAAGAATAATTGAAAATAACTTACAAAACATAAGACATATAATTGTAACAATTAATGTAGATGTTATTTTAGTATGGCACATTTGCAATGCTAATCATATTGCCATTTTGTCCAGAAAAATGAGATAAATCTAATTTAACCATTTTTTGGATTGAAGTTTAATTTTAACTCAAAATCTAAAAAAAAAAATTAAAATAACAAATAACCTCTTAAACTAGTTATAGTAAATATATATATATTTGAATTAAATTTTTTGTTTTTAAGTTTCATTTTTCAGATTTTGTTTTACTGTCTGAATAAAAATTAAAAAATAAACTGAAATCAAATTTTAATTTTATTTACAAAATATACATTAATTAGTAAAAAAAAAATTATGGTTTAAATTTTTGAAAATGTAGTAATACTAATCAATTCATAACATCTATAAATAATATTATTAACTACAAATACTATCCATTTATTTTCTTAAGTATATACTATTTTTATTAATACATGGAAAAGACAGCAAATTTAGTAAAATAAATGTTTGAATTTCATATAACTTTAATTTTGTTACAAACCTTTCTTCCCTGTAAAATAAAACTGACCTTTGAAAATGTTATTTTAAGTAAATAGTAAATATTGAAACAAGTTTTAATACTAATAATTTTTGTTTTCATTTTAGACAATAGTATTAAATGTATTTATACATTTAAAGGTTGCCTATTACAAAAGTACTTTTAAAGTTAAAGTTTGAAAATTTAAAAATTGAATACATTTAATATTAAATACACAGTGTGATGTGGAGAAACATATTTACCATTTTATAGTTTATTTTTTGGAAATATTATCGTTCATTCTTATTACAAAACTGTTATATGCTGGCAAAGCCATTAGTAGATATTTTTTCCTATAAAATTTTCAGATTTAAAATTCTATCATTATAATCATAATCAATTATATAAGTTTTGATTAATCTAGTTTTCTTTTAGACCATAGATTTGTAATTTATTAAAATTATAATTTAATTTTAGGTTGAGAGATCTTTTATATATATCAAAGATGATAGTATTCCATGGAATAATTTGCTTAGGGTTTTATTCCCGTCATTACAAAATCCACATATTTAATTATGTTTGATATGCAAAAGTACATTGACAAATGACACTATGTGATCACTGGAATGGATAAAAAAGACAGCCAATTGGATTATTTCAAAAAACTTTACAATGATTTTTCAAAAAACTACAACGATAACATGAATGTTTGCTATATTGGATAAAAAGTTATTGGGATCATACAAGATATCAAAATTCATTACTAATGCAGAAAAACCTCATACCATTGGGAAAATGTTGATAATTCTAAAAATTTCTGTTGTATTGTCAATTGTTATAGATCTAAATGCACATGAAATAACTCAATGCATGCCTTTAAGTAATTCTTCAAACTCAAGAAACATTGACAAAATGTCAACTAATGTGCAAAAAGCAATTAGTTGCTCAGTTGAAAGTAAAGAAGTTTGTTTTACAAATAGATGAATAAATTTTGAAGAAAAATGAAGCAATTCTCATAAGGCATATCATGTCTGTGGTAAATAATTGGCTTATCAAAGAAATGCTTTTTGCACATTTGCTTATAATAGACTACAGAAAAATCTATTTTTCAATAAATAAATTATTATTTCAAAAAAATATTCCATTTGAAAATATAATTATCTGTGCTGTGCCATGGCAATGATGAGAATTTTAAACATTTACTTCTATGTACTGAAGTGATATGGTTGTTGAAAGGCAATTAACTGACTTAGATGTTTTGTTACACTTTGGCATAGACTAACTTCATTTATTAAAGAAAATAATTTTTAAAGTCAAATTATCAATTTCAAAAATGATATACTGTATTTATTGAATATTTTTGAGAAATTTAACATTCTGAATAAGTAGCTACATGAAATAAATAGTACCTCTCATCAGCAAAACAAAACATCCAAGCTTTTCTGAGCAAACATGAGATTTTTTTAGAACATTGTAAATTTTTCCAATTTTTGCAATTCAAATATGAAAAGGCAGTATAAGAGATTATGATTTAATTATATATATAATAGTAAATTAAATCAAGTCATGCATCATGTGACTTAACTTGATAAGTTTGTAATTATAAATAAAATAATGAGGTGCTAATAGCTCTAACAAGCTTTATTGATAAATGCTGCAAAAAAAAGTATTTAAATTCTCTATCTAGAAATATCTCCCCATTCCCAAATCTGTTTCAAACTATTGGCTATTCTTAGTAAGGGACTATGATATTTCAGACACTAGGTTTAAAATACCAACTATTTAACTATTAAATATAAAATCTGAAATTTTCAGACACATGTATGTCTTCAAATCCAGTTATCTAACTCAAATGCCTATATGGGTCTGAAAAATCTTCAGCCATACAATATAAGAATGGTCTTAGCTATATAACATCGCTTAAGACATAATGTCCCAAGCTGCTGGCTATCCTCAATGAGGCACTAGGATATTTCAAACCCTAGATCTAAAATACCAACTCAAGACCAGCACTTATATGATATATAGCTATTAAGTAAAAAATTTGAAATTTTCAGACACTTACATGTCTTCAAATCTAGACATCTAACTCAAATGCCTATATGGATCTGAAAACTCTTTAGCCACACAATATAATAATAGTCTTAGAAAGTCTTAAGCAATGTTATATTGCTAAGACTATTATTATATTGGGTGGCTAAAGAGTTTTTAGACCCATATAAGCATTTGAGTTAGATAAATGGTTTTGAAGACATATACATGTCTAAAAATTTCAGACTTTCTATTTAATAGTTAAGTATCAAATATGTGCTGGCCTTGAGTTAGTATTTTATATCTAGTGTATGAGATATTCTAGTGCCTCAATGAGAAGAGCCAATAGCCTAAAAGCGGTTTGGAGATAGGAGTGTTTCTAGACAGAGATTTTTAAATGCTTTCTCATGCATTTATTGATAAAGCTTGATTAGAGCTATTAGCACTCTCATTGTATATATATATATATATATATATATATATATATATATATATATATATATATATATATATATATATATATATATATATAAAACATCTTTAAAAATTGTACCATGAGATGGAAACTTGATTTTACAACATTTTGAACATGAATATTCTAGATTGATATAAAATAATAGTTCAGCTCAGATCATATTTAAAAATAACAAGGATAAGGTTTTGAATAATTTCTAAAATTGCAGTCCAATACCTAAAACTTTGTGAACAATGTCAATTATGTGCTGTAACATTTCCAACACCAAATTTAGAAAATATGGTTTCAGTTGGGTTATACTATTAATAAATAGAGGAATCATTTAGATATTATGAAGAAATGAGCACATCAATCACAAGGTTCACATTAAAAAAACATATGTATTCTTAGAAAAACATTTATGTTTTTTCAACTGTAAAATTATATATGATTTTAAATCGTATTTATTTAAAATGCTTAGTAACATATTGTAAATAAAAACTACTTTCTAAAAATTATGCTTCTTTCAGCTCTTTCTAATATTATTTAGTACATATGTTTATTTAAAAAATATAATAAAATAGACTTTGTAAAATTGATAACAAAAATAACCATAAAATTGTAATTCTACTTTTGTGATGAAAAACCATAAGAAGCCTGGTGCACCAAGGAGGGCCATAAGAAATATATTGAGAATAACTTCTTTGGCATATAAAAGTTACTCATTTGTTAGGATTTCTAAGAACTTTATAGAATTAAGAAGATAAAAGCAGAAAAAAACTGACATATTGGTAAGTTTTCTTATGTAAAAAGTTTAGTCACAGATGTAACTCATTGACAAAATTAAAAGAATAATAGTTTACAAGCCAAAACATTTTTTCCTGTTGATAGTATAATGATACTGTTCTAAATAACAACAATATACTTTCAATATATCACAGAATTATTTCAATAAAATGAAAAAAATGGCTTTGAATTTATACTGAAATCCCTTACTAGTAAACATTATATCAAGTAAGATGAAATAAAAATTATATGCCATTGCCATCAAATATTTAGTCTGTTATATTGATGATACATCTATTAAATGGTGCCAAAAAATAACTATTACAAACATTCTAAACATATTTGTATCATCTCCTTCACTTAAATTTGCAGTAGAAATGTAACATGAACAAAAATTGGCATTTTTAGCTCTTGTAATAAGATTCCCTCAAAAATTGACTAGTACATAGTCATTAAATTTTATATGTACATCATGAAAGAAAATCTTTTAAATCATATTAATCTTTAAATAGGGAATATAAACAATATCCAATTATAAAATTATGAATGGGTATTGTTTTAAAATAGTATAAATATCAAATATGTGTCTATAATCAATCAATGAAAATATTTTCTTACTAATATTTTTAAAAAAAATATTATTCTTTAAATTGAATACATTTTCTTAAAAGTTATTAACTATTTTATAAAATATATGAATTGCTAATTCTATAACACTTTAACTTTTCCGTCAATAATACTTTGAAATAAACAAATAAATTAATAATAAAAAAGTATTACCATTTGAATCACTTTAGTTTATTGTGAAGTACACAATAATAATAATTGTTCAGTCTGTTTTATCAAATATGATGTTTTATTTTCTTCATGAGCAATTTACAATCTGTTACTGTAGCTTTTATTGGCATTGTTTAGTACCAAATTATGTCGAATATAAGATGCCCTTCAGTAGGATTATAAGCTTGGAAAACTGGGGAAAATTTTTTTAATGATTTTATTGAAAAATAAAAAAATATTTTTATTTACTTAAATAAAAACTAATATAAATACAATAAGCTCACCTAATTTATTGTAAATCTTCTTCAGACGTACTTTCACTTTCTACATCTTCACTTTCAAAACTTATATTCTCATCTTCACTATTCCACTAGAATACATTACCTTCAGTGTCATTTAAATCATTAGCAGTGCTATATTTTAATATATTTTTTTTTTGATAATTTTTTCAGGGATATCTTTCCAAGACTGCAAAACCCATTAAAATTTAAAATTGCCACATGATTCAACACAATGAATATTAAAATATGACCAGAATAAATAAAATGTTAAAATATTAATATTCGACTTGCTGTAATGAAAGTAGAAGTCACAAACAAATACATTGAAATTACCAGTATCTGTTATGTTTGTATTTTTATTATACATATATTGTTTGCATTGCAAAGTCTTTTTAGTGTAAGTACCATAATGTCCCATCCCCCCAAAGATTTTAAAATATGGTATTGACATTTAATATTACTGCTAAATCTTTTTTTTTGCTTAAAAACTTTTCTAAAATGCAAATTAATAATTTGTCAGATTATTAAAGTAAATGAAAGTTTTAAAAAAATTTTTTTTCTATTTCTCATTGATGAAAATAATTTATAACAGCAAATATAAAATATATGTTTGTCATCCAATTGTGGCTGAGCATTAGATTTCTTTGTCAATTTGCTGTGGTGTAAAAAATAAATCTTTCTATTAAAATCTGAATCATTTTTCTAAAATAATTAATAATTTCACAAATATTTTATGAAAAATAATACAAATATGTAAACCAAACACACCAAAACATATGTTATCACATTGAAAATGACAACTTAGATATCTGAACTGTTGGCATAATTGACAGGTGCCCTCTTGTGTAGAGAAAAAGAAACAAACAATCAGCATCTTATAAGGCAGGTTCTTATCTCATTGTTATTACTTTAAATTTAAATATTATTCATTTATTAATTGTAAAAAATTCTAAAGATTATTCAGTATGATTTTCTCGATAAAGTAATGATAAATTGGCAAAATAACATTAACTGATACACTGAAGAAGCAGCCATATTGAATATTTAAAACATGTTAAGCCACAAATTTTATCATAATATATGTCTGTGTTACTAAAAAATGTCATAATATATATTATTTTAAAGATAAAACATGAAAGAAGGTAATTAAGCTGAAAAAAATATAGTCATTGATATTCAAAGTAATAAAAAAAGAATAAAATTTAATATTTCTAATAATTATTTTCATATTATTTCATAAATTCTAAATTATCATGCATACAATTTAAAATTATATTTTTGTTAATAGGTTAGTTGGACTCATCATACATTTCTAAAAAATTAGTATATAATAACTCTTACCTAAGGTAATCTATCACTTGAAAACTTCATATAACAAAAACATTAGTACCTTTCATTTTTCTCAGTAACCCATCAAAATGTATTTCAATACAGGGATTTGCAATGTATAAATCATCCCTAATAACAAGTAGTTAATATTGATCAATAATTAGTATAATTTAAATATTATAATAAAGAAGTTCAATACAGTTTGTAATTTATTAAAAAGTACTACTAAAATAGTCACTATATACAAAATAAAATAATAAAATAAAAAGTCAATGAAATACTAAATTCATTATAGAGTTAAGCTTGAGGTTAGTTTATATATATATATATATATATACTGTCAAAATCTTTACTTTTAGCATTTGCATATTTTTATTATTAAAATGCAGACAATATATAGTAGAAAAATTTAAATCAAGTTATAATCTTTTCAAAATATGTTTATCATGTCTCATATCATTTAATTCAAATACTAAACCCTAATCGCCTTCCACATCATATCAAAAAATGCAGATAACTCACGATATAAATGTAAACAATCATCAGCTTTTTTTTTCAATAATAATTTTTTCATATATTTTTTATCATATATATATATGAATAAAATAATAATTAAAAAATATGCAGCTTTGAAATTTATATTGCAATAGTATATATAATCAGCCTAAGTTTATGGACTTTCAAAATCATTACTTTTAGCATTTACATATTTTTATAATTATTAAAACACAGACAAGATATTATAAAAAAATCTAAATCAGGTCATAACATTTTCAAAACATGTTTATCTTTATCTCATATCATCTAGTTCAAATACTGGAGCCAAGCTCATATCATAGCAAAAAATGCAGATAATCATGATCTTTTTTAATATTAGTGTCAAATATAATTTTTATCAAATATATATAAAAAAATAATAATTAAAAAATAAATAAAAATTAAATTATAATTAAATATATGGAAAAATAAATACTTATCATTAGCCCCCCCCCCCCCATAACATTGTCTTCAAAATACATCAAAAAAAGTAAAAAATTTACCGATATATTTTTTAGGGTGAAATATTTTCCAGTAACTATCAAAGAATTGAGAGAAAAACAAAAAAAAATCAATTTACTTGATCATAAAAAAAAAATCATAAAATTTTTATTTTTTATCGTAGAAAAATAAAACTTATCATTATGGGAAGCTGAAAAATGATGAAAATGATGGTGTAAAAAGCACATGTGTAGACTGCATAGATTTCCATTAATATTATATTGAAAACAGATGTTTACACTTTGAAAATCAAAACTAAGATATTGGAACTGTCAAAATCATTGACACCTACTCTCTTATGTAGAAAGCAAGAAACAATCAATCAGTATCTTGAAAGACATGTTCTTATCTTAATATTATAACTTTACTAATAAAATAATGATAAAATTGGAAAAATAATGTTAAAAGTAGCAATATGAAGAAAAAAATTAAAGCCATTTACAAAATTAATTAAAAAAATATTGATTTTTATTTTGATTAAAAAAGACTTAACATGCCATTCTACAAAGGTATATCAATGATAGTGATCATAATACTATGTGCATACATAGTATAAAGTTCCACAGAAATAAGATGTTAAAAATATTAGGTTCGAATTTAAGATGCAACCCTCTTTTTCAGGCCCAAAATTTGGGGGGAAAGCATCAGAATATTTGAAGAAATATAAATACTGATTATTTGGATCAGGATCTCAAAATATTTCTTACTTCATTTCTATAGCAGAATCATTATTGAATGAACAATAAAATGAAAGAGAAACAAATTTAAGCATTGCTTCATTAATCCAGATCCTTAGAAATCTGTCCAACAAGAGAAACAAATCTGTCCCCTTTTTGTTTACAACTTTATTTTTCTTTATAAGTTCAAAAACAAACATAGATCCTTGTTTAATTATAAATTCTGGAGCAACCTTTTTGCTATCATTCAATTCAAAAGCTTTGATTGTTTCTCTTTCTTCTTTTCTGCCTTTTATTTATCAGATTATTAAATTCAAGTAAATCTTTAATTATTTTCCTGTATTCAACATAGCATTCTTTAAATAAAACTAAATATAATAAACAAAAATAATAAAATTTTACATGTTAATATTTTCTTCTTTTAAAATAATCATAATCAATCAGAATGATTTATTTTTATTTCCATTTATTTCACATGCATTCATATATTTCCACACACATTGTTTTTTATAAAATAAACTTTACTAATTACAAATTACATACAAATATTAACATATGTATAGGGGGAACTTTTTTTATATATGACATAAAGTGCATGGCTTACAAAATACCGTTATTAGGTCTAGTGTCTGAAAGCAGATAAAATGATTCAGATTTAAAATATAATTTAAATCATTATAAAATAATGAACAACTAAGAAACCTATTGTTTTGCCAAATTTTTTGCATGATGATTCTGGGTATATATTTTAGGGCATATAAATATGTAATATATAACTCTTTATTATTTTGTTTCAGAACCATATATTTTTTGTTGTCAAAAATTACAGAAGAGTGAGCAATCCATATAGTTCTAATAAAGTGGATAACTACTATGGCATTATATGGATTAGAACTTTTAATATTTTTGTTAAGCAATCCTTTAATTAATTATTTGCTTATGAAATACTAAGTGTCTTAAAGATGAGAAGTATGGATATGTTTTAAAAATGTGCATCATATCTTCTGGATGATTATTATTAAGATACACGTGGAATCCAGATTTCATTTAAAATGGTTGAGGAAAGGTGTGATAGGTAACAAAACTAAAAATTTTAACCATGATTAGGGAATACACATATTTTGGAATCTGATTAAAGCTTTGGAAATTGGAAGGGTTGACAATAAAGGTCTGTTAGAATATATAATTTTTTTCAGATCTTTAAATAAAACACCAATTAAAAATTTGATGGTATAATTGTCCAACAGATCTGCATGCCCAATAGTGTGATCAGAATAAAAAACAACTTGCATATGGAAGTTAAGCAAAAAAGATTATAGGTGGAAAAGTGGCTTTGAGGAGTGAATTAACTGTAGTTATAATGAGCATCATATTGAGGACATTATATTAAGGCAACCTTTGCAAATAGAAAAACAAGCACTTGTAATTGGTAAAAGATATGACGTTGATCCCCCAGATTATGATTTTATTGTGGTAATGACATTTCCATAGTACTCCTTAAAACTTGTATCCATGGTATATAAAGAATCATGTATATCATCCCAAATACCATTAGCAATATAAGCTTTTATTATAGAGTAAAGCAATTTTGGGCAGAAGGCTTTTATTTTTGTAATGAAATTGTTTATGACAACAAGATTTATATGATGGCTATTGCATTTTAGATAAATTAATTGAAAATTCCCAAAAAAAGATGTGTACCTGTGAGGAATGAAGGTAGATTGCAACCTATAGCTATTTGCCATGTGGATGACTTACAAACTTTGTAGATTGTGTTGGAATTTCAAATTTGTTCAGAATATGAAAAATGAGAGGAATATTTTGCAGGTCTCTGAAGACTATCAGGACATCATGAACAGTAGTACCAAAATGAGAAAAGAAGAGATCTTCTATGTACTGCTCAATCTCTTTGATCATGGGGCTTATATATATATATATATTGTAATGATCCGGAGAAGGAGACTTCATGTAATCTGCACTACAGGGCGCCATCTAGGCATTTGAACCTAGAAAAATTTATAAAGTAGGCAGATACGTAAGTCAAAAAAAAATTTTTTTTTTTTTTAAATTTTGATTCCGGTCGTTAGCCCATGTCACTAGCTCAGTGGAATAGCAGAGATTTAATAATATAATATAAGAGTATATATATAAAAAAGAATAAAATAAGCCACTGCCAGTAATTAACATACAAACATTTATTTATGCAAATATATATAAGATTTAAAATTATTTTAGTATTAGTTTTACATTTTAACATTTAACATTATTTTTAACTTTACCTTAGATTTTAATTTACATTTTAATTTCTATTATATTATAAGTTTACATTTTAATTAAGTTCGCACAGATGGATTATAAAGCTTTTTTAATATGTTCTATAGATCTTACATAGATTTCAATGCAAAAACATTTCAAAATAAACATAAACGATCAAAATACAAAATTATTATTACTAACAATTCATAGGGAAATATAAGAAACCCTCTAGTATTCAGCATAAGATACTTGCATTGTCACCAATAACTTAAAAGACACTGAATAAATACATTTTAGATACTCCCCGTAAGGTATCATTATTTATCGAATGTCTATATATTTTGATCAAATATGAAAACCCGAAACACAATTCACCGTTAACCACTCCATGCAAGCGTCTATAAACAACTTAAATTTAATGCATTTTTATTTAGGGTCGAGTATGAATAGACTACGTAGATTTGCATTTGAAAATAAAATATTATATCCCTATTTAACCTTAGGCTAAAATTCAGCAAACTGGCATCAATTCATCTGATACATCGATGTATTCAATGTAATACGGAATACGGCACACCAAAAAGATAAGAAAAAATTGACTCTCATCAGATAGGAATATTACATCTATCTAACGAGAAGAACAATAAAAAAAAAAACTCCATAGAAAGGAACCTTTGTCTTATAATTCCTTCCATAGGCAAACGGTGAGTGGGTATATATAAATGATTCTTCCAGTAGCGAATCTCCGACTACATCTACTAACTACATCAATATATCCAATCCATTGACCCAATTTAACAACAACATAAATAACCTAAGATTACCCTCCCCTAATATAACTTTACACATCTATACAGCCATTCATGCCCGACTTAAGTTTAACATTTATATAATTTAACTTAACGGAAAACAGAAATCATAATAAAACTTAAAGAACAAAATTAAATAAATGGAAATGATTTTAAATAAATAAATAAAAAATACATCAAATAACATTATTAATAAATTAAGTTGGTCTGATAGGATAATATTGCAATCATTTAAATATGGAAAATTTTAATTTAATGTTCATTATTTATAAAGTTCTTACGGTTTAAAACAGTTCATCTTTATCCGTTGCTAGTAAGTTTGAACGGGAATTCCCACGCCATCCTAAGATTGGTATTCTGTTGGCCGATTTATTTATCCATCCGGAGGTTTTTGCTTTAACTGGTCCTCAATGTAGAAAAACGATAGTTCATTCTCTTTCTTTCCTAGCAAAACTGAAGGGATTGAATCGTGCGTCTTTTTCAATACCTTCTCCTTCACTTCTGCACTAACACATATCTCTCACATCGTAATAATCATAATCACCCTAATAATCTCCAAACTTGTCCTTTTATATTACTTTGAAAGATTGACTTAACATTACGTCATCGATGTGATGATCCTTTTCGTGAAGTCCGATTTCGCAATGGATTTATTTCATTTGCTAAAGTTTCTATTGTTTTCCTATCTGACCGATGTTTTTACATTTAAATGCCCAAGGCTGGTTTACATTTGACTAATTAAATTTATCATTTCCATTTCTGATTAATTAACCTGTTTTCCAAATCAAAGATATATTTAAAGATAAATTTAAAGATATAATTTTATCTCCAAATCTTTTTACAATTTAGTTTTAAAATACTTTTTCTTTAATAAAGTTTTATTTTAATAATTTTTCATTATCTGTGCGATTTAATATATACGAGTTTAAGATGATATTTAATTTCAATTTTTAATTCTTAAAGAAAATTTTTAAATGCAAACTTTTTAATTTACTTTCATGTTTAATAAAAAATATAAAAAAAACAACAATGTAACGAACGTCTGTGCTCGTTACAATATATATATATATATGGTCAAATAGAATTGAAGCAAGTGGTCAGCCATGTGGAATACCTTGGTTTGTTTCAAATGAAGAAGAAAGGCACATATAATTTTTTAGTTTGATAGTTACATTTCTCAGATAATTTTTATGGCAGTAATTAGATGTGTATGGCTTGGCAGAAGTTTGCTTAGTGTGCTAAATAAATATTTTCAGTTTATCAGATCAAAAGTAGCCTTAAAGTCAACCTGGAACACTTATGACCAAGCTAGTTGAAATTATACTTTTATCTTGCTATATTAATGACTATTACTTAAAAGCAAAATTAACTAAATATTAAAACATCTTATTTTATTGATTTTTTTTTTTATTATATAAGTATTCTCACCTTTAACAAACTGTCATCTTAAAATAATCACCATGATATATATAAAGTGCAGCTAATATGTACAATTAACAGTTGTAGATGTATGATACACACTAATATTGAAAAGTATGGCACCCTACACTACTCATAGTAAAAGCTGCATCACATTACAATCATATTTTATATCATGGTGAGAGTACCTTCACATCTATCAATCAAGATGTACCTGACACAAACTAAAACTGGCTAAATAAACAAATAGTTAACATAATGAGAATGCTAATTATATATATATATATATATATATATATATAGAGAGAGAGAGAGAGAGAGAGGGAGGGAGGGAGAGAGAGAGAGAGAGAGAGAGAGAGAGAGAGAGGGAAGGAGAGAGAAGAAGAAAGGGAGAGAGAGAGAGAGAGAGAAAGGAAGGGAGAAAGAGAGAGAGAGAGAGATAGATAGATAGATAGATAGATAGATAGATATATATATATATATATATATAGATATATATATATATAGATAGATAGATAGAGAGAGAGAGAGAGAGAGAGCTGCTTTTATATTTTCATTTTACTAAAACACTTCATCTTCCAGTTAAAACTCAAACTGAGATTGTGAATATACAGATAGGTTCTGCAAATATATGGAGCAATAAAGAGTATCAAACTCTTCATACAGTAGTGCCATCAAGTGCAAGTCTTTGTAAGTAATCAATGGATGCAGGAAGATTTGTGCATAAAATCCCTATCTAGTATCTACACATCCAGTCAGAACTCTTGGATTAGACAGCAATGCACCTACATTTTAGGATCTAATGCAATCCTCCAGAAACTATTTTTATCTGCTTTTTAACTGTAAAGTTAGGAACCCAAGATAAAAAGATCATAATGTTTTCAACTCAAGTTCATTTGCTTGGCTCACTACCTATACATTTTGGTGGTTTTTCAAAAACCACAGTCACCATTTATGTATGGATAGGATAGACATAAAACCTTCAAAACATCACAGAACACCATTTCACATGCTTACACATGTCTTTGGAAGTAATCAATAGATATAGGAAGGTTTGTGTATAAAATCTCTATTTAGTGCCTACTCATCCAATATCTTCAGACTAGTTTCTAGCTTGTGACTTTCATCAGTGAGGACTTTTGGATTAGACAGTGCTGCACCTTGATCTTAAAATCCAAAGCAACTCTCCAACCCATAGGGATAATGGTGAGACCAAAATGTGTAGGTGCTGACCTGAGTTCGGATCTATATGGTTATATAAGCAAATGAGCTTGAGTTGGGCTCCTAGCTTTATAGTAAAAAAATAGGTAAGCAGTGGCTGCTGGAGGGTTGTATTAGATCCTAATATCTAGATGCAGTGCTTTCTAATCCAAGGGTCCTCACTGATGAAAGCTGCAAGCTACAAACTAGTCTGTAGGGATTATATGAACCTCCCTGCATCCAGTGATTACTTACAAAGGCTTGCACTTGGTGGCATTACTGCATGGAGAGTTTGGTAGTCTTATTAAAAGAAAGTGTAAACATATGAAATGGTAAATATATGATATGAAAAAATAGACATGCATGTTGAGTGTGATATCTGTCCTACAAATTTTTTTATGAAGAATTAATTATGCTTTTGATTTAGCCTGTGAAAATGGACATAAAGATTAATGGTAAGTCATCTCAAATGATACTGTGAATTGCTTTTATTTGTTCATTTCTTTTTCTTTTTAAAAAAAAGAACAACATCTATGCAGATAAAACTATGTACAAACATAAAAAATATACAAATACATTTATTGCAAGTATGGTTTATATTCATACATAACAATTATCCAATAATATGTAAAAATATTTTGCATGAATTCATAAATGGTATATAGCATATACTTATAAAGTCAATTCAACATTGAAAAATTTAAATGTAATCTTGAATATTCACACTATCATGTAAAATAAAATATAGTAAATGTACATGAAATTTACAAACACCATCACAAAAACAATTGCATTGGATATACACAAGATTAAATACTAATTATAAATAAAAAATATATAATTAAATGGTTTATTTTTCAGTAAGCCTAATATTTGAATACTAGAAATGGCAGATTGAATTTAACACGGTAATCTTTTGCTCTTGAAGCCAATAATTTATTATGGAACTAAATTAACAAACTAAAACAAAAATTTAATATTAATTTTTCCATTGCATATATAAGTAATTCTTTTGTGTAGTTACATGGTATATGCTTTATGAAGCCAGATTTTTTATGTCTTCTCTTAATTTATCTGTGATATGATGATGGTGCTCATCACCAAAAGTGCAGCAAGCTAAATTAAGAGAATAAAAACCACTTTGTAAAGCATATGCATATATGGATGCAAAAGATTAAAAATTTAAATAACATATCCATTTTAAAGACAAACTTAGCAAAAAAAAAAAAACATTCTTTTTTAAAACATATATATTCATTTTACATCCCCTACATACATAAAGTACATCTTTGTGCAAGGATTCACCATAATAATCACCATTATTTTGATCAACAATCAGTGCTCTTTTTTTAAAAAGCATTCATCATTTTTGATAATGACATCATAATTTTGTGATTCATGAAAAGAATATCATTGGAAGCTAACATAGCAACCTTCGTGTAAAAAGAGTACAGAAGAGTACAAATTTCATTGATTACATACAATAAATCTTTTGATTATACAATTGAAATATGACAACTGCACTCATCTCATTTTCACCCAATATCATTGATAATCTGTACCCTAATTTATGATAGATTTAAGGTAAATATGATTGTCATTCATCATAAAAAATAATGGAAAACATACTTTGATTATATAAAGAGGCAAAGTGCATTAGCAATAAATTTTAAAATTTGTACATTAGTTACAATATTCTCAATCAATTTTTACCAGAAATGTTCTTAACTGCCAATTTTGCATAAGGAAAAATACAGTCATCATAAATGTACATTATTTTCACTAAAAAAAAAAAGAAAAAATATCCCATGCATTATGCAATTAATAATAACCTTTATTGATAAAATTATACTAAAAAAAAAATTAAAAATATCAGTTACTTGTTTAATTTTTACTCCATATAGTTCATTCCTGTTACACCCAAAATAACAGTGACTTTTATCATGTATGTAAAAAAAAAATAATTAAAAAAAATACTAATTTCTTTCAGTACAAATTTTAGTTATTACAAAATAAACTAGTGTTTTTCTATCTGTAAAAAATTAAATATTTCACAAGCAAAAATGTTTTATTCTATACTAAAAAATTGTAGGTAAAAAGTTTTTAAAATTATTTACATTAATACAATAGTAATCAAAAGCAAATTTCTTTATCTAATTTTTATTTAATTATAACTGCATTTATGTACAATAAATAAAATCACAAACTGCTGCTTTAAAAGTAAATAAAAGTGATGCAAAGCTTTATTGATTAATTAATTACAAAATTAAAAAATTGGATAATAGAATTTAAAGTACTTAAAAATTATATTTTAAAATATACATCACATTAACTTTTTTTACGTGTTTCATTTTAATTTAATAAATCACGATTCAGGAGATATCATTCATCATACAGATAAGATTCAAAATGACACATCATAAATTGAGAAATAATTGTTCATATATATATGAAAAACAAAAACAAAGTATTCACGTACCTTGCTATCACTTGTTATTTATGTTCAACAGATGGCGTTTTACCAAAACCACCGAACAAGTGTAAAATTTGTTTACATAAACGAAAAAAGAGTCAGAATTAACTACCTCTTTCATTTGCTCACCCCCAGATCAGCTGATTTCAAGCTGGTTTGCTCTCATCAGTGAGGGATAGAGTATAGAAACTAGATCTAAACACTGACTCTCAAATGTTTATGCAAAACGTTTCTATCAGTTTGCAAGCGAGAATTTTTCAGACGGGTAAAGTCTTCAAACTCAGCCTAGCAAGCCAGATATTTATATGGGTCTGACCCATATAAATATCTGGCTTGCTAGGCTGAGTTTGAAGACTTTACCCATCTGAAAAATTCTCGCTTGCAAACTGATAGAAACGTTTTGCATAAACACTTGAGAGTCAGTGTTTAGATCTAGTTTCTATACTCTATCCCTCACTGATGAGAGCAAACCAGCTTGAAATCAGCTGATCTGGGGGTGAGCAAATGAAAGAGGTAGTTAATTCTGACTCTTTTTTCGTTTATGTAAACAAATTTTACACTTGTTCGGTGGTTTTGGTAAAACGCCATGTGTTGAACATATATATATATACTGCAACTGAAACACGGGTTAGCACCTTTTTTTATTAATAATATGTACTGTAAAATGTTAATTCATTTTTAACTTAAAGTTGTTTTTTTATTATGAATTTATATTTTTTATTTATGAGACATTTTGGGAACCAATTAAGCTCACTGAATGAGTTAAACCCATATATATATATATAAACATTACAAGCTTAAAGCTAAACTAGTCAATATAAAATCAAAACTACCCCAAATCCAAAATTAAACCAGACCAGCATAAAAATAATATAAAAACACAACCTAAGGTTTCACTGCTAAAAGCAGACTTCTCAAGTGTAAAGAACTACAAAAACTACACAATATATATATATATATTATTAAAAACTACCCACAAATCCATTCACTTCCCATCCACCCTTAATATTAAAAGAACTCTTAAATAAGTTAATTGCTTCAGAATAATAAATTTTCAATAATAAAGACTCTTTAATTCTTCTTTTGATTTCATTTCTCTCAAAGAAGACAACCTTAGCTTCATCAAAATCAATAGTATGGCCTGTATCTTTTTCATGGACATACAAAGCAGAACTAAGACATCTATTTTAACTCTGCTTTTATGAACCTTTATTCTTTTATTTAAACTCAACTACTCTGACCTATGTAAACCTTCTTACAAAATAAACAAGGAATAAAATATACTACACCAGGAATAGTCTTTCTATCAAAAACTTCTTTTGTATTATTTAATAAATTATTCAATGTAACACCCCTTTTCCAAGCAATTTTCTTATTTCCAAACAATATACTATTTCTACACACAATTTTATAAGAAGACAATTTAAATGGCAAAGAAATAAAATCATATTTTTCTTTATCCTTTACATCCTTACAAATATTACTATTAAATAAAATACTTTTAACAAATTTATCAGAGTATCCAACACTCAAGTAACATTTATAAAATTGATATTTCTGAAACAAAGCAACCCCACTAGAATTATTTAATTTAATATTTCTATGACAATAATTCCTTAAAGCAGCTATTTTATGAGATACAGACTGATAGCTATCAGGTTTAATTATAGATCTTAATTCTTTACTTTTAACTAAATGACTGCACAATAAACAATTAGTTTCTACATTTCTAATCACCAAAAGATCTAAAAATTTTAACTTACCAAAATCTAACCCCCCTCCTTCTAACACAAATTTTATAGAAGGATCAAAACAATTAAACTCATTTACAAATTCCTCCAATTTATCATTCTCAACTACAAATAAACAATCATCAACATATCTGACAAATAATTTTACATATAAACAATTCTTTTTAATAATAATTTCCTCTTCCATAAAACTAATATAAACTGAACATACTAAAGGAGAAATAATATAACTTATTATCCAACCTTCCTTAATCTTATAAAAATTACATTTATAAGTAAAATACATAGAATCTTCCAATAACAAAAGCAAATCTTTAATTACCTTAATTTTATTTTTTGATAAAGAACTTTTCTTAATCAATACAGACAAAAGAACATCAATACTGCTTAACCTATTAACAGACTGCTACATATTTTCAATATCTAAACTTCCAAATACCCAATTACTTTCCATTTTAAAATTATTAATCTTATCAAAAGCCTCAAAAGAAGAAGAAACTGTGTACTGACAAAAATCAACAAATTGTTTTAAAAAAATTATTCAAGAATCTAGAAATATCCTCTACAACACTACCTGTAAAATCAAAAATAAATCTTAAAGGAAAACCATCTTTATGAGTTTTAATATTCACAAACATCTTATCTGATGTAAAATCATTAGGATAGCATTTTAAATAATCTACTCTATTAAAAAATTTTAAATTAACCATTTTCTTCATAATATCTATGAATTTTCTTTTAATCAAATTACCTGGATCTTTATCTAACAACATATATTTACCATTATTTAATTCTCTATCCATTTTCTCTTTGAATTCATCTTTCATAATAACAAACCTACCAGCTTTGTCTTGACAAGAAATGATTACATCATTAGCAATTAACCTAATCTTAAGATGTTTAATCTCAGCAGGATTAATAAAAAAAATTTTTTTCCTTTTTAAACTTTTATTCAAAATCGATTGAATACCAACTTTCTGCTCATCACTCAAATTACTAGATTCAATAGATGAAATTGTATCAAAAACTATATTTTTTTAATGAAACGGAACAAAATTAGGGCCTTTACCAAGAATATCTAATTCTCTATCATTTAACTTCAAATCAGAAAGATTAACAACTCTATCCTCAGAAACATTATTCTCATACCCTTTATCACTACAATAAATTTTATTAACATTCCCAAACAACCACTTTAATTTTCTTTCATATTTTTTACAATAGAAATTTGACCTATTCTTTCTAAATTGTCTCATAAAAAAATTCAAAATTGAATAATTAAAATCTTGCCTCCTTTCTAAATAATATCTATTCCTTTTATATAGATAAATAAATTTATAAAACTTTACAAAAGTATCTTTTAAACAACTATTCAATATATAGATGTTTGTAACTTAAAAGCTAAATTCCTATTTTGAAGCAACTTTTTATTTTTACTAAAATTAATAACACAGCACCTAGGAAAAACATTAAATTCCCTACATTTTTTAAGAAAATAAATCTGCCATCGTAAAGACTCTATCCTCTCACTCAATCTAGACAACTTTTTAATCCTTCTAATATCATTAAATGGAAAATTATCAAAAATTAAACTCCACAAACCCATACTAAACAGCCCAAATTACCAATACCCTTATAAATTAAAACCCAATAAAAACATACACACACTTCTATATATATAACTAAATAACCACAAATATACTCTTTCAACCAAACTCAAACAACAAACATAATATACATAAATGACACTCAAATATATCAATAATTAAAAACAAAAATTTTATCAATAATAAAATGTCAATAATTAATATCAATAATAAAATATCAATAATAAAATATATCAATAATAAAAGGAAAAAAAATCTTTACACTATATCAACAAAACTATTCTTAAACGCAAAAAAACTCATTAAAATGTAAACATTACAATCATAAAGCTAAACTAGTCAATATAAAATCAAAATTACCCCAAATCCAAAATTAAACCAGACCAACATAAAAATAATATTAAAAACACAACCTAAGGTTTCACTGCTACAAGCAGACTTCTCAAGTGTAAAGAACTACAAAAACTACACAATATATATATATATATATATATATACTACACAATATATATATAATATTAAAAACTACCCACAAATCCATTCTCTTCCCATCCACCTTTAATATTAAAAGAACTCTTAAATAAGTTAATTGCTTCAGAATCCTGCTGAGATTAAACATCTTAAGAATAGGTTAATTGCTAATGATGTAATCATTTCTCGTGAAGACAAAGCTGGTAGGTTTGTTATTATGAAAGGAGATGAATTCAAAGAGAAAATGGATAGAGAATTAAATAATGGTAAATATATGTTGTTAGATAAAGATCCAGGTAATTTGATTAAAAGAAAATTGATAGATATTATGAAGAAAATGGTTAATTTAAAAATTTTTAATAGAGTAGATTATTTAAAATGCTATCCTAATGATTTTACATCAGCTAAGATGTTTGTGAATATTAAAAGTCATAAAGATGGTTTTCCTTTAAGATTTATTTTTGATTTTACAGGTAGTGTTGTAGAGGGTATTTCTAGATTCTTGAATAATTTTTTAAAACAATTTGTTGATTTTGGTCAGTACACAGTTTCTTCTTCTTTTGAGGCTTTTGATAAGATTAATAATTTTAAAATGGAAAGTAATTGGGTATTTGAAAGTTTAGATATTGAAAATATGTATCAGTCTGTTAATAGGTTAAGCAGTATTGATGTTCTTTTGTCTGTATTGATTAAGAAAAGTTCTTTATCAAAAAATAAATTAAGGTAATTAAAGATTTGCTTTTGTTATTGGAAGATTCTATGTATTTTACTTATAAAGGTAATTTTTATAAGATTAAGGAAGGTTGGATAATAGGTTATATTATTTCTTCTTTAGTATGTTCAGTTTATATTAGTTTTATGGAAGAGGAAATTATTATTAAAAAGAATTGTTTATATGTAAAATTATTTGTCAGATATGTTGATGATTGTTTATTTGTAGTTGAGAATGATAAATTGGAGGAATTTGTAAATGAGTTTAATTGTTTTGATCCTTCTATAAAATTTGTGTTAG
Source organism: Epiperipatus broadwayi (assembly GCA_028023455.1). Lineage (NCBI taxonomy): Eukaryota > Metazoa > Onychophora > Udeonychophora > Euonychophora > Peripatidae > Epiperipatus > Epiperipatus broadwayi. Next base: position 1,635,553 of record JAQFVV010012564.1, on the reverse strand, counting down.
AAGGAGGGGGGTTAGATTTTGGTAAGTAAATTTTTTAGATCTTTTGGTGATTAGAAATGTAGAAACTAATTGTTTATTGTGCAGTCATTTAGTTAAAAGTAAAGAATTAAGATCTATAATTAAACCTGATAGCTATCAGTCTGTATCTCATAAAATAGCTACTTTAAGGAATTATTGTCATAGAAATATTAAATTAAATAATTCTAGTGGAGTTGCTTTGATCAGAAATATCAATTTTATAAAGATTATTTGAGTGTTGGATACTCTGATAAATTTGTTAAAAGTATTTTATTTAATAGTAATATTTGTAAGGATGTAAAGGTTAAAGAAAAATATGATTTTATTTCTTTGCCATTTAAATTGTCTTCTTATAAAATTGTGTGTAGAAATAGTATATTGGGTACTTGTGTATAATTCAACCGATGACATTTTTGACTTACCAAATTCCCTTCCGGTAGACATCGATGTTTGTTGCATGACAACGTTGTCATGGTAACCAAGTGACTGGCGTGATTAATCCATCAGAGAGTCAATTTTTTTTTTTCACCCGCGAGATTTAAAATTCGTAGAGAGGTTTGGGAAATTTTTTGACTTTTCTGTCTATTGCGATTTTGCTATCCACGGCATCACAGTTACTTTTTTGAGCTGTTAATTCGGGTAAAGTGTTTTATTTATCTGTTTATTTTAAATTTACAAAAAAATTTTGTTAATATTTCTACAATTATCAAACTTACATTGAATTATTCTCCGGTAAAGTGTTTTTTATTTATCTGTTTATTTTAAATTTACAAAATTTTTTAGTTAATATTTCTACAATTCTGAAACTTACGTTTAATGTGTAAATAATTTATTCTCCGTGTTTTTTATTTATCTGTTTATTTTAAATTTACAAAAATTTTTAGTTAATATTTCTACAATTCTGAAACTTACGTTTAATGTGTAAATAATTTATTCTCCGTGTTTTTTATTTATCTGTTTATTTTAAATTTACAAAAATTTTTAGTTAATATTTCTACAATTCTGAAACTTACGTTTAATGTGTAAATAATTTATTCTCCGTGTTTTTTATTTATCTGTTTATTTTAAATTTACAAAAATTTTTAGTTAATATTTCTACAATTCTGAAACTTACGTTTAATGTGTAAATAATTTTCTATAATTTTTTAAAACAAATTTGGAATATACATTACCAAATGTGATAACAAGGACACCATTAATGCCAGATTCGCATTAATTCGGGTAAAGTGTTTTATTTATTTTAAATTTACAAAAACTTTTTGTTAATATTTCTACATTACGTTTTTAATGTGTAAATAATTTGAAATAATTTTTTAAATCAATTTTGTGCAATATGCAGTATGTTTTAAAAATTACCAAATGCATATAAAAGTGCGGCGTTTTCTGGACGCCATTAATACCAGATTTGCATTAGATCGCGTCTTTTTTATTTAGGTGTTTATTTAAAATTTACAAAAAGTTTATGTTAATATTTCTACAATTCTCAAACTTATTTACAAAAAATATTTGTTAATATTTCTACAATTCTCAAACTTACATTGAATTACGTTTAATGTGTAAATAATTTTCAATAATTTTTTAAAACAAATTTGGAATATACATTACCAAATGCATATGTGATAACATGGACACCATTAATGCCAAATTCGCATTAATTCAGGTAAAGTGTTTTATTTGTTTATTTTAAATTTACAAAAACTTTTTGTTAATATTTCTACATTACATTTTTAATGTGTAAATAATTTGAAATAATTTTTTAAATCAATTTTGCAATATGCAGTACGTTTTTAAAATTACCAAATGCATGTAAAAGTGCGGCGCCATTAATACCAGATTTGCATTAGATCGCGTCTTTTTTATTTAGGTGTTTATTTAAAATTTACAAAAAGTTTTTGTTAATATTTCTACAATTCTCAAACTTATTTACAAAAAATATTTGTTAATATTTCTACAATTCTCAAACTTACATTGAATTACGTTTAATGTGTAAATAAATTTCAATAATTTTTTAAAACAAATTTGGAATATACATTACCAAATGCATATGTGATAACATGGACGCCATTAATGCCAAATTCGCATTAATTCAGGTAAAGTGTTTTATTTGTTTATTTTAAATTTACAAAAACTTTTTGTTAATATTTCTACATTACATTTTTAATGTGTAAATAATTTGAAATAATTTTTTAAATCAATTTTGCAATATGCAGTACGTTTTTAAAATTACCAAATGCATGTAAAAGTGCGGCGCCATTAATACCAGATTTGCATTAGATCGCGTCTTTTTTATTTAGGTGTTTATTTAAAATTTACAAAAAGTTTTTGTTAATATTTCTACAATTCTCAAACTTATTTACCAAAAATATTTGTTAATATTTCTACAATTCTCAAACTTACATTGAATTACGTTTTAATTTTATTTTTAATTTCTGAATTATATCATACAGCTATGAGAGTAATACAATGTCTGATATACGTGTATGCCGGGCCTGCGGCCCGACAAAAACATCTGGAGGCCCCCCCGCCAATTCCAGCGCTACGCGCTGCTGTATTTTAAAATTGAGAATAATATTTTGACACATGCATGTACATTTTTTTTTTTTTAGTATTTGACGGACCTGCGTCAGATATTTTTCATTTTTGAATATTTTTTAGCATGTGACCTGGATAATTCAACCGATGACGTATTACCCTGAAGGCATATCACTCTAATCTTGCGATTTTTAATGTACCATGTTCACGTGATCTGCAGACACATTTTAGCGATTACATGTGTCCGCAGATCACTTGGAGACGTTATCTTAAAAATCACAAGATTAGAGTGATATGCCTTCAGGGTAATACGTCATCGGTTGAATTATACACAAGTACCGTATATTGTTTGGAAATAAGAAAATTGCTTGGAAAAGGGGTGTTACATTGAATAATTTATTAAATAATACAAAAGAAGTTTTTGATAGAAAGACTATTCCTGGTGTAGTATATTTTATTCCTTGTTTATTTTGTAAGAAGGTTTACATAGGTCAGAGTAGTTGAGTTTAAATGAAAAAATAAAGGTTCATAAAAGTAGAGTTAAAAATAGATATCTTAGTTCTGCTTTGTATGTCCATGAAAAAGATACAGGCCATACTATTGATTTTGATGAAGCTAAGGTTGTCTTCTTTGAGAGAAATGAAATCAAAAGAAGAATTAAAGAGTCTTTATTATTGAAAATTTATTATTCTGAAGCAATTAACTTATTTAAGAGTTCTTTTAATATTAAGGGTGGATGGGAAGTGAATGGATTTGTGGGTAGTTTTTAATATTATATATATATATATATATATATTGTGTAGTTTTTGTAGTTCTTTACACTTGAGAAGTCTGCTTGTAGCAGTGAAACCTTAGGTTGTGTTTTTATATTATTTTTATGCTGGTCTGGTTTAATTTTGGATTTGGGGTAGTTTTGATATATATATAATTTCGTACATTTATCAGATAAATAAGATATTGTCGTTTGAGGCTGCTTCGTTTTTTAATTCACTGTATGTTTAATTATACTATAGCAGATCTCAAAATGTTCAATACACTGAATATCTCATTAAAATGTACAATAAAAACTTCTAATTATTATATATATCTTTTATGAAAGAGAAATATTTATTTCATACTTATTACACGTTGATGGAACAGGAGAAGACAGATTGAATGTTATATATTAAAATTAAAAAATAGTATGGCCAGTGTAATAAAATTAAATTATGTGAATATATAGATAGATAGATATAAACATATATCATTTCAGATAGCAAGAATTTTGATTTTTTTTTTTTTTTAGTATAATATTTAAGAAAGAGAGAGAGAGAGAAAAGTTTTTTTCCCATTAGAATCCCCCCCCCAAAAAAAAAATTAATCCTATATTAAAAATAAAAAGATAGAATATTTATTTTAAAGATTTCTAATTAATGTCTGAACTCAAACTAAAAATAAGACAAGATTCAATTTAATTAAAATTTATCATTGAAAACTAATTAATCTGATTTTTATAATTGTAATTTGTTAAGTATAATCTATAATTAGACTTTAGTGCAGCGTTTCCCAACCTGTGGTACGCGTACCACTGGTGGTACGCGAGTTGCTGGTTGGTGGTACGCGAAAAATAATCAATAATGGCAGACATAAAAAAAATCAAATCATAAAAATATCATAGAAACGTTTTTTTCCTATAATTCATAAAAATTATTTTAATTAATAATATTATATAGTAAAGTTGTTAATCATATAATTCTATAATTAAAAATCACTTCTTTTCTTGTCAAAAACTTTATTTGATGTATATATATATATCCACTTATTTCCAACGTTTCGACTATCTTTACTCTATAGTCATTTTCAAGGATCTAGAAAAAACATTACATTATAAACAAACTTCACATAATAAAAACAAAAATAATCAAAAACAATATAAAGCATATAAACCCCATAAAATTTAAAAATAAATAAAATACATTAAAATCAATTAAATTAAAGGGAAAGTTTTTTGAGAAGGGAGTCAAGTAAGTGTGGTGTATGTTTTGTGTTTTTAATTTAATTGATTTTAATGTATTTTATTTATTTTTAAATTTTATGGGGTTTATATGCTTTATATTGTTTTTGATTATTTTTGTTTTTATTATGTGAAGTTTGTTTATAATGTAATGTTTTTTCTAGATCCTTGAAAATGACTATAGAGTAAAGATAGTCGAAACGTTGGAAATAAGTGGATATATATATATACATCAAATAAAGTTTTTGACAAGAAAAGAAGTGATTTTTAATTATAGAATTATATGGCTATATGTACTGTATATTTTTGAAAAGAAAAAAGGATTGAGTCGTGATTAGAAACAGAAGTAAATAAAGTTGTTAATATGTACAGTCGATGATCGAAAATCCAGCAATCGATATCGTTTTTTTGGAGTGCATTTTTAAATTTAGCCATTAGCCATTAGTAACTTGAGATATTGCCGCCACTGTTGTCATGGTGCTGCACTCTTGTTCACTTCACCGCGCGACTTACAAGTGACAGGTTATTGTTTGTGATTGTATCGTCTTTGTTTATTAAAATTCATTGATCTCCATATAACCCGCTTATTCGAATTTAGACAAGAAGGACAGTTTTTTTTTTTTGAAGACAATTCTTTTGATCTTTCTTCGAAATTGTATGATTTTGGTTGGCTTCATTCAGGTGATTGCATATTTAACTGATATTTTTTTGCAAATAAATAACTTAAATTTGACACCTCAGAACAACTCGATAACGATCTTTAATGTTAATGATAAAATTGAAAATATGATTAAGAAATTAGATTTTTGGAAGCAGTGTATTGAAAACAATCAACCGAAAGTATTCAAAACTCTACATATTTTTTTGTTTGAAAATAAGGTTAGTCTGTCTCAAGATATACGAGAAAATATAATAGCACATTTAACAGGATTAAAATTGTCTTTAATGGAATATTTTGCAAAACCCGAAAACACAAATGATAAGTGGATTTCAAACCCTTTCTATGAAGAACATTTAGAAAAAGCTACATCATTATCAATAAAAGAGAAAGAAAATTTAATAGAATTATCGACACAATCTAATTAATTTTGGTTAAACATTAAAGATTATGAACAACTTTCTGAGAAAGCTCTTAAATTATTATTACCATTTACTAGTATGAAATTAGTAGAGAAAGAGCTTTTTCTTCATATATTTAAAAAAAAAAAAAAAGTATTGAAACAAATTGAATGCAGCTGTAGACTTAAGGGTATACCTCACATCTTTTGAACCAAATTTCAAAAAATTATGTTTTTCGAAACAAGCACAAGGATCTCATTAAATTTATTTTATAAAAATATTTGATTATGATAAAATATATTAATTGTTTTTTTATAATTTTGTGTTTTTATTAAAACCATTTATTAGTAAACGAAATATGACAAAATAGTAGATAAATATGAAACTTTGAACAAACACACATATATATATATATATGTTACAGTGAATTTATATTTTCAGTGAGTTTATAATCGTTTAAGCGTGTTTCAATGTAATTTGTCTCATTGTGATGTGAATATATGGTCACCCTATAATATTTATAATGCAAATAAAATAACACACTCGCAATAAATTTCACAAAATACAATCATTTTTACGAAGTGGTACAATTTAGCGTGATGTACTACCAAGTGGTACGCGAGCCAAAAAAGGTTGGGAAACGCTGCTTTAGTGCATATATTATTTCTTTTGTTATAAATTTTTATTAGGCCAGAAATAGAAATTTATTATAATGACTTTTTCTTAATAATTAAAGTATTAACACTCCATTAGATAAAAATTTAATACCAATAATTTAGTAACAAAAAATCAGTGTCTTGATCTTTAAAATCATAATTATCATCAATGTAATATGTGACAAATAAAACCCTTCTTAAATGCATGAAGCTTTAGCATGAATGGCTAGTTGTGGGCACACAGTTTACTGAAATAGAAATAGTCTTAGTGGTATGTAACCAACTACAAGCAAATCTACTATTGGTACTACCATCTATGAAAAACAATTATGACAAAATGAATCTTCAAAATTTGTAAAAAACCTGACTGATAATGAGAAAAATCAGAACGTTGTATTGTAAATTTAAATCATGAATTTTGATAATATAGAGCTCTAAAATTAAATGTTCATAAAAGAAAAAAAACATTTAAATCACATTTACAAATTGCTGTGGAAACCTGCTGAACAATCTTAGTTAATCGTAAAAGTCATTTAGAATTATAATATAGACTTTCTGAACTTTATTTACATTTTAAAATGAATGTTTTCTCCCTAAAAAAATTAAATTATTTTATTGGATCATTTATTCGTGGATTAACACTTTTTCATTTGAATTAACAATTACTATGCATATTTCAGATTTAGTGATATTGAATTTAATGAAATGTTTTTATTATAATCATTTTAGTTTTAGGATTTAAAATGAGAAAGAGCTAGTTGCGGGTGCAAAATTTCACAAGAAATTATTCATTCCAATTTATTTAATAAGAATCACTAGTTAAATTAACAGAAATTATTCATCGTTAACACCAATAGTAGCTTATTATTATTAATTAGTACATAGCCTAGATTAAAAATTACATAAAAAATAAATCAATGGAAATCATGTATTGAATTGATAATCAATAATACTATCAGATTTACTAAAAATACTTTATAGGATTAAAGCCATATACATTCCAATAATCAAACAAATCATTAATCACATCTATATGCATAACATAATTATATGTCTTCCTTCAAAAAACTTCCTTCCCTTTCTTCATACAGTAATTGATAACTATATTAACAAATTCTCACTCCACTTTAACAAAACAAATCTACTCGAAATATTCTCTTAAGTAATACTATTTCTTCCAATTTTTCCTCTACATCACATACATTTTAAAATTTCCCAGTATACATGTCTTAAAATGCAATAAGAACTGGTATTCAAAATCAGATGACTGCTTCCATAAAAAATACCATCGATGCATTATTCAAAGTATACTTTTCAATATATGCTAAAGCATCACTAGTCAACATCTTAATTTTTCCTAAAATTAACTATTTTCTACTCATTATTAAATTGAAATCTTCATTATAAAAAGTATTCTCTCATTACTAAAGTAATTTGGAATAAAAACACCCAGTAGCACTTGGCATAACAAATATAAAAAAATCATATAAAATTCAATGATGTTTCATTACATGGCAAGTATACCTTTTATCTTCAATGGGTCCTTACTGGAATATTTAGTTTCTTCCCAAACATTGATAATCTAATTCCCATTAACTCCACTGACACTCCACCAATCATTAATAATAATTTTATCAAAACCATAATTATTCTCATATGCATTTACATAATTTTTTTGCACAACATATAACTAAATAAAATTAGCTATTGACAAAAATATAAAATATATAAGGATAATTATAATAAACATGTTAATAATAATTACACATAAAAGGCTGTTTTTGGAACACAATTGTGTGCTTTTTTCAAATGTTAAGCATCTATTTTAATGTTAACCAATTGTAGCAGATAAAACACAATCTAGTGTTCTATAATGGAAGCAAAATAACAACAATAACAAAGTAAAACATCAGTAAAATAGAATAAAAAAAATTCATATAGAGATTCAATATAACTTCGAAGACATGAATATATAACATAATATACAGAGTAAATAATAAACAGTACAAGCATATATATACTGTACAATTTTATATGTACTACCTTATATAATTTTCAATTTATTTTTAATTCACTAGTTGTTAATTAAATTTATTGAAATTTTATAACTAATCATACAATTATTTAAATTATGTTTAATATAAAATCTTTAATATATATGTCTTATTTTTGGATCCTTAATGTAATTTAAAAATTTAATATTTTTGTAGCATCTATTTCACATCTATATGTTAAGTAGTGAATGTATAAAGCAGATTTATCATTTTACCTATTAATTGCATTATTATGTGCTTTGTCCCTTACCTCTAACTGTTTACCCACATAATCATAGTAAACCATATTACAATAGTCACAATTAATTATATTCACAATAAATTTTTTTTATTTTTGTCTTAATTTATAAATACCTATAAATTTATCCACACTTTTACTATTCAAGCATCCAATATGTATATGCTTATCAGTATAATTTTTATTTTTTATTAATGTATTATAAATTTTATGATCATATGAAAGTTTGATCCATTTCTTATTTGAATTATTATTACTATCATCATTATAATCATTTTGCATAGATTGTAGCCATAATCTTTATATAATTTAATAAACAGGTTCTTTTGTAGATCAGCTACATTTTTATCTATATTATATTTATCGTTTCTATATTTAAAATTTGTAATGACTGACATCTTTTGTCTCCATGCTTATTATGAATCTATAGGAATCATTTTCCTTAATTTGTCTTCTTTAATGTTGTAATATAATTTGGTTATAATTATCTATGTGAATATGTATATTTTGTAAATTTAATATTATATACATTATTATTAAAATCTTTATAAATATTATTCATAGCTGTGTACTAAACATTGAATGTCTTTAAAAAATAACTTTATTTAAATTTTCCAATTACATTCAACTCTTAGTAACAGCACACAGATTACCATATGCACAACATTTTGATTGGTATTATATCTTCTTTTCTTCAGGTGTTTCTGGTCTGACCAGTGACCATACTAGCATTGAAATCAAACATGGACCTTTAGATTATTGAATATCAAATTTTAAGATAACATTAAATTCAATATTCAAAAATCTAAGACTCCAGGTTCAATTCCCATACTAGTACTATCACTAGACAGACCAGAAACAATTGAAGAAGAGAGAAGAATACCACTCAAAATGCTATGCATATACTAATCTGTATGCTATTAGTAACAGTTGAATGTAATTGAAAAATTTAAATAAAGTTAAATTTTTCTAAAGACATTCAATACTTAATATTATATAATAAAAATAGTCCAATATTTTAATACAACTAAAATATCATCATCACAAATCTTCATGAAAACATTATTCATAGCTTTCTTATTACCACTAATTCAAATATCATCAACATATTTATAATAATGTATTATTTCTTGACTAATTATTCTTTTTTTAATTACAATATTTTCTAATTCATTTATAAATATTTTTGTCATTAAACCACTAATTTCACAAACCATAACCTATCCTTTATGGAAATTCCAAAATTCTTATTATATTTAAAATAAAAACTATTATGTATTAATAATGTTAAACTCTCTTCTATAATATGTATTATGTTTATCATTGAAATATTGATTTACATTTTTATTAAATCTTGAAATACTTAGTTACATTTTTTCAATATCTATTGTAAAAATACTTCAGTTCTTAGTCACTTTTATATGGTTTAATTTGCTTATAATACTATCAGTATTTTTATAAAAAATTCTCTATATTCTAAAATACTATTATCCATTTATTTAAATATTTATATGAAAGAACAGCATGAGGGACTTTATTTATTCCCATTTTTAAAAATAATAATAATATATCAAATAGTATCATCTCTTTCTTGTTGTGTAATAAAAAATACATTATTAAAACAAATCAAGTACTGGTATCTAGAACCCAAACATCTAGACTTCTTAATAAAATAAATGTCAAAGCCCTTCCTGTTAATTCTTTTCTCTTATATAAGCAACAATTTACAAATATAGATCTATTATATGCCCTCTGTCATAGAGATGAAAAAACCTTGGGTTTCTCTGTATTTTCTTGTTGCACTTTTATCACTAGGAATACTCATTCAAATTTACCAGCAACAACCTCATTAATAGCATGCAGCAAGATCTTTTTCCCAATATAACAATCACTACCTTAATTCTTTTGACACTAGAGTTCATAAGATGTTATCTATGCTTTAACCCACATCTTGTAATACTAAAACACCTTTTAAAAAAATTAGATAACATTAAAACAAGAAACAGAATCATGCTCCAGCTGATATTTTTGCAGTTATATAGAGACTGATCTCACTCGACTTGGCTATTGTTTATATATATATATATTATTGTTCAAATATGGCCAATATTTGATATATAATACCATCTATTTTATTAGTTCCTTATTCTTATATTTTTTTTAATAATACATGTCCATAATCTTTAATATCAATATAATTTTATCATATATCTCATAAAAAAGAAATAGTAAACCAAATAAAGTTAATTTAAAATTATTTTGTCAGACAATTATTGTAGAGAAAGGAAAAGCTTAGGGATTTTGTTGATAACCTTTAGACAATGTCAGGAATGTGTGTTTATTTTTCTTATTTGATTAAAGCAGACTTAAATTTATCAATTAAATGTTTTTAAACGAAATTCTACTTCTAGTACGATATATATATCACTTAAATGTTTATATGCCGAATAAAATATTGAAATAAGTAAATGATGTTTGTAATGTATTAGAAATTCACACGCTTCGTTCTTATATACAGTATATTTTGAAGCATACATTTAACATTAAGGATTCACATGCTCCGTTCATATATATATATAATTAATTATGGTTTTAGTTTTTTTTAATATTTATTTTGAATTAATCCCTAAAATTAGTTTAATGATAAGGTGTGCATATTTTTTATATATGTGATGATAATTGATCGACGCCGTTCTTGTTCTGGAATACATATTGCGATGATGATTAAAATATGATAATATTTGTACAACTAATTATTATAAGCTTGTCTAATTAGAATCGATGTTAAGTTCACCTGTATAACACTGAGTTCTGAAATAATATTTATGCGCCCATACCTGTCTTAGTTTTAAAATGTATAATTATAACTAAACGATTTTTATATATAAAGACTAAATATATTATTATTTTATTAATATATGACGTGATAGTATATGCAAAGAGATATAAAAACGTTATATGCGTGTGAATATATCACATTAAGTTTTAGATTTATGGTTCACTGACTGATACATAATTTTATCTTATTAGAGATTTCATGAATTTGAAATTGTAAAAGTTATTTGTAGAATAGCAATAATATTTATGTTCAATCACATGTGTAAGAGATTGTGATCTGGGCCAACTGATGACTGATGGTTCAGCATGCAATGTGCATCTTGGGGATTACACATCTCCACATGTCTTTGGTCATATGTTTATGAATATAATCCTTCACAAGATGTTAAAAGCAGATAGAAACCTTTCTCTACCTTGCATGAGAGTGGTGCAGTGAATATTATTAAAGTGAGTTTGTAATAAATATATTATTTATTTATTTTAGTCTAAAGTTTATTTTATTACTTATTGTTATATTAGTGGACAGTCTTATGCTATAGTAAATAAAATACTCAGAATCTCTAGGTTTTCTCAGATATAAAAAACTATATATAATACTAATAGACATTGAGGGCTCTGTGGGTATTTGTGGCTGCTTATCTTCATCAGCAAACTGTAAATTGTGTATATATTATATCAGTCAGAATAGTATGCTCATTTTTCAAGGTTTAAAATCTAAGCAAAAGTACCCTAAATCCACTTGTGCCTGAGATAAACAGGTCAGAAGCAATCATGGATTCTGCCCTATTTGCTCTTCTCTAAAACTATAACATTTTGAACAACACTTCTGATGATAGCAGATGAAATTTTATTCATTCCAGTCCTGCAGACACAGTGGAGAAACATGAGATCTTCAGGGTAATTAATATAAATAAAAAATATCAAATCTTGGCTCAGTCATATACCTCAAGTGTAGGAAATATTTATAAATTTAAATGAATTGCAAACAGCTAGCATTGCGAAAGAAACATGAATTATAGTATCCATCCAGAATGAGCAAGGATAGAACAACCCAGAGATAAATGTCCACTTAAAGTAATCAGTTATAACTTCTAAATATTAATACTATTATAAGGATTAAATGAGATTCAGTAAGACATGAATGCATGAGTAATTATCAACATAATAATTTAATGAACATAAACAATTTTAATTTACATCATAGACATAGCACAGATTTCATGCAGTTAATAATTTGCACAAAGGCAAATGGCTTAGTAAATTAATGTTACCAATGTTATGATCATTACTTTAAAGTAATGATAAAAGACATCTATAAATTCACCTCCAAAGTGAGGTTTACACTTGATATGACAGTTAAATAACTTATCATTCATGAGCACATCTGGGCCTGTACAAATGAGGAAGGGGCTAGCTTAAATAAGCCTTACTGTGACAATCTTAAAAATATTTTATTAATTATTAAGTGAATGGTTTACAAACATCACTGCATCACATCTTATAGATAATATGGGAACTACACATAAGAAAGAGACCTCGCAGTGCTGACTACAATGATAGCATTAGAAATGGAGTACATGTCTGTCTTTGGACTGAAAGGCTTTATCATATATGAGTCCGCTTGTATTTATAACAAGATGATACTTGAAGAGACGAGTGGTAAGGGTGCTATGGTTTGAACTTGTTGATGTTTCCCATACAGAACCTTAACAATCTAACATTTGTCCTGAGGTCGGTGCTACCAAACCTCATTCTTAGACAAGTTACATGAAAAAATCCAAGATGTCTGGAGGAATAAATATAATAAATCAAAATATGAATTCTTGAAAATGCTATCATAAGTAAGCAATGCAAATATGGCTTAAATTTTAAATGACTAATGCAATAATTTAAGCTTAACTAAAGTAATATCATCACGCATAATGCCATGACAAAATATTAACCCACACAGTGACACATGTATAACCTTAGTAAACTAGGATGTCAAATATAGAAATGAAAAAATATTATTTTTCCTATTTAACAAGCTGCAAGTATTCTCAAATGATAGTATATTATAAGCAAGCTGACGCTCAATGGCATGAAAGCAATAAATAATTATTAAATAGATTAATGATCAGATTTATTTATAGAACATAAAATGCATTTAAAATCAATAGCGTTAACATATCCCATAATATGACGGTTTTAATAATCCGCCATTAAGCATATATTTCAAAATATTCAATCGAGCGAACTACGTTCAATAAGAAATTTTACATCTAACTATTTAAATATTCCAAAATATCGGAATGGTGGCTGAAATGATATAAGTTCACTAGATTGAAACATTAGCATACTAAAATTAATTCAATAAAATACATAGTTCAAAATAAGTTTTGCCACATGAAAATAAAATAACTATAATGTGAAACTTAAGAGCTAATTATAGATTTAAAATACATAATTCTGTGCTAGTGTTTTACAGAACGAGATTTTTAAATTCTAGAGAGAAAATCATAAAACTTAATAATTATGATAACTGAGCTTATAGTCAGTTACTAAATATACAGAAGATTACATTATGATTATAAATAGAACTTATTCTTACAATGAAATGAGGAATATTGAGAGTTTATTCTTCGGCAAAATGGATTACCTTTTAGATATTATGGCAGCCATTTAGAATAATGTATACAAAGTTTAGATAGAAAAGCACGGTCAGCAGAGCACAATATTAACAAAATAATGGTAGGCATCTTCCAATTGATCTTTCACATTTAAACAGAACAGTTCTCAAGTGGTGATGGCATGGCAGAAAGGTAGTACGAGGCAACCTAAGATCAGGAAAGAGGAATTTTTCCTTTACTCTGAATTCATTTTGTTTTCACTCCCCAATATAACACAAGAGAATGAGTGAGCGGAACTCATTTTTGAGCGGAACTCATTTTGCATGTGCCTAGAACTTTTACTCCTCCTATAATTGAAATTTGGCAATATTGAAAGACATAAATATATGTTCCATAAAGCATTATTTAAATGTATTTTTTAAAATTGGAAATAGCTTTAAGGATATGATTTTGTTAACTTGTAACTGTTGAAATAATTAAATAAAAATGACATTTTAACATTTTTAAATTGTAATAATATGTTGTAGAACTTTCTGGCATTGCTTTAGCTTCACATTAATCATATTAATTTTCGTATCTGTAATACATATATGAACAAACATGATTATCTAAGTGAAGGAATTTACAAGCTTAGAAATAAAAAATAATTAAGTTAAAATAATAACACAACTAATTAAACATAACCATTTTGAATAAACAGGGTGGAAGTCATACGTGTATGTGTGTACCTAACATTCCTGGATGACCAAATAAACATATATAAACTGGTTCAAACCCTACTTTAAAAGTCCGTAATGTCATCAGGCAGTGAAGCTAAACATGTACTACAGATTTACCACTTCAATATATATATATATATCAATAGTGAAATATCCAGTAGAGATTGACTTTAGCGGTAGAATTCAACTATTTACTAGCAGAGATGGAAAACTCTAGATTGTAAATCTAGACAAAACGTCTCTTGTGAGTAATGTTGCCATACCTACAGATTCTCACTTAACTATTATAACGTATATAGTATCGAAGTCTGGTTTATTTCCTTTATTTCAAATCTAGGGAATAAGCTGAGATTTTTATTTTATAAAGAATCGAACAAATATGTTGCTTAAAGATTTATGTATTTAAACGCCTCTAAAGTTATTAATTAGATGTGTACTTAATTGACATTTCAAAAAAATATAAAAAATTACATATTTTCATTAATATATATATATGTAAGCACACACAATTGGCATAAAAGAAAGAGAAAAAAAAATCAATTAAGATTCCCAAAGCAAAACATTAATAACTTTAATTTCCAAATTTCAGAAACATATGGCATTATAAAATGAATATAAATTAGTAGACTGAGAAAATGAAAATGATAAAACTGTACATCGTTTTGCATTGTGAATTATTTAAATACTGTTATTCTCAAATGTGATACCTAAATATTATATTTTTAAGTAAAACTTTAATTTTTTTAATACAATTTACATATATAATAAAATGAAAAATGACACTTAAATACATTGTTCTTATGAAAAAAGTTTCATTTTTAAATATAATTTACATTTATCATAAATAAAAAAAAAAAGCTTGTTTAGAGCTATTAGCACGCTCTTAACTTTACATACTAGTAAGTGCAAGCTATATATAAGTCATGTGACTTCTAACTTGTTATTATTACTAATATATAATAAAACAAAAAAATGTAAGGAGTTGATAAACGTTTTTATAAGAAGGGAAAAATTAGAAATTTCTAAGATCTGACATCTTATGGAATGATTGTTTAAATAAATACAATTCTAAAAAAAATATGCATAAAATATTCCATAGATAATATTTATTATAATGAATAAAAACATTTAAATAATACAAATAAGTTATAGAAGTACTCCTATAATCACAATCTCTCTGATTACCTTAGACTACAAGTAATTTAGTTGAATGAAGAATATTCTGTAATCTTATAAGTATAGAATTCTTCTTTTGATAAATATATAATTTGCAAATACATGTGTGGCATAATAAATATAAAAGACCAATTGTGTAAAATATTTATGCTTGTTTGATCAATTCAAATAAAATTGTTGACCATAAATAATCCAGTAAATAAATTCTCATTTCACGCAATATAAATATAAATGTATCAGCACAGGCTGCCATGAATATAATTTTACAAAATTTTATCAGTCTGTATCACTTAATCTTTCTTTAAATACAACTGAAGCACCTCATAGTGGCTAAGTTGAACATTATCTATTACTTAATATTTGTGTTTCTATGAATATTTGGTGGGTTTTTTTCTCTCTAATGTTTAATCTGAATCTCAAATTTTTATACATTTGTTCACTAGTATGTTTATAGAATTTAATTGTTTCTACAATTTTCACAGAGAGCAATCTTGACTTTTGCATAGCCTGTGTGAAAGTGAGAAAAAAAATCCTCCATTTTCTTCCAAGCTTTGGAAGAAACAAGTTGGCCGATCATCCAGAAGTTTTCTTTTTTTTAAAAAAAACAACACAATTTATCTTGAACATTTTTTTGTTGTTGCACAACATAGTAGGTGAATAATAAATATTTTTATTATACTCGTAAGTATAAATCTATTATTATTATTTACCCATAAGTAAGATTCTAAATAGTTTCAGATCATATTCACATTAGCTGCTAATATAACATTATATTTTTTTTTTTTTTAAAAAAAAGTATTTCAAGTCAAAATAAATTATCAATAATTTAAATTTATTGATATCTAATAAATATACTGAAATATGAACTTCTTTATTGTATAAAAGAAACCTGCATAAAAAGATATTAAAAAGAAACATGAATCATATAACTTCAAAATTGTATTAAAAAATTCTGCATAAAACAAGACCCAGGTGTATTTCATTTCATAAAATATTTTTTAAGAATAAAAGTTTTATAAAATTTTAAAGCACATTTAAAGTTATACTGATTTAAAAACATTAATATAATTAGAGAGATTGAACTTTCTTGCTAATAACACAAATCTATTGGTCTATAAGAGAAAAAAAGGGATTGTATTTTTATCCCATACCAGGCCGCTTGGTGGTGTTATATACAGTTTAAAACATATAAATATAACATTACCTGGCTGGCCTTTCTTTATTGTCTGATTTTTGGTATTATATTTTTATTGGAAATGAACAAGTTGTTTTTTGTTTTTGCTTTTAAAAACATGCTTTTATTTTAATAATATTATTGTGCTGGACTTTTTTGTTCTTATTGTCCGATTTCAGGTATTATTTTGAGATTATTTTAAAAAAAAAAAACATGTATAAATTAATTGCTGTACTTCTTTTGGATTGAAAACAAAGTATAAATTAATTTAACTACTTATTTTTTATTGGAAATGAACAAGTTGCTTTAGTTTTTTACTTAAAACACACTTTTATTTTAAGAACCATACTATGCTTGATTTTTGTCTTTATTGTCTGATTTCAGTTATTGTTTTGAGATTACAAAAAAAATACATGTATCAATTAATTGCTGTACTTATTTTTGATTGAAAAAAAAAGTTCTTTTGGACAACAACTTGTGAAAGATGGCAATAGCAAGTACATCAGTGTGCGAGGAGGGGGAATGATGGTTTAACCAATCGTACAAAATGCATTGACTTGAAACAACAACTTGTGAAATATGGAAGGGTAAGGAAGGGGGAATGTCAGTGGATAACACTGGAATGTGCAAGAGGGGGATTGATGGTTTTGCCAATATGAAGGATTGTCCAAAAGATGCAGTAGTCTAAGCAAACCAATCTTATGATTTCCAAAACAAGCTGCAATCTCAGCCATTTTATTTGGCTCATGTGTTCTCATGCAAATATGTTTTTGCTTGAATTCTGTGCAATGGTGCTTGTCTCTACCCTTTTCCAATTATTAAAAACCTTGCTGTTGTGTATGGAAACACAGCAAGGGGCTTGAAATTATAACTATGTAATACTAAGTCAGGTAGGGTGTAAGATCATTACTTGGAATGTACATTCAAGAGTTATAGCCAATTGATTTCTACACACCCTCACATGTGAAGTGTGCACATTTGCATAGTTTCCTGAAGCACATCAGTGGGACATAATATTGGGGTGCAATGACATCTAGACCTGCAATAGTTAATATGAAGATAAATGTTCTATAGACCTTAAGTTTGGCTATGTAAATGGCATTTTTATGTGTTTTTGTAAATAAAAGCACAATCAAATGGGTGGTATTGTCTAAAAATAGAGCAGCAAAAAAAATATTGACAAAAAAAATATCAAAAAATGTATTTGACATCAGATGAAAGCCAGACATTTTGCTATTTACTTTATTTTAAAAATAAAAATATGGTAGGAATTGTCAGGCATTGGTGGTTGAGAGATCAGCGACAGCTGCTTTGCAGGCAGTTGTCCTCGGTTGGCATGTTCGCTTCCCAGCTGATGCTATGACACATGAAAAAAATATGGTAGTTAATTAGTATTTTTTAATTCTTATTGCTTCAGTACATGCATGAGTGAGCAGACATTCAGTAAAATAAAATATAAATCCACTAAGTTTATTATTAATAACTATACTATTATTTTTAAATATTTGTTTATACTCTAATTTGATTTATACATGTATAAAAACATTTGTGTTATATGTGTGTAATTAGATGAAAATTAGCTAAGCAAAAAAGTATAGATGATAATAATATGTTGCAAATACTTAATTAGTGAATCTGTTTGGAAGTTATATGAATTGAAAAAAGTTTGATATGTATTAAAAGAAGACCATCAATCCATCAAATCTTTTTTATTTTATTTTATTTGTGATCATCTCATCTTAATCATTGATTAGTGACAAGGCTGGGGAAGGTGAAATGAGAGAGGCACTAATAAAAACAATGAATTTAAAAACATCAATATTTTTGTTGTTGTCTAGAACAAAATATACCAAAATAAAAAATTTCAAGATAGAAATAAAAATAATCATATTTGTTTAAGTGAGATATCAAAATGTCAGTAAACATAATAAACAATAACAAATTGCATATATGTTTTATAATCATTAATCATTTCAAGAGTTAGAAAAAAATGGTTTATTGCAACATAGGTATTCACTCCTGAAGAGTAAACTAAGCAAAGCATGAAAGATATTAGGATATTAAAAACAAATAATCTATTAACCTTAAGAAATCTGTATATGTTAAACCATGTATTTATGTGTGTACATATATGTAGGATATTTACCAATTACTTATATATATATATACACACACCTGGGTCTCATTTTATGTGGTAGATAGGTTCCTCAGAAAATGCACACAAAAATAGACTTAACTTACCGTAAAAAATGGGGGATATGTTCCAGTAATTTTCAGAGATCATATAAAAGCAAAGCAACAAGGAAAAATTACTTTAAAATTTGCATTAAAAAAATAAAGAAAAAAAGTATGACTAATAAAAAATTTCAAATATTTGGAAAAAATTAATACAAGACAAACTTTTTTTTATTAACAACAGGATTTAATTTTACATTTTTTATACATATTTTAATCATTACCATTATTTGACAATATGTGTTTGTTTGTGAACTGATAAGAAATCAGATACATGATGTGATGTAAAACTAGCGCTACTTTCAGTTTTGTGCTGTGTTAATGGTTTTCTGTTTCTATATTAAAAAATGAGATCGCAATCAAAACAAAAATATTATACATTATCATTAGAAAGATTGTTTTCAGTTTAAAAAATCAATAAAATCTTTATTTATTTTAACAATCTAAAATATTAGTTCTGTTATATCTAACAAAATCCGTTTTAAAAGTTTAAAATTTTTGAGCATTTATTGCGATATTTTTATACTTAAGTATAATCTATTATTATTATTTACTCATTAGTATAAGTAGGTTATTTACATAGAAGCTAAGATTCTAAATACAGCTTCAGGCCATATTCATGTTAGCTGCTAATATAACATTATATTTTTGAAAAATAAGTATTTCAAGTTAAAATAAATTATTAATAATTTAAATTTGTTGATATCTAATAAATAAAGTGAAATATGAAAGATATTAAGAAGAAATATGAATTGCATAACTTCAAAATCGCATTAAAATAATCCACATAAAACAAGACCTGGGTGTATATATAAAGAATAAGGTTATATATTTTCTAAAGTGAATTAAAAAAACCAACTTTTTTATTTACAAATATTTTTTATCCATCATCATAATAATAATAGTAATAAAAGCATATTTTTAATTAAAAAAATAGAAACAATATACACATGAAGCAAAATAACTAAATAGTTAAAAAGTAATAATTAGCAATTTCTAAAATTTTATTTACATAATTCATATTTAATTGAATTTAAAATAATGTATAGTAAATATATCATAAAAAATACAAAAACAGATTAGAGGATGGATTAAGTCCTGAAACATAGTTGCCAGATATAATTATTTTTTATATAATTAATATTCCTTTCAAAACAAGATAGCACAAACAGGCTTAAAGAATTTTTGTTACTTGATGTATGTTCTTCTATTGCAGCATCCAGGACATTATTTCTTAACAAATTAAAAAAAAAAACAGATCCTTGGAATTTTGAGATATAATAGTGGGCTACTCTGTTTAAAATTTCCTTTTTACATGGAAATCCAGCTTAATACAGAATGTCTCAAAATGTTTTTGTTTCAATAATCTGATCATGAATCACCTAGCCATTGATAAAATCTTAATAATATAGTGATTAACTTTAAAAAATTGTCAACTTTATAAATATCATTAAAGAAAATATTAAATCATAAGAAAGTAAAAAATCCATTGTCAAAATAAGCTAAAACATCTATCACATCTTTAAAATGAGCAAAGGCTGAATTGAAAAGAAACTAAAATATCTCCAATAATTAACATACATCAAACGTAAAACTATAGCTGAATGTCATATTAGAAAATTTCATTAATGCATAAACCATTTGCAAATTTGTAAACTGTATTAAAATTGCAAATTAAAATTAATTTATAAAGCTATATTTCATATTATCATTTTTTTACATATTATAACATATTTTTATATAGTTTATATATATATTTTGGATAATGAGTTAATGATTTATATTTATAAATAAAAAAGCTATTTCAAATAAAATTTTAATATTAGCCTTAGATACTTTTTTTAATATTTATTAATGATCAATAGTCTTGAAATTTTAATTTATATAATAGTTAAGTTAATAAAAAAATCTAGGAATTTGAGCCATAAAATCTAGCATCTAATTAAATGAAGAAGTGAGAAATGCAATTAAATGTATGAAAAAAGGAAAGGCTCCAGGTAATGATGGAATTATAATTGATATATTAAAAGAAGCAGGTGAAGAAACAGAAAAAATATTAGCAAAGTTATATTACCAAATGTCTAAATGATAAAGATGTACCGGATGATTGGAATAATGCAGTAATAATATTAATATTTAAAAAAGATGATAAAGAAGATATTAGAAATTACAGACCTATCAGCCTTTTATCAGTTTTATATAAAATTTTTACCAAGATAATTACAACTCGTCTACAGAGAACCTTGGATTTTCACCAACCAAGAGAACAAGCTGGATTTAAAAGTGGTTTTAGTACAGTAGATCATATTCAAGTATTGAGAGAAGTTATAGAAAGGACAAATGAATATGAGTTGTCATTATGTTTTGGATTTGTAGATTATGAAAAGGCATTTGATTCTATAAACATTTCTTCAGTGATTAAAGCATTGGATCATCAAGGTATAGATCCAGGATATTGTCATATTTTAAAGAATATTTATAAAAATGCAACAGCAACAATTAGATTACATAATGATATTGGGAAAGTCAACATTGAGAAAGGTGTAAGATAAGGTGACTCCATATCTCCAAAACTTTTTACAGCAGTGCTGCAAGAAGTATTTTGTGGATTAAAATGGGAAACTAAAGGAGTGAAAGTAAATGGAGATTATTTAAGTCATTTAGATTTCGCAGATGATGTAGTTGTTTTTGCAAATAATGCTTCCGAGCTGCAGGAAATGTTGCAGGAGTTATCAGATGAAAGTAGGAAAGTAGGACTAAAGATAAATGTTAAAAAGACTAAAGTAATGTTTAATCGATTTTACTCAAAATATGAAAATAAAGATTGATTATGAAAAATTAGAAGAAGTTAAGAGTTACAAATACCTTGGTCAAATTATTAATACAGATGGAAACATAATAGAGGAAATTAATCATAGAATTAAACTTGGTTGGAGTGCTTTTGGTAGAAATAACTTGATATTAAAAGGAAATATGCCTATGTGTTTGAAAAGAAAGGTTTTTAACAAATGTGTTTTACCAGTTGTTACTTATGGATCTGAGACTTGGACACTTAATAGAAGATCAATACAGAGACTTCACACCACTCAAAGAAGTATGGAGAGATGTATGTTGGGAGTAACAAGAAGAGATCGAAAATGCAATGTATGGGTAAGAGAACAAACAGGTGTTACTGACCTCATTGAAAAAATTAAAAGATTGAAGTGGAGTTGGGCTGGACATATTGCTAGAAGAGATGATAATAGATGGACAATTGAAATTTTAAACTGGATTCCAAGAGATTGTAAAAGACCCAGAAGGAGACCACATGTAAGATGGATGGATGAAATAAGAAAATGTGTAGGGGTGATGTGGAGAAGAGAAGCTAAAGATCGGAAAAGATGGATTAAACTTGGAGAGACCTTCATCCTGCAGTGGATTGATAATGGTTGATAATGATGATGAATAATCATTTTGAATAAATTTATAATAAGATGAATAAATGTCTGAAAGCAGGTAGTAAAGAATAAAGATCATTTGTCAGCAAAGCTGATCTGAATTTATAATTATTTAAATTCATTCTTATTTGTTAAAATGATGAAATGCTTTATTATGATTTTGTAAAATTATATATATATATATTGTGGCCTGTCTATAGGTGGTACGACCTTAAGCAGAGTTTCCAAGTCCCTTATATTAGGTCCTACTTGGATTCCGGTTAGGTTCTATTAACAAACTTACTATATCCTGACCATTTTCTTTAACTATAACAATTGAATTTAGATAAGATTAGTATTTATCCCAAGTTACTTTGACATGAGTAAATATTTCTAAAATAAGATATGTTTTAAATATAATCAATATGAGACTCGTTTACCTATAAACAGATCACATCCCCTTAACATTAAACAAATACAAAATACTTGTTCAATGGCATAAGAATACCCAGATACTCCTCCTTATTAAGTATCTACATACTCTCATGACTAACAATAATATCTAATATATTATTTTATATTTATAACTATTAAGTTTTAATTCAATCACTCATTAAATTAATCTGTTAGATAATTACAGATAAACTTTGATTCATATTATGTTTAATAATTAAGATTGGCAATAATCACAAGAATAACTTTAAAATAAGGAGATCTCAGGAAAATCATTGATTTATTGATTCTTTATACTACCCATGAAATATCAAGAGGGATTTTACAGATTTCCATGGATAGTGTACAAATTAAGAAAGGCTTATAATTTAAATTCATAATCAAGCTTTATATGTATGTTCTTTAATACTGAATATTAAAATAATATTATTAACTAAACTGTGATTAACACCAATACTTTCATTAATAACTAATGTATCATTTAATTTTATATTAATAAATACACTTTAATAATTGGCAATATCATCAATGATCAATGAGATCAAGGCAGCATGTAACAAGTAAAAAATCTTTACTAAGAGATTTATGCTTATTAAACTGTTATATTTACTCTAAACTGAATTGACTTTTCATTTTAATTTTGACTGTACATTTTGAGTTGTGTGATGTGGTGAAAATGAGCCCAAAAAAGAAATGCAGCAATTAGAATTTAATAAAACTTTTAAAACAATAATTTTAATAATATTCATTACAAATGATAATAAACATTTCCATTAATATCAAATTTAAAATAACTAATAACAAAATGATGTACATATATTATCATAACAATAACAACAGAACTTATAATTAATCTTCAGAGTATGATTATTAAACAAAACTAATGATTTCCCATTATATGTTGAAATATTTATCCCTATGTATGTGAACTATATATCACACATTCAGTTTATTAAACAATCTTTTTTTTTTCCATTTATGATCCGCTAGTTCAATCTCTACATAATAATAGTACTTGATGATTAAGTAACAATACAAAACAATAAGTGAGAACATAGGATCATAATTCTGGAGGTTATTAAGCAAACAAAATTAATACTTTTATCTTTCCTATAATAAAGAAAATCATTGTATTTAGTTTATCAATTCGCCCATGTAAGTACACAATACTCTCTGGATTGTGTATATATCATTTTAAATACCCTTTCATACTAAAATATCGAGTATATTTGTTTATTTAAAGGATTCATAATCTTTAAACTTAACCGAATTATTAAATAACTATTAATATAACAACACTTGAATTACTTCCTTATTACATGATTTAGTTCTACTCCCCCCCCCATTATACTAACAAATCATAGATTAAAAATATAAATACCAACATTAGAAAGAAGTTCTCTTTTAAACTCTCAGCTAAAGTATAAGAACAATTTTAAATTTTCCAGTTGTTACACATTTCATAAACTTATTATAACGTTTTTATTTTTCCTTATTTTCTGAAGATTCTGCTTATCCTAAGATTCGCGCGAGGTATTTGAGTTACTGCAACAATAATTCTTGTTTTGTTCTTTGTTTAGTAATAAAAATTTATTTGTGGCTTGCCTTATTTATTTTAGCTGATATATATTTCTCTCTATAGTAAAAGGCACACTTATGATTTCAATTAAAAATGTGTCCTGCAACGTTTTTCAGCTAAAACTTTATAGAAACTGACATCCCTGCTGGTATGGCTCAAAATAAATAATATATCCAGAATAATAATGAACACTTTCATTTATTACTAATTTAGTTCCATTGAATTTTAAATATATATACTTAACTGTTTCCAAGAGATATACTATTTTTTCTCCATCCTTACTGGATATTTACGGTGTTTATTTATTTCCTTTTGTATATTACTGCAGTTCATTTTCCTTATGGCACAATTATTATTACTCTTCAGTGAATATATTCGTTGATTATTCATCTCCTATTATTTCTTCAATATTTATTAATTTTCAAGAGATTATTGGGAATTACCGATTATTGACTTGCCCAGTAGAAAAACGATTAATTTATTCCATTATTTTAACAACAGAGCTTATAATTATCCATGTATATTGAGGTAGAGTTGTAAATCATAAGGTTTTAGGAATTTTAATCCAACTTTGTTTTTTTTTTAAAAAAAATGTCACCAAGAAAAAAAAAACTTAGTTACTTAAACTTTACGATCAAGAAAACCTTTTTTTCCCCCCTCTCTTGAATTTCATATTCCAAGATTGTTTGAAACTCTTTCATTGGCTACTATTTTCTCACTTTTTTCTATGAAACAAACATTTATTTTGAAAGTTTTTTGGTTTATCATTTTAAAATGACCGATTTTTCGTTTTTTTAAAAAAATATTGAAATACAATATTTTTAGAAATTAAATAAAGATAGAATTTACTGTTTTAATTTTAAATCAGTATTTTGTAAAATTAAACCTTATTTATTTACTTTTGAATATAGCAAGATTTGAAGATAAATAATTTCTATTTTTAAAATCAAATGCGCACAAACAATAATTATTAGCGTCTGTGACGCATTCTGTTTACAAAATTACAAGTTAAACTTCACTGATTTTAAATACTAAATGATATTACTTGTCCATCCATTTGCATATATATGACTCTATGGTTATTACCTATGTGTATCTTGAGTTAAGATCATTTATAAATTTCCATTAGCTAAAACCGAGTTTAAATCCTATGATCTAATACATCATGACTGTCTTCTTTTAATAAGTAAATATTATTGGATTTGTAAAATTTAAAATTATACACCAAAATTTTATTTTAGAATAGACTGGGCCAATAAAAGTGCACAATATATTTACATAAATATATATTGAAGCAGTCAATCTTAGCTTAAGATTGTGCTTCATGTTTCTACCTACTAACCCGTATTCAAACTCCTATATCCCATCCCGCTCCTTTTGTTGTATATATATATTTTTATGTATATATTTGGAATGTGCGCCTAAATTTATAGTTTAACTTTCAATATTTATTATTATTGATTCTTTTTATTAATTATTAGTTCTTTTTTATTAAACTACATAGGTGTGGCTCAAATATATATATATATATATATATAGGATCAAAATTACTAACAAAATATTGATTTTAAATATTTTATTATACGTCATTTTTTAAACTTTTTCTTTTCAAAGTACTTTTTCTAATACACTGTATATTTTTATAAAATCCAATATGGAAGATGCTGCAGTTGATTGTCTAAAAATAATTAAGGGTTGGAAACACTATTCTTTTAATCTGGGTAAGGTATTTTTAATTAAAGTTTTTACTTAAAATGGGATTAAGATTAGAGATACTTTTGTTAAAAATGTTGTCGAATCTATTTCTAATCTGGAAATAGATTTGAATTTATTTTTGGATGTTATCTTACTGTTGCATCTTCAAAAACAACTGATAAAAAAAAAGTATAAAAGGGCTGAATTTTGAGTCACAGATTAGATTAGCTACTATTGAAAGAACTGATTGTAAACATATTACATGTCGTTTGAAACTTAAATAATGTAGCAGTAAATCCATCACTTCTTGGCCCTGTTGGGTCATCGTCTTCTTCTGCCATACCATTCTGCTGCCCAAGAGTGAAAAGCCTGAAATAAGAACTTTAGTGTACTAATAGAAGCTTGCTGCCACAGGAGAACTTGCATTTCAATTGCCATGCATGTGCAACTACTAAATTGGACTCTTAAAATTGCAAGGTAAATTATTTCAAACCGACACCATTGAAACTAAATCTAGCCTAATTCATCTATCAAGATTTCTAATATGTGATTTAACTTTATTTTGTAACTTTATGTAAAATGTAATTTGCTCTTAAATAATTTCTGTAAATCTAATTTTCTCTCATATGATCTAACTTTCTTTAAACTTGGTGCGGTCATTTATTTATTACTTGATTTTATAGATATATATACTTTTCTAATTAATATGCCAATCTTAAACAATCTGACGAGTTGAATTTTGTAAAATCCTTTCTTCTTTTTAAGTAAGCCTTCGTTAATTAAGTTTATTAATGTCCCTTAAAATATAATGCATTGTTAATTAATATGCTCGCCAGATTGTTTTATGAGCCAACATTTTATTTATGTTTTAGTATAAAAAAATATATTTAACTCTGGATTTTCTACCCGGGGTAAATCCAGAACTTAAGTTAATTAACACTTTGAAATCTTTTAAAATGTTTTGTTTTTATTCAATTCTGAAAGAGTGACCCATTAATTATTTTCTATAACAGCCAGTCTTCTTATATTTTCCATACTCTTAAAATTTCAAATCTTTTTATTTAAATATTTCGGTTATTGTAAAATCAATGGTGGGATTGATTTATTTTAAATAACAAGAAAAAGGGAAGGGGATGAATCTTCATGTTTCTTTTAGTAAATAAAATTTTAATGTATTAAGAAAATTTTAATATTTTACTATTTTAGTTACTAAGTAAAATTTCTCTCTCTCTCTCTCTCTCTCTATATATATATATATATAACTGCATAGCATATTATTTGTCTAAATTATGGCATTCAAACTAGGGTCATTTTACTATTTTAGTTACTAAGTAAAATTTCTCTCTCTTTCTCTCTCTATATATATATATGTTCAAAAGATGACGCTTTACCAAAACCACCGAACAAGTGTAAAATTTGTTTACATAAACGAAAAAAGAGTCAGAATTAACTACCTCTTTCATTTGCTCACCCCCAGATCAGCTGATTTCAAGCTGGTTTGCTCTCCTCAGTGAGGGATAGAGTATAGAAACTAGATCTAAACACTGACTCTCAAGTGTTTATGCAAAACGTTTCTATCAGATTGCAAGCATGAATTTTTCAGACCGGTAAAGTCTTCAAACTCAGCCTAGCAAGCCAGATATTTATATGGGTCTGATCTCAGTTCAGTATCACCATATAATCAAAGTCTCTGCAATATATATCATTGCAAGAAAACTTTAAAGGTACATTTATGAAAAACAAAAACAAGTTACTCACGTAACCAGCTATCACTTGTTATTTATGTTCAAAAGATGGCACTTTACCAAAACCACCGAAAAAGTGTAAAATTTGTTTACATAAACGAAAAAAGAGTCAGAATTAACTACCTCTTTCATTTGCTCACCCCCAGATCAGCTGATTTCAAGCTGGTTTGCTCTCCTCAGTGAGGGATAGAGTATAGAAACTAGATCTAAACACTGACTCTCAAGTGTTTATGCAAAACGTTTCTATCAGATTGCAAGCGTGAATTTTTCAGACCGGTAAAGTCTTCAAACTCAGCCTAGCAAGCCAGATATTTATATGGGTCTGATCTCAGTTCAGTATCACCATATAATCAAAGTCTCTGCAATATATATCATTGCAAGAAAACTTTAAAGGTACATTTATGAAAAACAAAAACAAGTTTACCGGTCTGAAAAATTCACGCTTGCAATCTGATAGAAACGTTTTGCATAAACACTTGAGAGTCAGTGTTTAGATCTAGTTTCTATACTCTATCCCTCACTGAGGAGAGCAAACCAGCTTGAAATCAGCTGATCTGGGGGTGAGCAAATGAAAGAGGTAGTTAATTCTGACTTTTTTCGTTTATGTAAACAAATTTTACACTTGTTCGGTGGTTTTGGTAAAGCGCCATCTTTTGAACATAAATAACAAGTGATAGCAGGTTACGTGAGTAACTTGTTTTTGTTTTTCATAAATGTACCTTTAAAGTTTTCTTGCAATGATATATATTGCAGAGACTTTGATTATATGGTGATACTGAACTGAGATCAGACCCATATAAAAATCTGGCTTGCTAGGCTGAGTTTGAAGACTTTACCGGTCTGAAAAATTCATGCTTGCAATCTGATAGAAACGTTTTGCATAAACACTTGAGAGTCAGTGTTTAGATCTAGTTTCTATACTCTATCCCTCACTGAGGAGAGCAAACCAGCTTGAAATCAGCTGATCTGGGGGTGAGCAAATGAAAGAGGTAGTTAATTCTGACTCTTTTTTCGTTTATGTAAACAAATTTTACACTTGTTCGGTGGTTTTGGTAAAGCGCCATCTTTTGAACATAAATAACAAGTGATAGCAGGTTACGTGAGTAACTTGTTTTTGTTTTTCATAAATGTACCTTTAAAGTTTTCTTGCAATGATATATATTGCAGAGACTTTGATTATATGGTGATACTGAACTGAGATCAGACCCATATAAATATCTGGCTTGCTAGGCTGAGTTTGAAGACTTTACCGGTCTGAAAAATTCACGCTTGCAATCTGATAGAAACGTTTTGCATAAACACTTGAGAGTCAGTGTTTAGATCTAGTTTCTATACTCTATCCCTCACTGAGGAGAGCAAACCAGCTTGAAATCAGCTGATCTGGGGGTGAGCAAATGAAAGAGGTAGTTAATTCTGACTTTTTTCGTTTATGTAAACAAATTTAACACTTGTTCGGTGGTTTTGGTAAAGCGCCATCTTTTGAACATAAATAACAAGTGATAGCAGGTTACGTGAGTAACTTGTTTTTGTTTTTCATAAATGTACCTTTAAAGTTTTCTTGCAATGATATATATTGCAGAGACTTTGATTATATGGTGATACTGAACTGAGATCAGACCCATATAAAAATCTGGCTTGCTAGGCTGAGTTTGAAGACTTTACCGGTCTGAAAAATTCATGCTTGCAATCTGATAGAAACGTTTTGCATAAACACTTGAGAGTCAGTGTTTAGATCTAGTTTCTATACTCTATCCCTCACTGAGGAGAGCAAACCAGCTTGAAATCAGCTGATCTGGGGGTGAGCAAATGAAAGAGGTAGTTAATTCTGACTCTTTTTTCGTTTATGTAAACAAATTTTACACTTGTTCGGTGGTTTTGGTAAAGCGCCATCTTTTGAACATAAATAACAAGTGATAGCAGGTTACGTGAGTAACTTGTTTTTGTTTTTCATATATATATAACTGCATAGCATATTATTTGTCTAAATTATGGCATTCAAACTAGGGTCGTTTATTTTAAAAGCAGTAAATCTTATTCAATGTCGTTAGAAATATTCATTCGTACTGTGTTACTGACATTTAGCATATCTTTGTATATATATATACTATGTGCTTCTAGTCTTCTAATCTGGGGGTTGCAACAAGTTCGAACCCATAGATTTCTTGTCATATCTCATTCCGTAGATAGTTGAGCTATCTAAAATCGCATTTATTTCATATAAAATGCCTCTGGCGGTAATCCTGTAAGTTTGGCACACACTATGCATATTCACTTCTTCATATCAAAAGCCTGCACGTTGGCGATGACCATGGCATGCCCATCCACTTTGTTCTCGTCCAGAAGCACAACCTTTTCCTCTTAGTTATTTTTAGGCTATTATGTCAGTACCACGCAAACTTCATATAATTTCTTTTGCTTATGAGCTAGTTTTAGTGCTGTAATAATACTGAAATTGCGCTGTTTAAAAATATATATAAATGCAAACTACTAGTTTTATTGATTAAATTTACTTCAATCATATACAATCCCACAGTCGTAATTTATATATCAATATGCTTTGGGAAAAAATAAAGTGTTCTTTTTGTAAATGTTAATGAAACTAATTTTCAATAAATTGTCAAATGTATTTTATGTGTTTTCACGACCGTAATGGCAGAAAAATAGTTTGTATTTATATCTGTAGTGAATCTCAGAACGCTCCCCTAAATCATATGTTAGTCACCACATTTCAGAACCATAACCCAAAGCATTAATAACAATTTTATGTGAATTCTTCTTTTTAATAATAGATTGGCATATTAATATTAGACCCACCAAAGATGTGTGCTTATTTATAATGTATCATTTAGCTAATAAAGAGCATATGAGAAATAATAGCGAGAATGACACTATGTAATCCTTTATCGCTTGGTAGACTGCTTGCTCATTCACGCACACACTAATGTATATAATTAATTTATAAATGTATAATAATTTGTCAGTATATTAAACTATATTTTATTGTCTAACTTATTTGAGTAGTTTGAATTCCTTTCCCTCCACTTCCACATATTACAGCCATGCTTATGTATATTTTAATATAGTCATAGTTAATAGATGTCTCATTGTTTTGCTCAGCTTTGCTAGTCGGCCAGATTAAAATTAATTCTCATGTGCCATCACTATTATGTTATTCATTAAGTGTTTGATCTGGAACTTAGAGAGTGGGTTTGAATCCAGGCTGGTCCCTGACCTAAATCTTGGGCTTGACTGGGTTTGACGTACATTTTGTGAGTTCCAGCTCATGTTAGATGAATAGACATGTTTTGACCGGTACAATATATATATTGTAACCTTATATTTTGTACCAAAATATATAGCTTGGTGCAACTGATTTAAAATTTCTCTATCTTCTTCTTGGTAACTTAATTACCATAGTTAGTACTTTGTGTATACTTGATACTTGTATTCAAATTAACTCAATTATAACTTGCTTACTATTTTTTTTTCCTGTATTGGTTTTGCTTTTTCCAATCAGAGTTGGACAGCTGTGTTTAACCAGCAAAACCAACAACATATTATATCAAATTTAGTAAGATATAAATGATAATAGATTAACTTTAGTTTAAGATGATTTATTTAATTATCTTGAATTAGTCGATAGAATACAATAAACACATTTTTTTTCTTTCGTTTTTAACAGAAATGTGTAAATGACACATGAGAAAAAAATATGATAAAAAGAAAAGAGAACATTCAGAAATTTTTTTTTATTTTTAACTGGTATACAGGATAAGTATGTAAAAAAAATTTCTGCTATTAAACATGTAATGAATATGAGAGCTACTTCTTAAAATTAAGGATACAAAAAATTAAATGAAAATTTTACTTATATAATTCAAATTACAATGTTATTATGTTCTAATAAGTCTGTTTGAATCTGCAATCAAGAATCTAACTTCTGATTATCTTCCAAAATCTCTATAATTGAAATGTATTGTTATTATTAACCGCAACAACGGGAATAATAATTTTAAAAGTCAGTTACTTGGAAAGATTCTTTATTGTTTACAGACTATATTAACCTTGGATATATTTTACTTTTATGATTTTAAATTGTATAGCCATATCACATATGTGCGGAGCAGAAAGCTATAACACTGATCTTTGTGCTGGTGTCTGAACGATGAAGATTTAGCTATATCCCACTTTTAACTTATATTATAGATAACATTCCTGCTATGTGAATTATAATCTTATTAAAAATAATAATCTAATTGTTGAAAGAAATTACAGCTAACCAGACAGTTATTTTATAACTTTTATAGTGATTATAATTATTTGTTTGGACAATCATTCTTAGTCTTTGACACCGACTAATTAAAGTAAAAGTAATGAAATATTTTAACTTTGGAGTAATGTCTAAAATAAAAATAATGAAGTTTATTAACTTTTGAGGAATACTCTAATTAAAATTGATAAAATTGGTTAATGTGGAGGGACACTCTATATTCATGTGGCATTATTTTATAAAGAAAAATGATCAGCCTTAAACATTTATAATGACATTATTTAGACAGAGTCAATATATTTTCACATGTTACAGAATTATACATGTCCTATCTTTTAAAAAATATCTCAGATATTCAGAGAGCTTATGCATGAATCAATTAATGATAGAATATTCATCATGGGTGGAAACAAAGAATACAATCAAACTCTTAAGATCCTATATGTTGTAATTGAAAAATATTTAATTTATATGTTGTACATTAAGTATTAAGTAATGTGCTATTGATTTATTGGTGAATAGTCTATACATTTAAATATTATGTATTTTAATCTAGGGTAGTTATTTAAATGCATAAGTATTTTTATTTTGATTTATAATTTTGTATTATCTAATCATGTGTGAAGTTCACAGTATATATTCTATTATGCCTAAAATAATTATTTATCGATTTAAATTCATAGGATTGAACATATAACATAAAGATTGAAAAAAATCAATTATTAGGGAATAGCGCTTGCCTAAAGGTTTAATGATTATTTAATGAACATATAATGTGCATCAATACCACATTGCTTAATCATGTATGTCTTTCCAGAGTTGGCCATTATCTCAGTTGTTTCCTATAATAAAGTCTTTATTTCATTTTATGGCTTAATTCACATTAGTAAGACTTCATGTGCCTCCTAATTTGGCAGATTATCGATGAGGGTAATTTTATATCTCTTTTATTTGGAAGTAAGTGTTAACACTATTTTATAATGTTATATGGCATTGTTCTGTGCTGGCAGTCTAATCTGCAGAATAATGATATGCCTTTTTTTTATTCATTTCTGCATTGCTGGTTAATCCATGGAATGTTCTGTAATTATGCTTCTTACTCTACTGATGGTTAGAAAACCTGTGGGACATTTAATGCTTTGTTATTCCTTTGTATGGATGAATACAACCACATGAATACCATTGCTCTTTCTTGTATAAATGTATGTTTGAGTAGAGTCTCCATACATTATGATGCTTACATTGTTTCCCTCATCTTTAGGTTGGTCTCACATGTTCAGTTATCCATTATAAAAGGGCATTCAATTAAATTAGTTTTATAATTTATTATAGTGCAATTTATATGATACTTCCAGCTGAGTTGGCATTCAAATCTCCCTGATTCATTATCTTATCATGGCCAGCTCTTACAGGTTTATCAATGTCAATTGTTGTTGTTGTTGTTGTTATTATTATTATTATTATTATTATTATTATTATTATTATTATTATTATTATAAATCTGGAGTATATCCTTTGTTCTGATATTGACATATTGGAGATGTTATTGACTAGGTGTTCAAACCATCTTCTTCCCTATAAGGACTGAAACCAAATCCCTTTTGTATATCTTGAAACTCATGTTCATTATTCAAAATATAGAAACAAATATATGTGATAGTCTTTTATTTTATTTGTTTATTTAATTTTGTAAACATTGTATTAACCAATTATTTATTATGGATTGAGTCATAAATAAATATAAATTTTATAGTTTAACCCAATATGCCATTGCTATTTGTCATATATAAAACCACAAAACTCAACATATTAAATAAACCATATATTAGAGCA
The DNA here is from genome assembly GCA_028023455.1 of Epiperipatus broadwayi. Classification (NCBI taxonomy): domain Eukaryota; kingdom Metazoa; phylum Onychophora; class Udeonychophora; order Euonychophora; family Peripatidae; genus Epiperipatus; species Epiperipatus broadwayi. The sequence continues at coordinate 1,601,261 of JAQFVV010012564.1, read as the reverse complement.
TATATTGTCTTGTCCTTGGTAATGCATGCAAGGTTTACTGAAATTCTGAGAGAATATCTTAATGCTTTTGTTCTTGGGTAATTTGTGATGTATAGGGTATAATAAAATTCTATTTACCTCCTATATCATCTACACTATGCTTTGTTAATTCTGGAATATAATCCAGAATTTTTTGCTTCTATTGATGTTTGCAATATTAGGATATAAATTAATAAATAAATTTGCTAGTCAACATTATAATGGAAACTATTTTGTAATATTATAACTTATGATTTATCTATTACAATAAGAGTCTCATTGCTATTGATTTAATTAGAAATTTGAATTAATGATGAAAGAACCTAAAGTTTATATATATGCTTACCTTTTATTGCAAGGCAAATACTCTACATGTCATTTTTGTTAAATCCTAAGTATATCTTGAGCCAAAACCAATCATGTTATGAGATTGATTATAACTATTACTGTCTTGTTAAATAGCCTATATTCACCATGTAATGGTTGGTAATGGTATAATGGATCATACATTTAATTCTGGAAGAGTAATCTTTAGCAGTTTTATTGATCATACCATCTTGTCCATGGTCAGCTATAAAGTCTCATGTAAATGAAAATCATGGATTAAGGAAAGTCATTAAGGAGACTAGTCATTAATTAAAATAGTCACACAATTTATTTTGGGATAATTTAATGTACTTTTGTGTAATGCTGCAATGAGTCTTCGCAGTATACCCTGGCCATGACCAGATTATATCTTGATAGTCCTTTTTTTTTTGTTATATCATTAGCCAGTTACGTTTCAGTTTGGACCTTTCAGTTACAATATATATATATTGTGCCAGTCAAAACATGCTTATCCATCTAACACGAGCTGGAACTCACAAAATGTACTTCGAACCCAGTCAAGCCCGAGATTTAGGTCAGGGACCAGCCTGAATTCGAACCCACTCTCCAAGCACCAGATCTAACACCCAATGGATAACACAACAATGGTAGCACACGAGATTTAATTCTTCATCCGGCCCATTAGCAAATCGGAGAAAACAATAAGACTCATGGACTTAAAAACATATATATAAACAACTTAAATACTAGACATTCCACAGATAAAATCTAACATATTTAAATAATAGGGGCTTTACTAATGAATACTTAGGGGCAATTAGTGAATTGGATTGATTTAATAATGAGACAGAAACTGATATATGATGAATTAAAAATATATTTATTGACAATTGTTGTTGGCAAATGCACACAGGCATTTCACTTATAAAGTAACATTCTCTAGATTATTTGAACAATAATTGATGTTGGCAAATAGGTTTGTGGCTATGATTTAATGGAGCCAAATATCCTGCTATACAACTAATCACTACATTAACTTATTTGTTATGTCCTTTTATAATCAGTTCGAGTGGCTCTTTTACGTAAAATCAAACCAAGTCTGGAGTGAAACTTAATACATCTGACTATAATCAATTTATATATTAACTATGGGCTTATAAAGCATCCCAGATAGCTTAAGATCGAATGGGTTTTCAAGATTGCTTCGGATCAACACCGAAGACTGCATACTAGGGAGGAAAGAGTTGGCTATAACGATTTTACTAATATGCTAGGCACAAGTAAAGTATAATAATAAAGTGGCTCTGCGGATGGAAGAATAGTTTTAGGGTTTTTGTGACAAACAATGGTTTACCCAATAACCGGTCATCATGCTGCTAATGGGGAACCTTTATTTGGTTCAGAGGCGGGGGACTTATGTGCTAATCTGGCCCGTAGCTCAGACTTCGCTACTGCACTACCCATAAGAGAAGATGGGCTGGACTTACCGTGACTCCATCTTATATATATATATATCAAAAAGAACAGCACAACGAGAAAATATTAATAAATTCCACATCCGCCAAGCCGAAGGATATTATAAATTAAAGATCATATATTAAATGAACACTAGATCATCAGCTTGATCAAAAGAGCCAACTCTTCTGTAGCATGAGAAATACGATATGCTACTGACGGGAATATATAGATACAAACTTTAATTTATCCCGTTCAATCTCTTTAGTTATCTATAACTACTAAACTTTTAAAAGGGGGAAAAGTATATTTAATAAGGGACTTACGAATACTTAACTAAAAAATATACTTATGATTGCACTCCAGGCTAGTTTAATCTTTAGTAACATAATAAACAAAGGTTGAAAAGCCACATTTTATATTTATATTAATTAATTTACTAAATGACAAAAATATGAATTTGGGTTTTGAAACAGCGCACGAAATGATGCTATATAAATAATAATACAGAGATTTTAAATGATATCTTTTTAAAAAACATATTGGTAATTAAATGCACGCTGTTTCGAAACATAGGCATAATTAACACTAATTAAAAATAAGCAAAAGAAAAGCAAAATATAACTACAGTGATTAAATTATATAGCAAAATATTAATTAACAAAGAAATTTAGCAAAAATATTTCATTTATAGATTTCAAATACGATTTAGACAGAGTTTACAATATTGAATTAATAAAGAAATTTGCAAAAGTATTTCATTTTAGAGAATTTACAATATTATTTGGAAAATAATTTAGAAAGAAATTACAATAATATGGTTAGCTAACCTGATTTTGAAGAAATAATGATTGTTGTTGAAATTCACACAGAGCTCTGCGATTTTAAATAATATTAAAACAGTTCTCCTATAGCTGAACTGGAGATATTCGAGCTGGAACGAAGGTGAGTTCTTTGGCGGCTTATGGCATGTTCTTATTCAGTTGCAAGATGATTTAAAATGGTGTTGGAACGAAGGCAAGTTCTTTTAGCGGCTTATGACATCTTTTATTTGGTGTGGTTGTTGCTTCGGCATTTGATGGATTGAACTCGGCGTTCCATCACGGGAATTGCAGCAATTCTTGCCTGACTTTAGCCAGACATGGTAAAATTAAACAATTTTGACTTCTTATATTAACACTATTCAACAGCAAGATGGAGTCTCTCTTCCCGCTTAA